>SJYA01002349.1:85727-407492 GCA_006410615.1 Neotragus moschatus | reverse complement strand
GAGAGTTCCAGAAAAACATCTACTTCTGCTTTATTGACTATGCCAAAGCCTTTGACTGTGTGGATCACAACAAACTGTGGAAAATTCTTAGAGATGTGAATAGCAGACAACCTCACCTGCTTCCTGAGAAATCTGTAGACAGGTCAGGAAGCAACAGTTAGAACTGGACATGGAACAACAGACTGGTTACAAAATGAGAAAGTACTACGTCCAAGGTTGTATATTGTCACCCTGCTTATTTAACTTATATGCAGAGTACATCATGCAAAATGCCAGGCTGGATGAAACTCAAGCTGGAATCAAGATTGCTGGGAGAAATATCAATAACTTCAGATACACAGATAACACCACCCTTATAGAAGAAAGTGAAGAGGAACTAAAGTGCCTTTTGATGAAAGTGAAAGAGGAGAGTGAAAAAGTTGGCTTAAGGCTCAACATTTGAAAAACGAAGATCATGGCATCCAGTCCCATCACTTCATGGGAAATAGATGGGGAAACAGTGGAAACAGTGTCAGACTTTATTTTTCTTGGCTCCAAAATCACTGCATATGGTGACTGCAGCCATGAAACCAAAAGACGCTTACTCCTTGGAAGAAAAGTTATGACCAACCTAGATAGCATATTCAAAAACAGAGATATTATTTTGCTGACTAAGATCCGTCTAGTCAAGGCTATGGTTTTTCTGGTAGTCATGTATGGATGTGAGAGTTGGACTGTGAAGAAGGCTGAGCACCAAAGAATCGATGCTTTTGAACTGTGGTGTTGGAGAAGACTCTTGAGAGTCCCTTGGACTGCAAGGAGATCCAACCAGTCCATTCTAAAGGAGATCGGCCCTGGGATTTCTTTGGAAGCAATGATGCTGAGGCTGAAGCTCCAGTACTTTGGCCACCTCGTGCGAAGAGTTGACTCATTGGAAAAGACTCTGATGCTGGGAGGAATTGGGGGCAGGAGGAGAAAGGGACAACTGAGGATAAGATGGCTGGATGGCATCACCAACTCGATGGGTGTGAGTCTGGGTGAACTCCGGGAGTTGGTGATGGACAGGGAGGCCTGGCGTGCTGCAGTTCATGGGGTTGCAAAGAGTCAGACACGACTGAGCAACTGAACTGAACTGATAGAAGAAAGCAAAGAAGAACTAAAGAGCCTCTTGATGAAATGAAGAGGGGAATGAAAAAATTGGCTTAAAATTCAACATTCAAAAATCTAGTATCATGGCATCCGGTCCCATCATTTCATGGCAAATAGATGGGGAAACAGTGGAAACAGTGACAGACTTTATATTTTTGGTCTCCAAAATCACTGCAGATGGTGACTGCAGCTATGAAATTAAAAGACGCTTACTCTTTGGAAGAAAAGCCATGACCAATCTAGACAGCATATTAAAAAGCAGAGACATTACTGTCAAAGGTCTGTCTAGTGAAGGCTATGGTTTTTCCAGTAGTCATGTATGGATGTGAGAGTTGGACCATAAAGAAAGCTGGGCACTGAAGAATTGATGCTTTTGAACTGTGGTATTGAAGAAGACTCTTGAGAGTCCCTTGGACTGCAAGGAGATCCAACTAGTCAATCCTAAAGAAAGTCAGTCCTGAATATTCATTGGAAGGCTGACGCTGAAGCTGAAACTCCAATACTTTGGCCACCTGATGTGAAGGGCTAACTCTTTGGAAAAGACCCTGATGCTGGGAAAGACTGAAGGCAGGAGGAGAAGGGGACGCCAGAGGATAAGATGGTTGGATGGAATCATTGACTCAATTAGACATGAGTTTGAGTCAACTCCAGTAGCTGATGATGGATAGGGAACCCTGATGTGCTGCAGTCACGGGGTCGCAAAGAGTTGGACATGACTGAGCAACTGAGCTAAACACGCAGGTTCTGGAAGATAAACCACCCAAGTACAAACAGAATCTGTGACCCTAGTAGCACTGCAGTCTTGAGGAGTTCCCTTAAACTCTCCCTTCCTCAGCCTCCTCATCTGTAAAATGGTACCCAGTCCTCAGGGATGTTGTCAGGATTAGGTGAGACGTTACACGTGCAGCAGTTAACAATCTGGCATGCAGAATGTCTGATAGCCAAGGATATAAACAGAGCACATTTAATTACCCACTGAGCCCAGCTCCTGGAATTCAGCTGCACAGTCATTCTGATCCTATATACTAAGACACTCCCCACAACCCCAGTCCTGGAGAACCACCTGAAGCCCCTAGCCCTGAAAGGACTGGCAGGGGAACATGCAGTAGGAGCCTGACACCAACGAGAGTAGACGAGGCTGTTCAGTCCAGTGCCCAGAGCAAGGGCAACACGAGGAAGCCTGAGTTTCCAGGCACGACTCTATGTGGACACTGCTGAGAAAGTGTCATTGCAAACTCTGCAGTGGCCTGCAGCTAGTGAGGGTGTACGCACAATACGTTGCCCCAGGTGCTGTTTACCCTTGCCTCCCTGCTGCCCCAACGGGCAGAGAAGTCTTTTTCCATTCCATGTTGGTATGACATTGCTTGGGTCTGTGCTGGGCTGGGTAGTTCTCTAAGTCCTCCAGTCTTCTCACCTGCCCACCCAAAGTCTTAGCTCCTCAGCACGTTTGTGTCTGACGCAACATGTATTGATCTAGTTCAGCATGTGACATGAAGCCCCTACCTGCTTTCTATCAAAAATCCACCACCTCTTAGCTATGTGGCCACAGGAAAATAAATTGGCCTCTCTGAACCTTTGTCTTCTTATGAATTAAGTGAAAATCAACGTACTGATGATCTGAGGATTAAGTTAGGCGATACACACAAAAGGATCTAATGCTGTACCTGGCAACTAACACATTGTTAACAAATGCTGTGCGTGCGTGCTAAGTTGTGTCTGAGTCTTTGTGATGCTGTGAACCATAGTCCGCCAGGCTCCTCTGTCCATGGGATTCTTCAGGCAAGAATACTGGAGTGGGTTGCCACACCCTCCTCCAGAGGATCTTCCCAACTCAGGGATCGAATTTGCATCTCTCATGTCTCCTGCATTGGCGGGCAGGTTCTTAACCATGCATCAGGTAAGCAAGAGGCCAGAATTCACCCTACTTGGGAGAGGATATCGCGTCCTCAGTGTCCTCAACATGCTGTGTGTTCGACAGAAGGGCCTCTGCTCCTCACTTGATGGGCACACAGCTTAGCCTGGGATGTGAGCTCTGGAGCCAGACACATCCTGAGTGTGAGTATCAGTGCTGTCCCCTCTGTGGCTCCTTGGGTGCCTCGCTCTCATCTGTAAAGTAGGAAGGCAGTCTTTCTCACAGGGTCAGAGTGAGGGTGAAATGGGCTAATGTGAGTGAAGGGCTTCACTAGAGCTTGACACTTAGGAAAGCGTTCAGAGCCCAACCGTGAAAACAAGTACTGTTATTCAATACTTAGAACCACCACGTGAGAGTGATAAGAATAAGGACCGTCATTTTGGAGAGAAAGACCCCGATGCTCAGAAATGAAGCACGGTATCCACCCCCCACCAGGTCATACACTGAGACAGGGGCAGTTTTGGTAAAACAAGGGCACAACCACATTAACCCTCCACGGCCTCTCACGAGTGAGCCGCCTCTGCCCGCCCCACTTTGCCATCCACTCCAGCTCTGAGTCTGCGTGTTTTCCAGCGCCCAGGGTGCGTGCTGTCCTCCTCATCTTCTGGTGCGTCCCCTACGCCTCAGCTTGTCGTTCCTTCCAGAAGTCTGCCCATGTCTCCACCCCACCCTGGTCTGGACGGGGGCTCTTGCCTCACAATGCTGTCCGGGACTCCTCCTGCAACTATGTTCCTGTGCTTTACACACCCCTTGCTTTCAAAGACCATCCCGCTAACCATTCACTCTCTGATGGCTTGGCTGCTGAGCGCCTGATAAACACTGCTGCTGCTAAGTCACTTCAGTTGTGTCTGACTCTGCGCGACCCCATAGATGGCAAGCCCACCGGGCTCCACTGTCCCTAGGATTCTCCAGGCAAGAACACTGGAGTGTGTTGCCATTTCCTTCTCCAATACATGAAAGTGAAAAGTGAAAGAGAAGTCGCTCAGTAGTGTCTGACTCTTAGCGACCTCATGGACTGCAGCCTACAAGGCTGCTCCGTAGTTAGAGGAAAGAAGCAAAGAAGGAAGAATTGAAGAAAGTAAGGGTGTTCTCTTTGGTTGATAGTATTTAGAGTAATATTGCTTTTCTTTTTTTTCCTAAACAAATTTAATGGGACTGTCACAGTCATATAGAAAGCAGTTAATAANCGTAGTTAGAGGAAAGAAGCAAAGAAGGAAGAATTGAAGAAAGTAAGGGTGTTCTCTTTGGTTGATAGTATTTAGAGTAATATTGCTTTTCTTTTTTTTCCTAAACAAATTTAATGGGACTGTCACAGTCATATAGAAAGCAGTTAATAACAATATGTGAAACCAGGATCCATTCTCAAGTTCTTCGGGCAATGGAAAGATCAGGAGCTTTGTAGCCAGGAGACCCTGGCTTTGAATCTTGGTTCAGTGAGTCACTCATGTCATTGTACTCAGTAGTAAGATAGGCATTCACATTGCCTACCACGCAAGGCTGTTGTGAGAAATTAGAAAGAATCTGATGGGATGGGGTGGCCCGTGCACATTGTCTGCTGTGTTGCAGTGATGGCCTCATCCTGGTAGGCATCACTGCCTCCGTGACTTCTGTGGTTTTCATTAAGAGCAGAGCTCTTTCCATCTCAGCAGATTGTGTTCTTCAAGGAACACACAGTTCTAACAAATTAGCAGCTCAGCCCTGCTTTCCAATCAGCAAAATTTCTTAAATATGTGCTGGGCCCTGCCCTGAGCAGAATTTGATACTCATTTCTGTGCTTGCGTGGAGAGGTTCATAATCCTAAATTCGGGAACTGGAAATCACACTGAGTACGTTGGCTAAAGAGCCAGGCTGAACTCATCATACAGAGTCCTTGTTCCAAGGAAACAGAAGACGGATGCTCCCAGGGGATGTGCATGGTCTGGCGAGGGCACTCCGTTTCTTCTTGCTGCTGTAACAAATCACCACAAACCTGGTGGCTTAAAACTACGCAGATTTATTATGTGACGGTTCTGGAGGTCAGAAGTCTGAGACAGATCTCACTGCACTAAAATCCAAGTGTCAGCTGGGCTGTGTTCCTCCTGGAGGCTCCAGGCAAGAGTCAGTTTCTTGGTCTTTTCCAGCTCCTCAAGGCCTCCTGCATGTCTTGGCGTCTGGCTTGTCTTCCATCTGCAGAGCCAGCAAGGGAAGCTTTCTCATGCTGTGTCCCTCTGGCTCCAGCTCTCCTATTGCCTTTCGTTTCTGGGGACCCATGTAACGACATTGGAATAACTCATCTCCCCATCTCAAGATCCTTCAGATCACATCAGCACAGTCCTCTCCTCTATGTAAGGCCATGCATTCACTGGTTCTGAAGTTCTTCACGTGGACATCTGTGGGGTCCAGTCTTCTGTCCACCACTGATTCCTGGGGACAGACAAGGTCTCCCAACAAGGGGCCTTGAGTGGAGATTTGCTGACGTGCAGAGTGATCCACCAAAGGCTTTGACAAGTGTGGCTTATTTATAGGGAAACAAGAGGGAAATGTATCCATTTGAGTTTATTATCACACTTTCCATAAAAGGGTATTTTAATTTTAGCTAGGAGGTGAGAATTATGATGCTAATTGCACATTGTGCAAAGTGCCTGACCACTTGCCCTTATTTAGTCTCTATAATAACCCAGCAAAGCATTATCTTCATCCAGTTTAAAGACCTGTACCTGTTATATTGGACATCTGGAATCTGAACCCAAATCTGCTGAGCTTGAAAGCCCAGTTCTTTCCAATGGGGCACACAAATTCCTGGAAAAGAATCCCTCAATTTTTCCAAGGACTGGGGCTACTGGTCAGCAGTCTCATTTCCCAGCCAGATGTGGACAGAGGCAAACAAGGGGGTAGTCATGCCTTTTTTTTTTTTTTTCTGGAACACCAGCTGGGTGGGGAGGTCTGGGCTGGCAAGAACTCAGAGTCATCTGCTCTTTTCTGACTGCCCTTCCAGAAGCAAGTTGATGAAGGGGAAAGGATTTCCCCTCCAGCCTGACATCAAAGGTTCCGGTCAGGGGCTCCCCGGGCCAGGATGCTGTTAGCATGGGATATTAACCAAACACACTTCACCCCTGTGTTTGTCAGGGGTGGTTGTGTCTTTGACGCAGCCTCATTCCTTGGACTTAATTAAAACCCAGTTCCCTCTTTTATTCAATTTATGAGGCCTAGCCAGCAGGATTAAGCGATTACAGACAAAAAGCCCCATTTGTGAAACACTCCTAAACTCAAGCTGTTACGCTGCTTACTTGTACTCCATTAAATTAATAAGGAATGAACGGGCTGATCCATTATGAATAAAGCAGTGGGGAGTCTCTGCCCCGGCTCGTACTTCCTGCTCCCTCCTTGGAGAACATTTGTGTAAAATGATTATGTTCATATTCATTCAATTGGAATTCTCTAAAAGTGGAATGCATAAATTACTCTAAAGACACAGAGTTTATCTTAAACATTAACTGCGAAGGGTGAATTAATACGACTATTATAAAACCATTAGCATTCAGCGTATTTACCTACAGCTGCAGTATACCTAAACCAAATTCAGCCCACGATTGCCATTTGTGTTGGGTGATCAGGCAAGTTTATTTTAGCCCTCAGTTCATTTAAACTCATAACACACCCTTGAATATCCAATGTTTCCATTAGCTCCTTTCTTCAGGGGTTAACTTGGTTGGAAATTGACTTTCATTGTTTCCTGATTTAACCACAAACCTCTACCCAGCTGTTATGACACCACAGTGTTTCTAAATATCTGTTGTTTAACTCAACAAGATAGGAACAAAGAGGCTAACTTTGTTCACACTTTGAGGTCCAGACAGTTACCTGAGGAGTGCAGGAGACACAACTGAGGAGATGGGACACCCAAGGATCTTTCACTGACCACATACCCAGACTGTAGAGTGTGTGTATCATGGCGGCATGTGTAACAGGCTACATGTGTAACAGGGTCATGTGTGTAACAGGGCCACGTGTGTAAAAGGCTGCATGTGTAAAAGGGCTGCGTGTGTAACAGGACCACATGTGTAAAAGGCTGCATGTGTAACAGGGCCAGGTGTGTAACAGGGCTGCGTGTGTAACAGGCTGCATGTGTAACAGGGCCGTGTGTGTAACAGGGCCGTGTGTGTAACAGGCTGCATGTGTAACAGGGCCACGTGTCTAACAGGCTGCATGTGTAACAGGGCCAAGTGTGTAACAGGCTGCATGTGTAACAGGGCCACGTGTCTAACAGGCTGCATGTGTAACAGGGCCACGTGTCTAACAGGCTGCATGTGTAACAGGGCCGCGTGTGTAACAGGCTGCGTGTGTAACAGGGCCGCGTGTGTAACAGGCTGCATATGTAACAGGGCCAAGTGTGTAACAGGGCCACATGTGTAAAAGGCTGCATGTGTAACAGGGCCACATGTGTAAAAGGCTGCATATGTAACAGGGCCAAGTGTGTAACAGGGCCGCATGTGTAACAGGGCTGCATGTGTAACAAGGCCACATGTGTAAAAGGCTGCATGTATAACAGGCTGCATGTGTAACAGGGCTGCGTGTGTAACAGGGCCACACATGTAACAGGCTGCCTGTGTAACATGGATGCATATATAACAGGCTACATGTGTGACATGGCCCATATGTAACATGGCTGCATGTGTAACAGGGCCGCATGCGCAACAAGGCCACATGTGTAAAAGGCCGCATGTGTAACAGGCTGCATGTGTAACTGGCTACATGTATAACACGGCCACCTGTGTAACAGGCCACATATGTAACAGGCTGCCTGTGTAACAGGTCACATGTGTAACAGGGCCACATGTGTAAAAGGCTGCATGTGCAACTGGCTACATGTATAACATGGCCACCTGTGTAACAGGTCACATGTGTAACAGGGCCGCATGTATAACATGGATGCATATGTAACAGGCTACATGTGTGACATGGCCCGTATGGCTGCATGTGTAAAAGGCTGCACTTTAACAGGCTGCATGTATAACAGGCCGCCTGGGTAACAGGCCGCCTGGGTAACAGGCCACATGTGTAACAGGCCGCCTGAGTAACAGGCCACATGTGTAACAGGCCGCCTGGGTAACAGGCCACATGTGTAACAGGCCGCCTGGGTAACAGGCCACATGTGTAACAGGCCGCCTGGGTAACAGGCCGCCTGGGTAACAGGCCACATGTGTAACAGGCCGCCTGGGTAACAGGCAGCCTGGGTAACAGGCCACATGTGTAACAGGCTGCCTGTGTAACAGGCCACATGTGTAACAGGCTGCATGGGTAACAGGCCATCTGTGTAACAGGCTGCCTGGGTAACAGGCTGCCTGGGTAACAGGTCACCTGTGTAACAGGCTGCATGGGTAACAGGCCACCTGTGTAACAGGGCCACATGTGTAACAGGCCACGTGTGTAACATGGCCACCTGTATAACAGGCTACGTGTGTAACAGGCCACATGTGTAACAGGCTGCATATGTAACATGGCTCCATAGGAGTTGAGTCTTGCTGTGACCCAGGATCCTCCTCCCGGTTAACTCTGGACATGTGGGGCTGAGTGATTCCCTTTTGGAGGCTATCCTGTAGGGTATTTAGCAGCATCTGTGGTCCTATTCACCAGATACCAGTAACCATACCTGCCTCCCTCTCCAACAGCTGTGATACCCAAAAATGTTTCCAAATGTTGCATAGCCCCTAGTTGAAAACCAAGGCCTTAATTTTCTTACCAGGAGTCACTCTGCCTCTTTCGAACTTCTTTTTCTGACTCTAAACTGAAAGAAGGTAGCCTCTGAAGGACTTTTATAAACCTCCCAGAACCAACTGTTGTGGAATAAAAACCTGCTTGTCTACAGTTGCGTCCCTGTCCTTCCTCTGGTAGGGACATAGATCCCCACAGATCTTGGGAAGATGAACCACGCCTCACCCAAAAGCCACTCTCCTCTCTTTACCCCTGTCCTTTCCCTGCTCACAAGTGAATTTCCCATTTCAGCCTTGAATGGTAAAACAGAAGCGGTCAGAGAAGAATTTCCACAGGCTTTCCACCTACCCTGCCACCTCCATTTGCCCCTCCACGCCCCGCCTTCCTCCTGCGAGCGTAACTAGGAGGTCCACCTGCTCCTAAACTCATCACTGTCACCCAGATGGACTTGTTCAGGGTATGCCTCCATCCAAGAGCAGAGGTGTTGCCTCTTCCCTGCTTGAGTAACTCCAACATACACGCACATGCACACACATTCCCCCAGAACTGCACCTGCGAGGTCCCCCAGCTGTCAGGAGGGAACTCAGATGCCCTAAAATCCAGGCTGTCTTTTCAGCACGGGGATACCAAGTTCTCTTCCTTTTGTGACAACAAAATCCATATCGCCAGCGCAATCCCTATCCCAGCTCCCTTGCCCTTTCCCTGAGGGCCTCCAAAGTCAGACCTAGTGGTTCCGAGCCAAACTCACAGGAGGAAAGGGGAGTGCCTGGTGCAGGCACGGGTGGGAACGCAGACTCAAGGCAGGTGGAAGCTCTCACCCAACAGCTTCTGTTTTCCTGGGGCTGGACTGTGGATCCCACCTGTTAACTGGGGGTGCTGTCCTTGCTGATGGAATGCCTGACGGAAATGGACCTGAGGTAAAACGTGCTCATTGACACTCACCCAGCGAGAAGGGGCAGGAGGTGCAACCCCAAGTGCCTGGGACCCAGTCTGTTGACTCTGACTCAGCACACTGGTCTCTCATTACCTTTGCACTACTACAGCCAGGTTGCAACCCATCGAAAACCAGCTCTTCATGGCCAGGGCTGAGCCCTAAGTAACCGCATGCATTGAGACATCTTTATACCCAGAGTTTTGAACTCCCGCCTTGCCGTATTTGTTTTCCCTTTTTCGGATAGTGTCATAAGCAGTTCTACCATTGGCAGGCTTTTGTCTTTCACCTCATTTGCCCCTTTCTCCTCGCGGAGACAGCTGCTGTCAGGCTTTGCATCTCATCAGGCTTTTAAGGAGAGAGTGAACCAGGTGGATGGATAATCAGTAGCGTGGCTTGTGGCCACGGTACTCGCATCATTTGGTACTGAAGGAACGGGCCGTGTCAGCTGCAGGTGCACCAGGGGCTTTGCAGTTAGATAGCACAGGGTCAGGCCCCAGCGGACATCGTATCAGCTTCACATACTTGGGCAAGTTACTTAAATTGTGAGTCTCCGTTTTGTCATCTATCGAAAAAACTCACATTCTGTGAAAATCTGTTAAGTGGTCCTGGCCCACCCTCTAAACACAAAACTGAGGCCGTGAAGGCCGCCTCCTCCATGAGGCCCCTCACCTCCTCGTCCCCAGCCCGGTGGGAAGGATTAATGCGTTCTTTCTTGAAAGGACTTACATGTACATATGGAATTGGCAAAAGTCTGGCTTTTGGGCCCAGTTCCAAGTAAAACTAATCATCAGAAACTTCATGCAGATTTACGATTACTCTTTCTCTAACAGGGTGAGGCCCAAGCTGCTGAGAGAGAATTAAAAAGGAGCTGCTGCAAGCAGAGAGGGCGCAGGGCTTCACAAAGAGGCATTTTCAGACGGGGCCCCTGGTGTGGAGCTCTGACTCCAGGTTGGCTGTAAATTAATATCAAACGCTAAAACGGCCTCACTCCCCTCTCCTACGATTGTGGTGATGGGCCCTCACGACTGGGCTACCAGCTTTCATATAATGCTAATAAAGAAAGACACATAGGATCTTCCTAATCTAGTGTGCTTAATCCAAGACATCATTTAATTTTATGATGGCTGGTTTGTCTCAGTTAAGCCAGATGTGTGCACTGAGGTCTTTCTCCTAGTGGATCCAGTGGAAATGGCATTGAGCGGTGAGCCCATTCCGGAGCATCTTGCTATATACTAAGCATGAGATCTGTAACGAGCTGTCTCCTTTCTCTGCAGCCCTGTTCCCCTTTTATGAAATGGCTGATTAGGGCCAACTGCAAGCAGCCCACAGAAACAGTTTGCTACACATGCTGAAGAAACATTAAATCCACTACCAACACTAAAAAATTGGCATAGTCCACACGCAAAACTTGATTTTTGGCTTCTCTCAGAGAACTGGGGGATTGGGTCACGAGATCCACATTCCAAGAAGGTGGCAGCTGGGTGGCGCAGATCATCGGGCCCTGCATTTTGCTGGATCAAATGCTGGCTTTCTGCTCTGCCACGCCCCCTCCCCCACCCCTGCTCCCTATTATGACATCTGGCCCTGCTATTCATCCGTCCATTCTCTGGTTCCTATGTTCTAGTTTGAAACCCCCATGTTGCCAAAAGCTTTTCTAGTTGAATTTGGGATTTTGAGGATCAGTGTGATCTGGAATAGTCCCGTTGAAAATACTCTTGCTGGGTCAATATTTTAGTGAGACCAATCTATTACAATTCTACTAACAAACCTAAAATGCCTCTGATTCAATTTACTCTCTATTTTGAAAGCCTGCTATATAAAAAGAATTTACTTTTTAAGATATAAGGAGATATAAGGATGAATATAAATTTGGTAGAAGAGAAGACAGAAAATAAACAAGGAAGTGGCCAAGTGAAGGTTAATGAAATTAACATCCGAAGGAATCTCAGTGTCACAGAGGAACAGAGTTTTATGGAAAAGAATCATTTAGATGGCAGCTCCTTTGGCTGAGGAGTTGACATTTAAGCAGACAATAAGGGCTAGAGAAGAAGCCAGACAAAGGTCAGTGGGGCTGGATACTAGAGGGTGGAAGTGAAGGGTGTGGAGAGGAAGTTGATGAGGTAGGCAGGGGCTAGACCAACCGGGCACTGGAGGATCTAACCGAGGGCCAAGCTTGATTTTTCAAAGGTCTTGGAAAATGCAGATGAAACCGTTATTAGATGCCAAACTGACATGGATCAGAGTCTCAACTCAGGGAACCCACAGAGATCAAAACAAACACATCCTTGTCACTCCCCCCAATCCAACTTTGTGATCTTCCTTCTGTGCCCTTTCTCCAAATTATTTGTCCCCCCAGTGAGTAAATCTCATTAAAGACATATTTTGCATATGGAGGTTTCTTTTCTTGCAGAGGTTTATAATTGAATCACTTCAGAAAAGAAAACTGGCCCTTATTGAAAATGTTCTATATACCAGATCCTGTTCCATTAATAAATTAAAAAAAAAAAACCACCTTTGTATTGAAGTATCAACATGTACTGCAGTTCAGAGCATCAGCGTACAGGGTGATGAATTTCACAAACTGAACTGATTGTGAGCAACACCCAGGTCAAGAAACAGAACACGTGCAACCTTCGCGGTACCTTCCTGTGCCTGCCTCCGACCACCATCCCTGCCCCTGCCAAGAGTAGCCACTAACCCAGATGCTCACTCCCCAGATCAGCTTCTGCCTGTTTTTGAACTTTGTATAAAAGGAAACGTACAGTATGCCCTGGCTTCTTTGTCTCAACATTATGTTTTGTGAGATGTATTTCTGTTGTTTGCAGTTGTGCTTCCTTCCCTGTCCCGACTCACGTCACTCTATTGTGAAGTGCAGCACAATTTCTCATTTTCGCTGTCGATGGACCTTTCGGTTGTTTGGAGCTATTATGAAGGGTTCTGCAGTGGACAGTCCTGAAAACGTCTCTTCACATATGTATGCATGATTTTCTTTTGGGTATCTCCCCCATGAGGCGTGTTCTGCTTCGTTAGGTCCTGCCAAATGGTTTTCTGTCTTTACACCTTTCCCATACATTTATTCTTTTTGAGTTCTCATGTCAACCCTTTGATGAAGGCATCTCATCCCCTTAGGACAGATGAGAAAAAACAAGGGCCCAGACAAAGCTCTGTCAGTTCCTGCGGGCCGCAGAGCCAGTGAGCAGCGGAGCAAGGGCACGACCTTGGATCTGTCTGGCTCCTCTGTCTGTGTGCCCGCCATCACATGGTGAGCTCCACGGTACCTCTCAATTGCTGTTTGTCCATCACCCCTTTCCTGACCCAGTCTGGAGAAGTTAACGGTGCTACTCTGCTTCCCGGGCACCTTCTATGGGTCCCTGTGGCCACCGTCATGGATGGTGTTTCAAGGGGTGGAAAGGGCAGCTTCCCGGTCAGGCAGACCTGGTTTCAGTGTCAGCTCTGCCACCCAGGTCACACGGGCTTGAAGCAAGTTGTGTCCACTTATGGGAACATGGAGGATAGTAATTATGGAGGCCTACCAGGCGCAGAGTGAAGATTCAGTGACGTGAAGTACGGCACCTATGCGGGATCTGGATCAGAGAATAGGCCCTCAGCAAAATCGACAGAGCCCAGGAGGGCCTTCAGTTCCAGGTACCAGCTCCACATCTGAGACCTACCTATAAACCAGGACCTGCTTACCTCTCTCTGGGGAGCCACTGCTGGGACCGCCGCTCTGTGAAGGGGCCGAGGGAAGCTCATGGACCTGGAAAAGACTGGACGCCATGGCTAAGGGAACTTTAGTTTTATGGACAAGGGGCGGGAGGCGTGGCACCTGAGGGGTTTCCTCCCAAGATGGGGCAGTCAGAGGACCTAGCCAAAGGAATGAGATTCAGGATGAGGAAATGGGGCAAAAGCCAAGGAATCCCAATAGCCTTAGCCTTCATGGGGCTTTGTAACTTTTGCCAGCTCCTGAAGACCCAGCCCTGCACACTCCATGCACCCAAGTCACAACTGACTGAATCAGGCGTGGCCACAACTCAAGATCGGCTGATCTGAGGAGCAGTTACCAACCCACCAGACCACCTCTCTTTAAACTGGGACCCAAGAAACAAAGGCAGGTTGTCTAGAGTCTTGCTAGAGTCAGCATCACAGCTGCTCAAAGCCACCTGCAAACCAAAGCAGCGAGAGCAAGAACGCAAGGTGGAGAGAGGGTCAGTCATTCAAGAGGAAGAAGCAGAGTCCAGAGCCCAGGTAGGCCCAGAGCCCAGGTTGGCTCAGCCCCTGGTGCCAACTTTGGTTCTCATTAAGCACAAATATGTCCCATTTCCTGGAGTCTAACTACCTGTATTTGAACCAGCTAGAGTGGATTTCTGCTCCTGGTAACGGACAGTCACTAAGCCATCTGGGAAACAGAATGCTCACGCCCCCAGCAGACAGGAAGTTAGGTTAAGAGAGAGACAGTCAGTGCAGGGAAGGGGAAGAACCCGGTGACTTCTGTCCCCAGGCACCTGAAGAAGACGTGAGGTCCGGCTTTGACTCTAGGGGCTGGAAGGAATGCTGGCTCTGGAAAGTGGGGCCTAGCAGGAGGCTAAGATCTGGGGAGGGGCTGCAGAGAACAGGTGGCGGCACCCCAGGCAGCTCCTCCCGCGTTTCCCGGCTCTGCTGCAACATGGGCTTCAGGGCCACGGCCATGGGGGGCACCGTCCAGATCCTCCTCTCCCCCTTCTCTGGTTCCTGCGGCCCAGGGCTGGAGGGGCCGGCGGGGGGAACCTGTACACAAGAGAGGGTGCACTTGAAGAGATGAGACGTGCCACAGACACTTTAATAAGATAACAGATTAGTAGAATGTCCTTAGAAGGGGATTTGGGAACATCTATCAAATTTCTGACAAATTTTAAAACGCATATTTTTGATCCTACAATTCCATTTCTAGAAACTGTATAAATATACTGAACCAAGATATATTAATGACATTTTCTGCAGCACTATTTGTAGAAGTAAAACACAGGAAACTACTGTAATATCCACCAACAAGCACTTGATTAAATAAGTCATACAACTGTGTATAGAGGGCAACATTTCTGTGCGGGGTTAGGGGGTGGAGCTGGGGGTGGGATACACTCAAGACACCAGTAACAGCTGCTGCTTCCTGGGGGAGGAACCAGGAGACTGAGGTGCAGGCATAGAATGGAGAGTACTTTTCACCGTATGCCTTTTTGATAGTTTGGTGGTTTTTCCTTTTATTTCATTATGTGTTAAAATTTTTGGCTGCATGCATGGCATGCGGGAACCTTGGCTCCCCAGCCAGGGACTGAACATGTGCCCCTGCATTGGAAGGCTGAGCGGTAACCTCTGGACCACTGAGGGTGTCCCTTTTGTTTTGTAAAATTACTATATGCACGTTATTATCTATCCCCCAAAATATTTTAGCCAATATTAAAAACTTAATTGTTAAAAGAAGGAAGTAGGAGATGCCAATAGAGAGAGAGCAAGGGTTGAGACTCCCTAGGGCAGGACTCCGGAGAAGGTGATGGCACCCCACTCCAGTACTCTTGCCTGGAAAATCCCATGGATGGAGGAGCCTGGAAGGCTGCAGTCCATGGGGTCACGAAGAGTCAGACTTGACTGAGCAACTTCACTTTCACTTTTCACTTTCATGCATTGGAGAAAGAAATGGCAACCCACTCCAGTGTTCTTGCCTGGAGAATCCCAGGGATAGGGGAGCCTGGTGGGCTGCCTTCTACAGGGTCGCACAGAGTTGGACATGACTGGAGCGACTTGGCAGGCAGGCAGGCAAAATTGACAGATGGATGGACACGCAGAGGGCTAAACAGAGAGGGGCGGGTATTCCCAGCAACCACGCTTAACCACGGTGCTGGGTACACACATGTGTGTTTACGTGTATGTCTGTGCCTCACNTACAGGGTCGCACAGAGTTGGACATGACTGGAGCGACTTGGCAGGCAGGCAGGCAAAATTGACAGATGGATGGACACGCAGAGGGCTAAACAGAGAGGGGCGGGTATTCCCAGCAACCACGCTTAACCACGGTGCTGGGTACACACATGTGTGTTTACGTGTATGTCTGTGCCTCACACGTGTGCGGTTATATCTGCCTGTCTCCCTCATTTATCGCCATCTACCTGATAGGTCTTGAATAACCTTCCTCTTTTTGGGATCTGGCTCTCCTCCTCTGTCTCTGAGGAGGTAAGAGCAGAGTCAGATTCGACAACCTCTGTTGATCAACTACTCTCTGCCGGGGACTTTTAGAACCTCCATTCCCATTCACTCCATCATTTACATCAAGTAAACCTTAAGGATTTCATGTCCAAATTCCAATAGGGAAAGTGAGGCTCAGAGAGGCCAAGTATCTAACCAGCTTATGAAGCAGAGACAAGACTCATCGTTGGGTCTCGTTTCCAGAGCAGAATGTTTCTCTTATTTTCAGCATCACAGTGTTTCCCTGTTGAGTCTTTGGTCCTCTGTGTTCCTTCTAGAGTTCTCTCTGTTCTTGGCTAAAGAGAATCTTGCAGAGGCATTGTCTATACTTGCAAGAAGTGGTTTGGAGCCAGCCTGCAATAAGGAAAAAATAGATGTCAAAGGGACCCCAGTGGAAAATCTGTGTAGTCAGCTGTGAGCAAATGTAGTATCACAGGCCATGTGTCCCTTTGGCTTTGCCCTCAAAGAGCCCCAGCTCAGCTCCCATTCCCCTTACTTGCAGCGCTGGGTTGACTCAAATTGATGTTCACCTCAAATTGATATCCACCCAGAACCTCAGAATATGACCTTACTTGGAAAGAGAGTCTTTGCAGATGTCAGTAGTTAAGGATCTTGAGATGAAATCACCCTGGGTAGGCTCTCTATCCAAAGACAGGTGTCCTTATAGGTAGAGAACAGGACACAGAAGCCAGAGGGAAGAGGAGGCAGAGAGCGCGGTGCTGCAGGGACTGCCATGGACTGCCGAGTCTCGCCAGGGGCCACCAGTGGTGAGGAGGGAGGCAGAAGGCAAGTTTTCCTCCAGAGTGTCCAGGAGCAACCAGTCGGGCCAGCACCTTGATTTAGGACGTCTGACCTCCAGAGCTGTGAGAGCCTGAGTTTCTGTTGCCTAGGCCATTCAGTCTGCAGTCATTTGTCACAGAACCCCAGGGAGCTCATGCCCTTATGGACTGTGTCCTCCTGGGAAACCACTAACCACGGAGCCTTGGTTCTGCACACATGGAAGGTGGGTCTATTGAGTGGGAACCACCTTATAGAGGTTTGAATTTATGTATCTGTTGTGTGAAGAACCTAGAAGCTACACACATTGGGCAGGTGTTCCTTCTGTGATGTGACACCAGGGACCTGCTGGGGAAAACCTCCAAGCCAAAGTGTCCCTCCTGAGAGGACTCTGCCTGGGCCTGGCCTCTTCTGGGCCTGAAGCCAGTCCTCTGAACCGCCCTCTCAAGGGCAACAACGCCCATCAACCCAAGCTCTGTGTTCTTAGGGGGTTTTGCAGTGGCTCCTGGAATCAGCAGGCCCTACTGCTTTCAGTTACAAGCACGTATCGCCAAAGACGCGTATCCCCCTTAGAACCATAAACGCTCTAATAGCAGTAACGGGGCGGCCTCGATCATGACCAAACGTGATTACATTCCACATAAAAATATAAAAGCTCATTTGAGCCAGGGCTCCCCCTGGGCCCATTGCCTGCACTTTTATTGAAGACCCCGCATTCCTGACTCTGTGAGTGCTGACGTCAGGGCCCGGTGTGGCTAAATCTCAAGGATCCTTATAAAGCCCCACGGCAGCTGGTGAGCTGGACTCAACTGAAAATCCCTGATGTCTCCCAGTGTCCCTTGGCCGAGGGCGCCTCACCCTCTATTGTCTGGGAGTCCCTGTCTGCTGCGAGAGCCTCACCCCCGTGGCCCAGCCACAGCCTCGCGCCCTGCTCTCCCACTGAAATACAAAGGGCTGCTCTTCCCTGTTCCTAGTGTGTCCTGCAGCCCCGCCCTGGAATAAGCAGCCTTGGAGGGCTCCTCTGCCTCCCCTCTGCCTGGCCTCTCACCGTCCTACTTCACCCACCCCTGCTGGGCCCGCGAGTCTCACGGTTCAGTCGCCCCCACAGCCCGAGGCCCAGGCTGGCCTCTGTGGGCTCCCCATGTGCCACTGCTTGCCTCCCGGCTTTGGCTCATGCTTGTCCTTCTGCTGGGACTTTTGTCAGTTACTCATCACTGACTTCCCGACATTACTTAGGTTTTGGCTTCGACATCACTTTTTCCTCCGAGATGTCTTTCTTTCTTCATCTTTTTAAAGAAAATTGAACTATGGTTGACTTACAATGTTGTGTTGGTTTCAGATATACAGCAAAATGATTCAGTTGTATATTGCTTTTCAGATTTTTTCCATTATCAGTTCAGTTCAGTTCAGTTGCTCAGTCGTGTCCGACTCTTTGCCACCCCATGAATCACAGCACGCCAGGCCTCCCTGTCCATCACCAACTCCCAGAGTTCACTCACACTCACGCCCATCGAGTCAGTGATGCCATCCAGCCATCTCATCCTCTACCGTCCCCTTCTCNTGATGGGACCAGATGCCATGATCTTCGTTTTCTGAATGTTGAGCTTTAAGCCAACTTTTTCACTCTCAAAACACTGAATGTAATTCTGCATGCCGTACATCTGTTTTGTATATGGTAGTGTGTATGTGTAATGTTAATGTCAACCTCCTAATTTATCTGCCCCCTCTCCTTTCTTCTTTGATCACTGTAAGTTTGTTTTCTATGTTTGTGAGTGTTTCTGTTTGTTAGTATAAGTTTGTATTACTTTTTTGATTCCATATGTAAGTGACATTATTTGATATTTGTCTTTCTATGCCTGAATCACTTCACTTAGTATGACTCTCTCCAGGTCCATCCATGTTGCTGCAGATGGCATTATTTTGTTCTTTTTATGGCTGAGTGATATCCCACTGTATGCATGGGCCACATCTTCTTTGCCCATTCCTCTGTTGATGGGCATTTAGGTCGTTTCTGTCTCCTGGCTATTGTAAATAGTGCTGCAGTAAACACTAAGGTGCATGTGTCTTTTCGAGTTCGAGTTTTCTCTGGGTATATGCCCAGGAGTGGGACTGCTGGATCATCTGGTAGCTCTGTTTCTGGTTCTCTAAGGAATCCCCATACTGTTCCCCCTAGTGACTGCACCAGTTTGCATTAACAACAGTGTAGGAGGGCTCCCTTTTCTTCACACCTTCTGCAAGATATCTTTCCTGTGCCAGAGCCTGGCATGGCTCCCTTCTCTGGTCGCCTGTGCCCCCAAATCACCCTGGCCGGTCAGCCACTCTATCCCCTCCGTGGACATGTCTCTGCACCCCAGGCACCGTGAGGTCCTGGGCAGTGTCTTCCCACCCTTCTCCTTGGGGGCCTGGAGGGTGTCTGACTCATGGGCATGTTGATAAGGGCTGGTTTAATGAGTTGACAAAGTGTTGAGAGAAGAACATGTCTTCATAGAAGCAGACACAAAAGGGAGGGAAGAGGCAAGGAGGGATGGGGACTGAGTCAGTGTGACAGCAAAAGCCACGGAAAGTGGCTTCTCAAGTCCCGTCTGCTTTGATCCCTGCAGCAGTCGTGGAAGAGAGCTGATTTCCTCCCCCCACTTCCCTGTCTTTTACTCACGAAGAACAAGTGGTCAGAGACGTTAACTTGGCCTGTGCTGCATTTATAGCAAGTTATGTAGGGCCAGGCTTTCCATCTAGTTTTATTCCACTCTAAATCTGAATACTCAGCCAGGTCAGAATATAAGAATCCTAGGAAACAAAATCCTGAGAAATGTTTCTAGAGTGTGTGATTATTCGAAGCACTGAACTAGGAGTCAAGTCATCCACTCTGCCATCTACACCTTGACAGGCCTGGGACAAGCCAGTTCACTGCTCTGGACCTCTGTTTCTTTACCTGAAACAACATATTTGGGCCTTGGATTAGGTGATTTCAAACAATGCCTGTCCAGCTCAAAGATATTCTGAAAGTATGCAGTTTATGGGGGGAAAAAAGCATACATTTTGGAAATTCAGTGATTGAGGCAACAGCTGTCAGCATATTTTTGTTCTGTCTTTTAAACATAGATTATACAGAAGTGTGTGTGTGTGTGTGTATGTGTGTGTGTGTGAGCGCACATGCATATGAACGCATGAACTGAACAGTGGCAGCGGCAGCATACCTTTTAATGAATGCTGTTCCCACTCAGAATCTTCAGGGACAAAATAAATAAGTTGTTGATAGTGCTGATCTGGAATCAGACCAAACACTGTGGGTACTGTCAACGTATTTGTCTTGATTTACCTGGGTTTCTGTTCAAGTGGCATCTCTTCTCTAATTCAAGGAGACAATCAGTTCAACACGAAAAGCTATGGGCTATGAGGGACAGGAGGTGATGGTGATCAAGCGTGGTGGAACGGCGCAGGGAGGCAGGTATTGTTGGCAATACCTGAGGAGTAGGGAGGCTTGTTGCTATCTGTAGTTTGTACTTGGTTTAACACGAGGGGCAATTGTAGTTTCCCAAAATATTTAAGTTAAATGGATGCTTAATAAGCTGTTATGGATTCTCCTGCAAGGTGTTTTCTTTCTGATAGAGGAATTCTATCATTTGTTCATTCATTCACACACATACACACACACTCTCTCTCTCTGTCTCCAAAATGGGCCAGATACTGTACTTAGCAATGATGAGAGCTCCCTGCTGACACAGAGTTTATGAACTAGTTGGAGAGTGCAACAGGCAGACTGGTGGACACTTGATGATGTCCACGTCCTGATCCCTGGAACCGGGGGTTATGTGGCAAAAGAGACTTGAGAGATGTGAAGGATCTGCATATTCGTCCTGAATCACCGAGCTGGGCCCAGGGTAGTCACAAGCATCCTCAGCATGGAGGAGAGGGAAGAAGAGTCAGGAGGTTTTGAAGATGCAAGAAGGGACCACGAGCCCGGGAGTGCAGGTGTCTTTTAGAAGCTGGAGGAGGCAAAGAAATGAATTCCCTCCTGGCACCCAGAAGGAACACAGCTCTGCTGATGCCTGACTTTATCCCAGCAAAGGTGATCTTGGATTTCTGACCTCTGGAACTATCAGCAAATAAATGTGTGTGGTTTTAAGCCACTAAGTTTGTGATGCCTTGTTAAACAGCACAAGGAAACTAACACTTTAATCAGGACATCAGAAGGCTTCATATATCAGTGCACAAAGTGAGGAGTGATGGGAAGGAGGGAAACTGAGTGTTGTAGAAGGTCCAGTCGAGGTCCCAAATGCTGTTGCTTGGGGAAGATGCCTCTGGGATTCCCTGGGGAGAAGGACATTGGTGCCCTTGGGCCGTGAGGGTGGGGAGAAGATTCCACATGGAGCATGTTCTCTGTGGGAGGGCCCCAACCAGGGAAGGAAGAGGGCACAGGTCAAGGAGTGAAGGGAGGCCAGAGGGCCTGGTTCACAGTGTGAGGAGGACACAATGCAAACTCCGCCCGGAAATGGGCTGCTGGATCAGGTGGAGTCTCTGTAAACCAGCTGAGGGATTTGGGTTCTTATGAAATGAGAATATTCTCAATAGTGTTAACTCACAAGGAAATAGGTCAGCTTTATACTTTTGATCTGTATTTTCCAATGCAGTAGCCATTATGTGTAGCTATGTAAATTTAAATGGATAAAAATTAGTTTAGAAAACTCAGCTTCTTAGTGACAGTAGCCCATATTTTAAATGCTGAGTAGCCCCATGCAGCTAGTCACTGCAAAACCCAGACAGAACAGATAGAGAACATGTTCAGCACTGGAGAAGCTCTACTGGACTGTGCTTCTGTAGAGGAAACATCTCTTCTGCGAGGGAGTGTGAGCTGGGGAGGGAGATAGGAGTCGATGTGGGAGAGCAGGGGAGGACTCTCCCCAATACCCCCGGTGGAATCTGATGCTACGTCAGCCTGACGTGGCCGTAGAGGTAGACCTGAGTGGGTAGGTTTGAAATCTGTGCAGGAGGGAATCACAGGTTTAGAGGAGTTTCTGCCTCGCTTTGGCTCTTCATTAGTAGTGTTGCTTAAGTTCATGGGGCCTCATATTCCTCATCTGTGAATGGGAGTAAAACCTCCTTTAAAGTGGATATTGCAGGGGAAAAGCCCTGGCATGATGGGTGTCCAATAAAGTGTACATCTCATACTCTTTTTAAGTCTCCATCTTGAAACTGTCAATCAGATATCAAGATCCAGGTGGGTCACCTTCGAGTTATTAATAAAAGCACCTACTGGCCAGATGAGCTCTCTGTCTCATGAGTGGAGCCTGATCAGAGAATCTCCCACTCAGCTGCTGCTGCTGTTGCTGCTGTTAAGTCGCCTCAGTTGTATCCGACTTTGTACGACCCCATAGATGGCAGCCCAACTGGACAAGCCCTAAGTCTAGAACTGCTCTTGGGCGTGAAGGTCACAGGGAAAGGTACAAGGGGAAGGAGCCATATGCGGAAAATGAGCAATTCTGTTCCCACCATGACGGCGGGGCGCCCAAATGGAGCTATTTTACAGTGAGAACACCACGTAGGACCACACTAGGAGAGCGAGCTTGAGGGAGGCAAGGAGAAGAGCGTGCCATCCGTGTAGAGAAGATAATTGAATCCATGGGAGGTCGACTGGGGCTCATTTCACACGGAACCGCACAACAGCACATGGCTCGCTCAAAGACAATACAGGCCTTCAAAGGGAACCGCTAAGGGGAGTGCATTTCGCCATTAAGGGCACAACATACTCTAAGTGAGACACATTGTTATGCCTCTTCTTCCCAGCCACAGCCTGGAAATAGCCATAAAAGAAATGGAGTATATTTGCCTTGTTAACACAGTTTGTATTACATATTCATAAACCATTTTGTGAAACTGCAAGGGAAAGATTCAATTGTCTTGGAAGCTGATAATGGCCAAACTGCCATAGAGAAAGCAGGCAGCATGTTATGGAATTAGCTGCACAATGAATGAAATGCAACGCCTATAATAAACCCATTCAGATATAAATTATGGCCGAGTAGATGCAATGTTTGTTAAGCAATAAAGCTTGCCACCCTGCATGGGAAATTGAATGAGATTTATCATAAAATATGGTGGAAGATGTGCTAAGAATCTGACGCCCCAGACTGGGTTTAATCAAAACAATCTAGAAAGCAGGCTTCCAGGAACAGGAAACCAAAAGAGAATGACAGCAGCTGGTCCAAAGGGCATTATGACATTATGACTTGAAATACTCTTGGTCTCAGCAGTTCCACCAAGAATACTTGAATTTTAGAAAAAGCCAGATCTGTTTTGATTTTTCCTTTGGGAATTATCAAAATGCCTTAAGCTCTGGGAATACAAAATGTGACCAGTAATTGACTTCCTGGTTGGCCAGGGCAATAAATGAATTCAGGGGCAGGGAACTTGTCCAAGTGACCAGGGCTCTTGGTTTCCCTTGGAAATGGTGGAGACCGATGATCCCCAGGGAGCCAGTTGGCTTTTCGACCACACTGTCAGATGTTTCACTGGGTCCCTGAAGGGCGTGTGGCTCATTTTCTCAGAAGACCTCCCATGAATCTTCCACACACGGTGCTAAATGAATATGAGGGCATGCTGTGTGATGTCTCCTGGAGCTGGAGCTTGGGTTTATCTCAGACTCCACTTTCTGGGAAAAGTAAAATGAAACCAAATAAAATAAAACAGGTATTAACCCAGCATGATGCAGTCTTTCTGGTACTGTTACTTGAAAATAACTGCAAATATTTTATGGCTTTACAAGTTGGAGTCAATGATTTCAGTGTATTGAGAACAATGAAAAATACCTTAGGAATGTAATATAGTCCCAGAGTTGGATTAAGAGCGTTCGGAAGCCAAAAGGAATTTTCTGCCTGCTAATAACATTACCCTGAAATCTAATGAAATAATCTCCCCAAAGTCAAGTTTATTTTCCCATTTGCTGTTTAAAATAAAACAAGCAAATGTCTTCTTTGGTCAGCTCATCACTCAGTCCATATACCCTCACATTATGCTTCAGAGAGCAAAATTGTATGGCTTAAATGGGTCAATTATGAGGTTTTAGAAATACAAATTATTTCCAACCTTCAGTGAAGTAGGCAGAAAATTGGAATTTGACAACAGTCTTCAACACACTCCCAAAGACGCTTAAAAAAGCACACACTTTAGAGATTTTGCTAGTGACTTTAGCCACACCATACTCACTGTGTTTGTGTGTGTAAATGTAAATATATACAAATGCATACATATGTATATAAACGCGTGTATACATTTTATACACATGTATTTATGCACAGTGATGTATATATATATAATAACAAGAAAAGAGAAGTATTAACAAAAAAGATTGGAAAAATCAGAAGTTGCATCAGATTCTAAAAATTGATAATAAATCTTTTCTTCCCTCTTCTCATCAACCCCCATTCTCCACACTCCTCCCCTAACTAAGATGAAGCAAGTGCTAAGTATTTGGAAAGGCAATGAGAACAATAGGATACTGAAATAAAACATAAAGAGGACGGTGGCTCTCAATACCTCACCTAAAAGGATAATGCCAACAGCTGCATTCCTATTGGCTAGTAACTTTCCTTCCCATCATCTCCTTCACTTCTCACAGAAATCACTACAGGGAAGGCACCTCCATTGCCATTTTCTGGGTTAGGGAATCAAAGAAGCTCTGCTGCTGCTGCTAAGTCGCTTCAGTCGTGTCCGACTCTGTGCGAACCCATAGACGGCATCATTAAAAAATCCCTTCAGGTCCAAGAAATAAGACCTTTGGATTTGAAGTGATAAAGGGCTAATTTGTCCTATGTAACAGGAAGTCTGGTAGTTAGCCTGTCAGAGCAGAATGTGCCAACAGATATCTAGGCCTCTTCTCTCTTTCCTCACCATCACCCTCTAGACTTTCCAGAATGAAAAAAGGTGAAGGGTCACACCCCCAGAATAGGTCCTTTTTTACCACCAAAATCAAAGGTTTCCCAGTGGCCCTGTTCTGCAGATTTCTTCACTTTCACTTCCCTGATCAGAACTTTCCCTTGGCCACCCCTCACTGGGAAGTGGCCAGAGAGAAAGGGGGGTGTGGATGTAATGTTGTGAGTGAATTATTACATGCTGATCTGCATTTGCCTGATTGGCACTTTTGTATACTAGCATTTACATGAACTTGAGATGGGATTGGACAGACCTACACAACAGAAGATTTTTAAGCGCTGGTTTATGATTCTGAATTAGTTTAACCAATAAGGATAATTTAGTGTAGTTTCTGAACCATTTGGCTTTCATGGGAAGACTAGGTGAGGCAGCCATTAGGATTGACTTTTTAAAGCCATGTGAGCACTAGGGCCTGTACTTCCAGCTGAAAACTCTAACGTGCGTGGGAGTCCTCAGTGACTAGGGCTACAGAGTGCTCACTCTAATGTACATTACAGATCAGTTAACCAGGATCACGGTGATTGTGTACCGAGGGCGCCAGCTGAGAGTTTCAGAATCCAAGATAAAGAAAGAAAGAATATGCTTTCCCTTTAAAAAACTTCTTCATCATCCGGTTGGTCCAGCCAACCACCATCTTGACTCTGGGTACAACCAATTTGGTACAGATGCCATTCGGTATCCATGACTCAGTGTGGCCATCTCCACAGCATGAATGCTTCCACGCACCATGCAGATGTGAGGGAAGAAGAGAAAAGAGCTGAAAGTACACTACAGACCCCGCTTGCCTTTAAGGCAACCCCCAGTGGAATGTGAGAGCTAATTTTATAGGCTCCAGTTACATCACCTGTACTTAGTTCAAGGCACAGAGTCTCTGTTCACAGGCTTTGGCTGAGGTAGACACTTTCTCCAAGTTTCAATTACCTGTTACTGTGCAGTGAACCATCCTAAAATAGAGTGGCTTAAAACAGCACCGTGCATTGGCTCACAGCACTGTGACTTCAGCAAGGGTTGGGGGGAGTGGCTTGTCTCTGTACCAGCTGATATTGCTGTCACGTGACTCATTCATCTGGGGGTCATACAGGCGTCCAGGCTGACCTTTTATACACAACAGTTGGATCCCAAGAAAGTGACGGTGGACACTTCCAGGCCTCTTCAGTGCTAGATTCCAGACTTTAACACACCTCTGTGCCACATGGCATTGGTCTTAGCAAGACACTGGCCAGCCCGGATTGCAGGGGAGGGGAATTACAGTGCAGCCCTTNAATTACCTGTTACTGTGCAGTGAACCATCCTAAAATAGAGTGGCTTAAAACAGCACCGTGCATTGGCTCACAGCACTGTGACTTCAGCAAGGGTTGGGGGGAGTGGCTTGTCTCTGTACCAGCTGATATTGCTGTCACGTGACTCATTCATCTGGGGGTCATACAGGCGTCCAGGCTGACCTTTTATACACAACAGTTGGATCCCAAGAAAGTGACGGTGGACACTTCCAGGCCTCTTCAGTGCTAGATTCCAGACTTTAACACACCTCTGTGCCACATGGCATTGGTCTTAGCAAGACACTGGCCAGCCCGGATTGCAGGGGAGGGGAATTACAGTGCAGCCCTTGATGCAAACAGCAGTGTGTGCCCAGGTGGGTAGGAGGGATTCTTGGCGGCCACTTTTGCAGGCAGCCTACACACCCGGGATTGACTCCCTCTGAAGACCTTACAGGTTCCCACAAGGAATCTTTGCCCTCCCAGGAACCTGCCCATCCCTCAGTGGAGCACAATGTGGAGAGCTTCAGAGCCAGGGATTTAAAGTTGGGTTTCTGGATGCTAAGCCTGTCTGTCTCGCTGGCTCACTGTCAGATCTTGATCAAGTTATTTACTGTGTTTGGGCTTCCGTGTTCTCAGTAAAATGAAGATGATAGCAATGCTCTCCTCAAAGGCTATTCACAGTATTTTCCGGAGTTAATCCACCTAAACCATTTAGGACAGTGCCTAATACATGGTCAGGGTTCAATATTATTGATTCACAGCTGCCTCCTGGTCTTCTGTGAGTTTCTGAGGGCAGGCATGGTGTTGTTATCCCTGGTAAAGATTTTGATGTGTGTAGGTGGGTGCTCAGGTCCTATGTGATAAGTGAACACTGAACCAGGCTATCTTTTTCTTTCATTATGCCCATCTGAATGCAAATATTTAATTTCAAAAAACTACGAACTGGGGTAGCATATATCATGTGTGCCAGGGAAATGAATAGTTTTTCATTCATTCAGCAGATATTATGAACACCAGTTATGAGCTGGGGAGTCCATTATGTACAGGAAGTACCATGGTGTATAAGCCAGGGGTTTCCACCCTTGTGGTAGTTTTATTTTAGTTAGAGGAGAAAACAAATAACCTCAAGATAGTAGATAGTGATGCACCATTTGAAGATTATAGCTATACGATAGGTTTGGTCAAACCAGGAATGGGATGAGATGCAGCTTTGGGCTGGTGATGCAACTTTGGGTTGGTGGAACTCCCAACTTTTCTTGAAAGTTAGGATTTCAGGAGAAACCTTGACGAGAAAAAGTCAGTCATTTGGAGATGTGTGGGGGCAGAGTCTTCCAGAAAGAGAGAGGAGCAAGAACAGAGTCACTTTGTGGAAATGAGCACAGGGTTTACAGACATCAGGAAGTCCCGTATGCCAGGATCTGGATGATCCAAGGGGAGAAAGGTAGACAGGCTAAATGGGTGGTACTTCTGGTTCTCGATTTCCTCTAAGTGCAGTGGATACCATTAGACATGGACGGGAAGTAACCACCCTTCCTTGTGTTCCATTTTTGGGTTATTTTATTGCTGACGGCCACCCAGCACAGCCATGACTGACCCTATCCACACAGAACTCAGGAAATCCTGATCTTCTGAGGTACACATGTGTGGGAGTCAGTAGTGGTGGTGGTAGTTTAGGGCTGGTGGAGAGGGTCCTCTTCCGACAACACTGGAAGTACATTGAGTTCCCCAAGCAAATCCAGATGGTCCAGGTTCTTTCTGTACCAAGAATCAAATGATGATGACCATTCAGTAATAGTGGTGGCCACTGGTTTCATTTTGACTATATGCCGGGCACCATTAAGTGCCTCACAGACATCATGTTTGATTCTCACACACACCGAAGAGCTCGCTGCTGTTGGCATCAGGGTTTTACAGATAAACATGCTGAGATCTGCGAGGTGAAGTGCCTAGCCCGAAGGTTAACCCTCTCAGGATTTGAGTCTGAAGCTCTGGACCTTTTATTTCCAGCACATTTTAAAGCAGCTCATCTGCATCTCCTCCCATGAAGTCTCCCCAGACGGTGCAGATAGATGGGGACTGAAACTCAATGATCAGTTACAAGATGTTCTCTAGAACTTGCGGAAATCATAGGGTGGGTGAGCTGGTTTCGCAACAATGGTCCTAATGAGCCATTTAGCGATGAGCGTGCACATGTGTGGGAGAGTCGGCAGCACAGCCCGCCCTTGGCACACATTTGTGTCATTGTTTGGTGTCTGTACACAACTTGAGATTTCCAAAATGTTCCCCGAGGAAGTAGATGAATGGCCTTTCTCAGATTTTATAGATTTGGGGGTGAGGCAAGGTAAACGTCGGCCTCAAGTCACATGGCAAAAGGATGGATTTTTCCAAGCCTCAAATGAAGAAGCCATGTTCCATGTCCTTCTGTCTAAAGTTGTATCTTGACCTTCAGCTGAGGTCAGTATATCCAAGAGAGGTTGGCTGTATCATAGCCTGTCAATGACTTCTTTAATTTGTCTATCAAACATTCAGTGCCTCGGAGGTCTTGGGCACTCTGCTCAGTGTGGGGAGTGTAGGGTGAATAAGACTTGGCTCTGCCCTTGAAAAGTTGTCAAATTTTCCCACCCAGACGCCTGCGCTCATTCAACCTCAACATTCCCCAGCCCAGTCTAGTGGTGATAGGGATGTAGGCACTGATGGAAGACCACCTGCGTTCAAATCCAGACTCTGTGTGACAAGGGCTAACACTTTGACTTTTCTGTCCCTCAGTGTTCTCAGTTGTAAAGCTGTACTATTAGTAGTACGTAAGTAAAATAACTTGGGTAAGTAACATGATACAGTATAGCTTTTGTTTTCAAGTTCCTTAATGGTAAGTATCACCTGGAATGACTGTTAAAAATACAGTTTCTCAGGCCCCTCTTGTGGAAATTCTGAGGCAGTGGCTTTGGGATTCAAGACCTTAGTTTTCTTTGTTTGTTTTATTTTAAACGAATATTCCAGGTGATAGTTGTAAACCAGATAATCTGGGAAGCATTGATACAATGCATGACAAGCGGTGGTTCTCAGCTTTAGTTGCATATTGCAGTTGCTTGGGGAGCTTTGAAAATACAGATGCCTGGGTCCTGTTTTCATAGGTGGCGGTGCCCACTGGGATGTTTAAAGGCTCCTCAATAATTTCTAATGTGCAGCCAAGGTACAACATTTAGCTGTAAAGCATTTAGCACAGTGTCTGGTGCAAAGTGATTAGCAACAAGCACCTTGTCATCTTTATGATTATCTTCATCTTCCCCGAAGAAATGGGAAACCACAGTTGAGGAGAAAAGAATGCCAACTAATGTGTAAGAAGGGTAGACAGCCATTCGGAACCCTGTGACACTATTTCATTACGGCATTTAGATTCTCTCCTGGACTCCAAATTTAAACATTTTTGCCTTTCTCCTTCTTGACTGTAAAGCTCTATCAGGAGCGAAATAATGTGTTTCATTTTAATGTTTTAACATCCCCCCCCTAAATTTATCCAACCCTTGTATAGCTGGAAATGATAACCAAATATTTACCAAATTAATAAGATAACTGTATTAGCAGAGGAATTGCAGAGACAAACTGTTACAGAAAAGAGTGAGGCTCGAGGAGATTCCAGACCATTGGAGAGTGTGCAAGTTATCACTAGAAGACCAGCTTCCGTGTTTTGAACTGGAGCAGAGGAGGGCATTTTTGGTGGGAGAAACAGTTTGTAGGAATTTGAAGGGGAGGAAATATCATATGGCTGTACAAAGAGAAAAGAAGACTCAGGTTGGGATGGGCTGAACTATCCCAGGCAGACCTAAGCTCAAAGGACAAGCGGCAGAAGATGCTAGAGGGACCACAGTGTTAACTCCGAGAGTTGGATCAGCTTCCTGAAGCACGCTGGGGTGGATCTGGATTGGAAGCTTGGCTGGGGCAGCTCGCATACACACTCCCAGCTGCTGCACCCCTCTGGCTCCCAGTGTCTTGAACAGCAGGAGGATAATGAAGACTTTCTCCGCAGAAGCATGACAGCCTCACAGAGATTCTGTAGAACAATCATCTTGGCAGCTGTGAAGAGGGGCGATAGTAGAGATCAGGAGAGCAGTTCTTTCCCAAGTCTCTTCTTCTCAAATAGGGTGAGTGACATGTGTGCTCCCGACAAACAAACAAACAAGCAAAGCCGCATTGAGGTCAGCACATAGAGGGCATGAATGCATGCCGTGCATTCTGGTCTCCTGAACAGAGGCAGGCTGTGAATTTCCATCTGAGCGTTGTGACGGCCAGTGTGACTCATGGAGGTGATGAACGTAGATAGGGTGGTCACTCAGGAGATGCCCAGCCCTTACTTTTGCTGAAACCCGAGAACATATCGCCCCATGGATCTCAAAGTGAAGGAAGACCCCGTGCCAAACGCTCCACATTGCACTCAACCCTGAAAACAGCCCGGAGTGCATGGTGCTGCTTCGAGAATGGTCCTTAACAAAGGCAGTCTTGCTGGTTGGGTAAGGCTCTATCTTAACCCTGCAGGATTTCCATTTAGCTTTTAGACACTTCAACTTAAGATTCTCAGAGCATTTTTGTTTATTAAAATATACCACTCCTGTACCACTTCCTAAAAGTAATGATTGCCTTTTTTTTTTTAAGTCAGCTAAATGATTGATCAGATCCTATTATATCCCACTTTATCTCCAGTGCTGAAAATGTAAGGCTAGGCTTTTAAATATGAACCTTGTAATTTCTTGGTGTCATATCTAAAGTGTTTATAATGAAATGTCAATAGCAGTGGTGGTATATTACTACAAATCTCCTAATAACATATTTATTAAACAGAACAGAAGCATCTCAGCCTTTCTCCCTTGATGCCTTTATGCTGTTTTTAAAACTCTTCATGCCCTGTTTGCATAGAAACATAGATTCTCATGTTTAAAGTTGCCTGAAGCTTACACAGCCATGGATTCTTTACTATTCCAGCCACAGACTCTTTTCCCCTTCTAACCACTTCTGGTCACAAGGTGTGGCAAAATCAGATTGAATAGGCTCTTCACACTCCAAATATTTCCCCCACCATGCCTCCAGGAGAGCAGCTTTGGAGGGGAAAGAAGAAGAGAGAAGGCTATAAGTAAGTAAAGTTGCTCAGTCATGTCCAACTCTTTGAGACCCCATGGACTGTAGCCTACCAGGCTCCTCTATCCATGAGATTTTCCAGGTAAGAGTACTGGAGTGGGTTGTCATTTCCTTCTCCAGGGAATTTTCTCGACCTAGGGATCAAAGCCAGGTCTCCAGCACTGCAGGCAGATGCTTTATGGTCTGAGCCACAAGGGCTATAAATGGATAGAAATGAAGGACCTGGTCTATGTCAGGCACTTAGCACATTACCTTCTGGAACTGGATGTCAGTGACATGCACTGACTTCCCACTTAACAAGGAGGGGAAGTGAGACTCAAGAGAAGCCAACGAGCATATCTGTTCACACAGCTAGTGTCAGAGAAAACTTCTGTCTCAAATCTGACGTCCCTACCCAAATTCTGTCCATGGTAATATGCACCTCCAAGGGTAAACCTAAAAACACAGGCGGCGAGGGTTTCCGTTCCAGGATGGACACGCATTCCTCCAGCCTGTCTCTTCCACTGAATAAAGCCATAGAAGCTCAGCAGAATGCACGGGGAAGCTACGCCTGGAGAAGCAATAGAAGACTCTGAAAGTAGCAGTAGCAGGCAAATTGGGGAAAGGAGCCGAATTCAGAGTCTCTGAAACTTTGGTGAGTTTATCAGCTTTTTATCTTCCTCTAACCCACAGCCTGAACTCAAGACAGCTCAAAACACAAAGTGGTCATTCATGCAGGCAAAACTCCAAAAGAAGCCCTCCAGCCCTGGCTTGAGGGACAGGAAGAGGGACGCTCAGAGAGAGCAGGAAATTCATCTCTTTTGAAATAAATCTCTACTGTCTTGAGCCCCAGTGCCTAGGTAGTCACTGAACAGCAGTGGCAGTGCAGTGTTAGCGGAGGAACCAGGGCTCTTCAGACCACTGATACTCGGAGGGGGACGAGGCTTCCTCTCTGACTGGTCCCAAGAAGGTGTGGAGAGCTCCCATTGCTTTTTGCCTCCCCTGTCTCCCCGCCACTTGGTTTGTGGATGAGGATGCTCTGTGGGAAAGAGCAGGGAAACAAAGCCCTAGCTTTCTGGTGGGAGCACTAAAATAGCAAGCCTCAGGAAAGTAGGGTGAAGCAGGGACATTAAGGAGAGAGAGGAGCTTGGCAAAATCAACCCAAGTTGTGTATAAACTCCTGGAATCGCTCCCACACTGAGCGTGGATGTTTCTGACCCCAAATAACACACCAAAGACTCTGAAACCTGAATTGAGAAGCCCCACTCAGGTCCCAGACAGCCCACTGCTAGGATACACGCAAGATGAATTCAAGAGCACTGCAAAGGCTTTGAAAAGGGGACTGAAAATTGAAACCACAACCTATAGAAGTCTGGGGAGAATTTGCAGCTTCATCAGCAGAGTCAGTTTCCTGGTAAACCGAAAGGGTCAACATTCCCCATGATCAACAACATCCAGTGACTCCTAACCTAACATTCAAAATGTCAAGCATACAATCCAACATTGCTAAGTCACTTCAGTCGTGTCCGACTCTGTGTGACCCCATAGACGACAGCCCACCAGGCTCCCCCGTCCCTGGGATCTTCCAGGCAAGAACAGTGGAGTGGGTTGCCATTTCCTTCTCCAATGCAGAAAAGTGAAAAGTGAAAGTGAAGTCGCTCAGTCATGTCCGACTTAGGGACCCCATGGACTGCAGCCTTCCAGGCTCCTCCATCCATGGGATTTTCCAGGCAAGAGTACTGGAGTGGGATGCCATTGCCTTCTCCGACAATCCAACATTACCTGGCAAGGAAAGAACCAGGAAAAGATCAACTTGCATGGGAAAAGATAATGCACAGGGTTGCTGTTGTCCAGTTGCTGAGTCTTTGTGGCCTCATAGACCGGAGCACACCAGGCTCCTCTGTCCTCCACTGTTTCCTGGAGTTTGCTCAGATTCTCGTCCATTGAGTTGGAGACGCTATCTAATCATCAATAGCATAACAATGCCAAAATGACACAGATATTAGGATTACCTGATAAAGACTTTAAAAACAGCTGTTATTAAAATGACCCAAGGAGTAAGAGCCTACACTTTTGAAAAGAATAGAATGAGAGAATGCTTCACAAAATAAATGGAAGATATATATAAAAGTGAAAATTTTAGAATAACTTAAATTAAAAAAAAAAAAAAAACACCTCATTGAATGTACTTTATAACAGAGTAGAAATTAAAAGAGGAGAATCACTAGATGGACCTGATTGATGAAAATTACCCAACCTCAGCAATGATAGAAAAAGAGTGAGAAAAATTGAAAAGACCCTCAGGGATCTTGGTTCAATGGCAGAGGTTTAATATTTGTGTTACAGGAGTCCCAGAGGAGAGGATAAACAGTATAGTAAAAACACACAATAAAAAATTTGAAGAAATAATAGCCGAAAACTTCCCAAAGTTGAGGAAAACATATAAATTTACAGATTCATGAATTCCAAACAGAATAAACCAAATGAAATACCCTCTGACAGATTATCATCAAACTATTTAAACAGATACAGAAAAAAAAAAAATCTTGAAAACACCTGGAGGGAAACAGCCCATTACTTGTAAGGGATGACAATTTGAATGGCTGTGGTTTTCTTCTGAGAAATCATGGAGGCCAAGAGGATGCAGACTGACACTCTTAAAGGGCTGGAAGAAAAGAACTGTCACCTCACAATTTTACAACCAATGAAAATAAGATATATTCAATCAGTGAATGAAGGCAGACTCTAAGGGGAAACCAGCTGTTCCAGTTTGGTTCCCCGAGACTGAGGGGTTTCCCCGGATACAGAATTTTTAATGCTACAACTAGGCCAACAAGGTCAGCTGTTCTCAGGCGGAAGAAAACTAAGAGAATTTGTTGCCATTAGTCCTGCTCGAAAGAATTGCTGAAGTGCTTTAGACAGAAAATAACAACAGGTGGAGACTTGAAACCTCGGAAATGAAGAAAAATGGAAAGGACAAATATCTTCATAAATAAAATGGTGATATCTTCTCCCTTTGAGTTTTTAAAATGTGCTTGATGGTTGAAAGCAAAAATATAACACGGTCTGACGAGGTTTTCAATGTGTACACACGTGCTATTAACATCACACTTAATGGTGAAAGACTACAGGTGTTCTCCCTTCAGTGGGGTAAGATCAGAATAAGGAATGGAGATCTCATCTCAGCACTCCCATTCAGCACTTTTGTGGAAGTTCTAGCAAGTATAACAATCAGAGGAGCAATCAGAGGAAATAAAATTCATACGGAAGGAAGAAATAAAACTCACTCCATCCCTCAGAAGACATGATTCGATTTGTAGAAAATTTCAATTAGTTTACAAACAATAGCAACAACATGATAAACTCTTAGTACTAGTATGTTAATTTAGGAAAATTACAGGCACCAAATTACAGGTAAAAATCCATTGTATTTATACATACTAGCAAGAAAGACCTGAAACCAAAATCTGAAAAACAAGCCAAAAAAATAATACCATCTACAAAGCTCCACAGGTGAAATTCTTAGATATAAACCTTAAAGTCACATTTGGATCTATGTACTGAAAACTACAAACTGCTGACAAAAAGAAAGAAGAGAAGACCTCAATCAATGGGGAGACATCTCTTGATCGTGGATTGGACTGGGAGACTCAATACAGTAAAATGTCACTTCTCCCGAAATTAATCTATAGCTTCAATGTACTTTCTAATCAATATCCTAGTATTTGGTTTGTTTCTTTTTTATAGACAAACTTATTCTAAAAAATCTATGGAAAGGCAAAGGAACTGAAATAATCAAAACAAATTTGTGAAAGAAAAATGAAGTTGGAGAAATCACTCTACCCAATTTTGAGACTTACTATAAATCTATAGCAATTGAGGCATGAGGTATTATTTGAGGGAAAACCACATAGACCAAATGAAGCAAAACAGAGAGTTCAGAAATAGACCCACATAAATATGGTAAATTGATTTTTGAAAAAAATAAAGAAGGTAGTTCAATGGAGAAAGGATATTTTTATAATGAATGGTGCCAGAAAATATTGTGTGTGTGTGTGTGTGTGTGTGTGTGTGTGTGTGTGTATAACCTCAACCTAAATTTCACATCCTATTTCAAATCCTAAAAGATGATGCTGTTAAAGAGCTGCACTCAATATGCCAGCAAATTTGGAAAACTCAGCAGTGGCCACAGGACTGGGAAAGGTAAGTTTTCATTCCAATTTCAAAGAAAGGCAATGCCAAAGAATGCTCAAACTGCCGCACAATTGCACTCATCTCACATGCTAGTAAAGTAATGCTCAAAATTCTCCAAGCCAGGCTTCAGCAATACATGAACCGTGAACTTCCAGATGTTCAAGCTGGTTTTAGAAAAGGCAGAGGAGCCAGAGATCAAATTGCCAACATCCATTGAATCATTGAAAAAGTGAAAGAGTTCCAGAAAAAACATCTACTTCTCCTTTATTGACTATGCCAAGCCTTTGACTGTGTAGACCACAACAAACTGGAAAATTGTTAAAGAGAAAGGAATACTAGGCCACCTGACCTGTCTCTTGAGAAATCTGTATGCAGGTCAGGAAGCAACAGTTAGAACTGAACATGGAACAACAGACTGGTTCCACATCAGGAAAGGAGTACGTCAAGGCTATAAATTGTCACCCTGTTTATTTAACTTACATGCAGAGTACATCATGAAAAATGCTGGACTGGATGAAGCACAAGCTGGAATTAAGATTGCTGGAAGAGATATCAATAACCTCAGATATGCAGATGACACCACTCTCATGACAGAAAGCGAAGAAGAACTAAAGAGCCTCTTGATGAAAGTGAAAGAGGAGACTGAAAAAGTTGGCTTAACATTCAACGTTCAGAAAACTAAGATCATGGCATCCAGTCCCATCACTTCATGGGAAATAGACGGGGAAACAATGGAAACAGTGAGAGACTATTTCTTTGGGCTCCAAAATCACTGCAGAAGGTGGCTGAAGCCATGAAATTAAAAGACGCTCCTTGGAAGAAAAGCTATGACCAACCTAGACAGCATATTAAAAAGCAGAGACATTACTTTGTCAACAAAGGTCTGTATAATCAAAGCTATGGTTTTTCCAGTGGTCATGTATGGATGTGAGAATTGGACTATAAAGAAAGCTGAGTGCCGAAGAATTGATGCCTTTGAACTATGATGTTGGAGAAGACTCTTGAGAGTCCCTTGGACTGCAAGGAGATCCAGCTAGTCCATTCTAAAGGAGATCAGCCCTAGGATTTCTTTGGAAGGAATGATGCTAAAGCTGAAGCTCCAGTACTTTGGCCACCTCATGCAAAGAGTTGACTCCTTGGAAAAGACTCTGATGCTGGGAGGGATCGGGGGCAGGAGGAGAAGGGGACGACAGAGGATGAGATGGCTGGATGGCATCACTGACTCTATGGATGTGAGTCTCAGTGAACTCTGGGAGTTGCTAATGAACAGAGAGGCCTGGGGTGCTGTGATTCATGGGGTCACAAAGAGTCGGACACAACTGAGCGACTGAACTGAACTGAAAAGTAAAACGCAGAACAATAATACCTTTAGAAGAAAACATAGGAGAAAATATTTGTCACCTGGGTTTAGGAAAAGAGTTCTTGGTATAACCAATATGATAATTAAGGAAAAAAAATAATTCGACTTAACATTAAAGATGTTTGNCACAACTGAGCGACTGAACTGAACTGAAAAGTAAAACGCAGAACAATAATACCTTTAGAAGAAAACATAGGAGAAAATATTTGTCACCTGGGTTTAGGAAAAGAGTTCTTGGTATAACCAATATGATAATTAAGGAAAAAAAATAATTCGACTTAACATTAAAGATGTTTGCTCCATGAAAGATACTGTTAAAAGAATGAAAAGATGAGCTGTGCTGTGTGTGTGTGTGCTCAGCCATGTCTGACTCCTTGTCACCCCATGGACTGTAGCCCACCAGGCTCCTCTGTCCATGGGATTTTCCAGGTAAGAAATACTGGAGTGGGTTGCCATTTCCTCCTCTAGGGGATCTTCCCAACCCAGTGATCTGACCCATATCTGCTGCATTGACAGGTGGGTTTTTCACCACTGAGCCACCTGGAAAGCCCAAGAAGATAAACTACAGACTAGGAAAAATATTTGCAAATCACATGTCAACGAAGCACTTACATCTGGACTATATACTGAACTCTCAAAATTCAACAGTAAGAATGAAATAATCGGATTTTCTTAAAAAGGGCAAAAGACTTGAATAAATATTTCATCAAAGGGAAGGCACATTAGCACATGAAAAGACATTCAATCAATAGAAACAAATTGAATGAAAATTAAACCCATAATGACATACCGGTGCAATTTATTAGAGTGGACAAAAAAAAAAAAAAAAAAAAAAACAAGTTGACAATACCAAGTGATGGCTATGGGAGGTTGTCATCGAGAAGATATGGGTTGACCCATGAGCCAGACCCGGGGAGCTGAAGGCTCCTCCCCATCCTTGGAATGTATGTTCTGACTACTGTCCCCGCTGTGGGACTGTTCCAAGGACAGAGCCTTGAAAGAGTTGGTTGTGGTTGAGGCCATCTGGATGCTATAGTGATGGGACCCCGTTGAAGCCTCTGTATAAAATTTTATGATTCTGACCATTGGGCACAGAGATCTATCTACTCATTTTGTGTCTGTCCAGGAAAAGCTTTGGAAGTAAGTTCTCCTACCAATCTAGAATGGTCTACCTCTTTCATCCAACTCTCTTTGCCCCTCTGTGTATAGGAGCCAGTCTGAGATTTCATCTGAGAAAGTCCCACAGTTGTAACCCAACAGCAGTGAGAGTGTGGAACAGTGGGAGCTCTCATCCACTGTTGGTGGGATTTTAAAATGGTACAGTCTCTCTGGAGAACAATTTGATAATTTCCTCATAGTTGAATATCAGTCCTGGGATTTCATTGGAAGGACTGATGCTGAAGCTGAAACTCCAATACTTTGGCCACCTTGTGCGAAGAGTTGACTCATTGGAAAAGACCCTGATGGTGGGAGGGATTGGGGGCAGGAGGAGAAGGGGACGACAGAGGATGAGATGGCTGGATGGCATCACCAACTCTATGGACGTGACTCTGAGTGAACTCTGGGAGTTGGCGATGGACAGGGAGGCCTGGTGTGCTGTGATTCATGGGGTCGCAACGAGTTGAACACAACTGAGAGACTGAACTGAGCTGATCCTGTGACAGCAGTCCTGCTCCTGGTTATTTATCCTAGAGAAATGAAAACTTGTGTTTCCAGAATAACTTGTGCATGAATATTTGCAAGAGCTCTACTCACAACTGCTATAAGTTGGGAAACGAACCAAATGTCCTTCAGTGGATGAATAGATGAGCAGAATGTGGTGCGTGCATCTGATCGAATACTCTCAGCAATTGAAAAGGAGCGGACTCTTGGTGCATATGACTCCGATGGATCTCAATGCACTATGTGGAATAAAAGAAGCCGCTTGAGATAGTCCATTCACATGAAATTCTTGAAAAGAAAGCAACTGTGGTGCATGACAAAGACCAGATCAGTTGCTGCCAGGTGTTAGAGATGTGGGCAAGGTGGCTACAATGGCAAGGGGGTACTGTGGGGGGAGGTGATGGGCTTCTTCTGTATTTTGATTGTGGTTGTAGTTACATGAACCTATGAACATGTTGCACAGAATTTATAGAACTACAGGGATAAAATAAAAGGCAATTTTAGCTAAAGAGCTAAAAAATAGTAAGTACAGTCACTATTCTTATTGTATTTATTGTTAATTACAAATATATTTCCAAAATACATTCTCGTTGCAAAAACAATAGTTTGTTGTCCACATCTGTGTCTCTATTTCTGCTTTGCAAATAAGTTCATCTGCACTGTGAGGGGATGAACCGGGAGACCGGGATTCACATATGTACACTGTTGACTCTTCTTGTTTTGGCGCTCAGTGGTGTCTGACCCTTTTATGACCCCATGGACTGTGGCCCATCAGCTCCTTCTGTCTGTGGGATCTCCCGGGCAAGAATACTGGAGTGGGTTGCCATTTCCTTCTCCAGGGGAATCTTCTTGATGCAGGGATCAAGCCCACGTCTTGTGCCGTGGCAAGCAGATTCTGTACCACCGAGCCACCAGGGGAGCCCAGACTACTGATACTGTGTACAGAGTAGATGGCTAATGAGGACCCACGATAGGGCTCTGGGAAGTCCACTCGACACTCTGTGGTGACCTAAACGAGAAGGTTATCTTAAGCAGGGGCATGTTTACACACACGGGTAACGGAGTCACTGCTGCACAGCAGAACTAACACAAGCTTGTAAACCAACCGTTCTCAAGAGAAAAAAGACAGCAATAAAGGTGCAGCTGGCGCTCCTACACCACCTTGACAGAGCCCGTCAATTTCCCTCTCTCCCCGGGGGTAACCTCTCTTACCAGTTCATCTCTCTCTCTTTTGGGGGGGGGAATTTTATTTCAAAAGCTCAACTCTTAATGATAAAATAAGTGAGATTAAGCACGGAAGAGCATCTCAGTCATTTAAATACGTGGAAAAATCGGTGCAAAGTAGATGATGATGCCATTGTTATGACATTGTGGGGAACACACATGTGTATGTATGTTCACTGAGTTTATTTTTAAAAATTATTCTCTGTTATCAGCCACCGCACTCTCTGACACCTCAGCTCTGTTCATCTCATGCTATTCATTTTCTGTGACTTACTTCATGCCTTTTAAGCCTTCCCAACTCAAATCTCCCTCATCAATCACAAACTATCACAAAATCAGTCTTAGGGCCGATGTTATGGACAGACACTCAACAGACGCAGGACTCCAGCTGAAGCCAATGACTCCTTTTTCATCTGCTGGTCCCTGGCACTCGTGTCTTGGGCATTCCCCGTGCCATCTTTCACCCAGTGTCTCTGACAAAATGCACTGATTTCTCATATTTCTGGTTTTAAGTCTGGGTTCCATTTTCCAAGTTCTGACCACCTCTCTTGTTTCAGTGTGGGGTCCTTCCAGGCCGAGCTGGCTGTGGCACCTGTTTGGTACACCCTGGGGGCCTCCCTTGTTGGTCAGCCCCCGTGGACAAGCTCTGCTAACGTAAAGCAAAGCATGGCCTAGACTCAAGCCACAGGCATAGCCCATCTTTCTTCCCGTCTTGCCTGTCCACGTTTTGGATCGTTTTTCCTCTTTGCTCAGTCATAGATGGTATCTCTGTGCTGCCAGTAACTCAACCATATTTTAATCACATTAGTTAGTCCAATTGTCAAGTGGCAAAAAATAGAGTAGCAGCTTGAATAGCTGAGCTGATATGGTTATTTCATCATCAGTGGCTGTAATGGTTCAGTGATCATAATGGGATCAGATTGAATAGTTAGCATCCAATCCATTGAATAGAAATTGACCCAAAACAGTCAATTTGGCCTCTCAGTTAGAGCCAGCCTCTGTCCTTATCTTTAAGCATCACCTCTCTCAGTAAGATCACAAGGCTGCTTTCCACGACCACGTGTTATGATTTGTGTCCTGATTTACATGAATTTTCTTTGGTAAACACTGTCATGTAACAGCCATATTCACAGATGGTAATAACGAGTTATGTGATTATAAGTGATATTTTTCTAGTTCCTCAAATTCCTGTGATATTATATTTATTTTACAACAAAGCAACAACCCAAAGAGAGACCGCCTTTATGAGTAGACCTGTGAAGAGAGAAGCTTCCTCCGTATTTAAATCCACGAAAGGAGATGCCTTCTTTACTCTCCAACTATTTTTCCTAGCGCCCAGAACAAGAACTGCGTATATTAATGGCAGGCACTCCCACTGGAGAAGGACACAAACCACACACGGCCCCAGGTATGTGTGGGATGTCATGCCGTGCGCTGTGCCCTTTGTGTGTGTGAGATTTAGGAAAATCCTGCAGTGATTGTGTGAAACTCACACAGGGGTTTCAGACAAGTATTCTATCCTTATTTTAGAAGTAGGGAAATAGGCTCACAGTCAGGGACACCGCAAGTTTATACAGTGTCTTTGTGCAAGTGAAACCTCTAGGGAACACAGTTCTGTGACCGTCTCCACTTGTTGAAAAAATGTTTTGCAGTTAGCAACCTGTACAACTGTACATGGTGACCCTACTCTGAATAGTCAAGAAACTTACCCTGGGTCACAAATTAGAAATTAAAGTTTAACTGAATCTGAAGTTCATGTTCTTTCTGTTTATACGAACTGCTTACTGGTAAATGAATAAAATCCATGCTATCCTTATACTGAGAATATTCAGTGATCCGGACTCTAGAAGATTGGATGTAACAAAATACATGTAGATGGTTTCTCCAAATTCAGCTCATATTGCTTCTGATTGAGAACTTCTTTATTTTTGCACATTGTGGTTGACTTTTAAATTCAACTCAATCGAGCTCCAAAACCACCTCCCCCGCCCTCCCCACCACCTCCCAACCTCCTAACCCCAGGGGCCAAGTTCAACAATACGCTTGCTTTATTTCCTAGACAGGGCCCTGAAATATTGGCAGTGGCATCAGTAAAAACCACAATAGCATTAAGAGAATTCAAAGAAACCGATTTTCTTTTAGTAGCTCATATATCCAACACTTTCCAAAAATATCTACAGCTTTGTCTAATGTAGATTTATAACTTGACTCCTAATAAAGCTTTATTTCTCCCAGGCTGTGGTATTTAAAATTCACATGATGTAATGCTATTAACCAATGTTGCAATTTATTTCTATTTAAGGCATTATGCAAGGGAAACATAGAAGAATAGCTTAATGGGAGTGATTCAGAATGATATTAAGTGTTAATTAAAGCACAATAAAGTGATAATGAGCTTGATTTTCAGACCTGGGGTTAGAGGTAAAATTTCCCTGAATTTTGACCACCTCTTTATTTTTTACAATGCTGTGCCCCTCTGAACATCCCCTGTTCTGCCTTGGTGTGATTTGGGTCCATGATTCACTATTTATGCCTTCAAGAGTTTTCTTTAGGAGGATGTATAGCCAGGTAGAGTTTCCCTGGTGGCTCAGTGGTAAAGAATCTGCCTGCAGTGCAGCAGCTGCAGGAGACACGGGTTGGAACCCTAGAGGGCATGGCAGCCCACTCCAGTATTCTTGCCTGGAGAATCCCATGAACAGAGAAGCCTGGCAGCCTATGATCCATAGGGTCACAAAGAGCTGGACATGACTGAAGCGACTTAGGACACATGAACGCATAGCCAGATAAGGCACCATATATCTGTTTTATTAATAAATGGGCAAATGTCTGGCATAGCCAAGCAAACTTTCTGGCATAAAGCACATCTAAAGAACATGTGCCCAGTAGAATGCATATACATGTTCCCTGAAAGACACACAGCACAGTGCTCACTGGGACACCGTTTGCGGCAGCCCAGATGAGGGGCCCACCTAAGTGCCACCAGCAGCGGAACGCACACTCCCTGTGCAGCTGGCGCCCCGTGTGCCATGCCTCTCTCGCCTCTCCTCCTTGACGTCTGCTGAGTTTAGCTGATTCCCAAATGAGTGCCAGGTCCTTTCAGAGTGAATGCATCCCTACGGTGCTCGTGAGTGCTCCTTGCCCCCACCCAGCCGGCCTGTGGAAATCAAGAAGCATGCTGCCTCGGAGCCCGTGGTCACCCATTTCACTGGGTGAAGTGCAGAAGCCAACTCTGCTTGCAGATGAAGTATCAGAGACTGCTTATTCCACTCTAAGCCCTGGGGGAGTTAAAGGAAGGGGGAACATTATATCCTGCTCTGGGCCTACTGTATTAAATGAGACCCTACAAAGCCCTTGGAACCAGGTAACCACTTGATACATATTGGTAACTACTTTGACCATACTTTGACTATTTTTACGTATTGGTAAACTACTTTTACTTTGTAAAAGAGAGGAGCAGCATGTAATGAAAACACCCTACTTCTTGGTATTTCCTCAAAAGTTCAAGGAAAAAAAAAAAAAAATCTATTCCCTTCCTATCTTCAATGGCTCCCTAACAGAAGAAGCGATTTAGTAAGTCATTTAAACCCAAACACCTCCCCACCCGACCCGACCCATCAGACACTGCAGACTGTGGCCGAGGGGTCAGATCTGGCCCACCACTTGACTTTTGTAAATAAGCGTTTTGTTGGAATGCAGCGGTGTCCATTTGTTCACACACTGTCTGTGGCTGCTTTTGTGCTTTGACAGCAACGGTGTAGTTATGACAGAGGCAGTCCCTTGAGTCCTTTCAGTTCAGTTCAGTTCAGTTCAGTCGCTCAGTCGTGTCCGACTCTTTGCGACCCCATGAATTGNACCTTAGTTGGCAAAGTAATGTCTCTGCTTTTGAATATGCTGTCTAGGTTGGTCATAACTTTTCTTCCAAGGAGTAAGCTTCTTTTAATTTCATGGCTGCAGTCACCATCTGCAGTGATTTTGGAGCCCCCAGAAATAAAGTCTGACACTGTTTCCACTGTTTCTCCATGGGTCCTCTAAAGCAAGTGTTCGCTCACCCCTTTTCAGCCCCATCTTCCCTCCAGGTCTCACCCCAAAGAGGCTCTCCTCCTCGATCAGTGATTTCTCTCCTGCCCCCAGCTGTTCACTCACGTGGTCCCTTCTACCTAGAGTTACCTTTCAGCTGGGCCTTTCTTTCAAAAGCTTATTCATTTTTTTCCCCCCTAGACTTTCTGAAATACAGTTGACATATGACATTGTATAAGTTTAAGATGCACTTGTGACAATTTGATACTTTTGTATATTGCAAAGTGATAACCACAATAAGGTTAGTTAACATATCCATCACCTCACATAACTATATATATATATATATATATGTATTTTTTTTTTTTTGGTGTGTGGTAATAACATCTAAGTTCTACTCTCTTAGCAACTTTCAAGTACACAATGCAGTGTTGTTAGCTATAGTCACTGTGCTTTATGTTAGGTCCCCACAACTTACTCATAACTGGAAAATTTATACCCTTTTGCCTATGTCTTCTCATTTCTTCTATTCCCCAACTCCTGGAAACCACCATTGTACTTTCTGTTTCTCTAAGTTCAGCATTTTTAGCTTCCACATATAAGTGATATCAAGGAAATAGCAACCGACTCCAGTATTTTTTCCTGGAGAATCCCATGGCGTGAGGAACCTGGCAGGCTATAGTCCATGGGGTTGCAAGAGTTGGACACGACTTAGGGACTAAACCATAATCCATGATATGAAGTGATATCATACTTATATGACATCACTTACATATAAGCAAAGAATTTGTCTTTACCTTTAGGGCTTGTATCACGTAACATAATGCCCTCAAGTTCTGATTATGTTGTTACAAATGTCAGAATTTTCTTTTTTATGTCTGACTAATATTCCGCAGTGTGTATGAGTGTGTGTGTGTGTGTGTGTGTGTGTGTGTATCACATTGTCTCTATTCCTTCTTGCATTGTTGGACACTTAGGTTGTTTGCATGTATACTTTGGTTGTTATAAATAATGCTGCAGTGAATGGGTATAGATGTTGAGATACTCATTTCATGTCCTTTGGATGCATTCCCAGATATGGGATTGCTAAATTATATTCTAGTCATACTTTGATTTGTTGAGAAACTTGCCTCCTGGTTTCCATCATGGCTGTATCAGCTTCTATCCAGACCAACAATGCACATCAGTGTCCTCTTGCCCAAATTCTCAGCGACACTTGTTATCTCTCTTCTTTTTGATAATAGCCATTCTAACAGGTATGAAGTGATATATCTTTGTGGCTTTGATTTGGACTTCCATGAAGATTAGCAATTTTGAGCACTCTTTATCTGCAGGGTGGACATTGTGTGTCTTCTTTGGAAAAATGCCTATTCATACTTTCTGATCATTGAAAATCAGATTATTTGTTTTATCCTCAGATATGCATATGACACCACCCTTATGGCAGAAAGTGAAGAGGAACTAAAGAGGCTTTTGATGAAAGTGAAAGAGGAGAGTGAAAAAGTTGGCTTAAAACTCAACATTCGGAAAACTAAGATCATGGCATCCGGTCCCATCACCTCATGGCAAATAGATGGGGAAACAGTGGAAACAGTGGCAGACTTTATTTCTATGGGCTCCAAAATCACTGCAGATGGTGACTTCAGCCATGAATTGAAAGACACTTGCTCCTTGGAAGAAAAGCTGTGACCAACCTAGACAGCATATTAAAAAGCAGAAATATTGCTTTGCTGACAAATGTCCATCTCGTCAAAGCTGTGATTTTTTTCAGTAGTCATGTATGGATGTGAGAGTTGGACTATAAACAGAGCTGAAGTGAGGTGAAGTCACTCAGTCGTGTCCGACTGTTTGTGACCTGATGGACTGTAGCATACCAGGCTCCTCAGTCTGTGGAATTTTCCAGAGAAGAGTACTGGAGTGGGTTGCCATTTCCTTCTTCAGATAAAGAAAGCTGAGTGCCAAAGAATTGATGCCTTTGAACTGTGGTGTTAGAGAAGACTCTTGAAAGTCCGTTGGACTGCAAGGAGATCCAACCAGTCCATCCTAAAGGAAATCAGCCCTGAATATTCATTGGAAGGACTGATGCTGAGGCTGAAACTCCAATATTTTGGCCACCTGATGCGAAAAACTGACTCATTGGAAAAGACCCTGCTGCTGGGAAAGATTGAAGGCAGGAGGAGAAGGGGACGACAGAGGATGAGATGGTTGGATGGTATCACTGACTTGATGAACATGAGTTTGAGCAAGCTCCGGGAGTTGGTGATGGACAGGGAGGCCTGGCGTGCTGCAGCCCGTGGGGTCACAAAGAGTTGGACATGACTGAGTGACTGAACTAACTGAGCTGAGTTATGTGAATCCCTTATGTATTTTGGCTTAACTCCTTATCTGATACATGGCACGTGTATATTTTGTCCATTTCCACAGGCTGCCTCTTCATTTTCTGGATCGTTTCTTTTCCTGTGCAGAAGCTTATAAGTCTGTTGGAGTCCCACTAGTTTATTGCTTGTGCTTTTAATGTCATATCAACAAAAAATCATTTTCAAGACCAGTGTCAAGGAAGTTTCCCCCTATGTTTTCTTTTAAAAGGTTTCATTTTAGTCTTGAATCCACTTCAAGTCAATTTTCATGCCGGGTGTAAGATAGGTTACAATTTTCTTCTTTCGTGTGTGAATGCCCAGTTTTCTCAAGACCAGTTATTGAAAAGACTGTACTATCCCCACTGTATAGTCTTCTCTCTCTTATTAAATATTAGTTGACTGTATGTGCATGGATTTATTTCTAGGCTCTTGATTCTGTTTTATTAGTCTCGGTGTCTGTTTTTTATGCCAGTACCATGCTGTTTTAGTTACTATAGCTTTGGAATATAGTTTGAAATCAGTTAATGTGATGCCTTCGGCTTTGTTCTTTTTTATCCAGATTGCTTTGGCTATTCTGTGTCTTTGTGGTTCCATACAAATTTTAGGATTTTGTTGTTGTTCAGTCACCAAGTCAAATATGACTCATTGTGACCCCGTAGACTTCAGCATGCCCAACTTCCCTGTCCCTCACTATCTCTCGGAGTTTGCTCAGATTCATGCCCATTGATTTGGAAATGCTATCTAACCATCTCATCCTCTGCCACTCTCTTCTCCGTTTGCTTTCAATCTTCCGCAGCATCAGGGTCTTTTCTAGTGAGTCATCTCTTCGCATCAGGTGGCCAAAGTATTGGAGCTTCAGCTTCAGCATCAATCATTCCAAAGAATATTCAGGGTTGATTTCCTTTAGGACTGACTGGTTTGATTTCCTGTCAGTCTGATTGTTATTATTTTTATTCTGTTTCATTTGGGTTTAGCTTGTCCTTGTTTTTCCAGTTCCTTGAGCTATAACATTGTTTATTTGAGATCTTTCTTTTCTCTTAATGGAAGCATTTATCACTGTAAACTTTTTTCTTAAGAACTGTTCTTGCCACATCCCATAAGTTTCTGTATGTTGTGTTTTCCTTTTCACTTGTCTCAAGATACTTTCTGATTCCTCTTTTGATTTCTTCTTTGACCCAGTGATTTTCAGGACTGTGTTGCTTAATGTATTTGTGGATTTGTGGACTTGATCATTTCCCTCCTGTTCTAGACTTTTAGTTTCATCCATTATAGTCAGAAAAGATACTTGATATGATTTTAGTTTTCTTAAATTTCCTGGGGAGCATTCCACGCATGCTTGAGAAGAATGTGTATTTTGGTGCTGAATCTTGGTTTTCTTAAATGCAGTCAGTCACTTCTTTTGAGGAATTTAGTCTACTTATGCTTAAAGTACTTACTGATAGGTAAGTGATTTAGTTCATCATTTCATGACTCTTTTTTCCCCACTTCTTTTCTTTGTCTGTGATTTATTTTTTTGTAGTTGTATATTTTAATTCCCTTTTCTTTGTATTTTTGTATCTACTAAAGGTTTTTTCTGTTACTATGAGGCTTACATAGAACATCTTATTGATATAATAGTCTATTTTAAGCTGATAACAACTTTAATTGTATACAAAAACTATACACTTTTACTTCTCCTCACACTTTCTGCTATTATTGTTACACTTTACATCTTTTTATGCTACATATCCATTAAAAAGTTATAGCACTAGTTGTTTTCAGCATCATTGTTTTTTAACTTTTATATCAGAAATAAAACCAGTACTATATTTGGGTATTCTGAATTTGACTATATATTTCACTTTGCCAGTGAGTTTTATACGCTCATATGTTTTCATGTTACTTAGTGTCCTTTAGTTTCAACCTGAAGAGCTCCCTTTAGCATTTCTTATAAGATAGGCCTAGTGGAGACGAACTCCCTTAGTTTTTGTGTGCCGGGGAATGTCTTTTATCTCTCCATCATTTCTGAAGGACAGTTTTGCCAGGTGGAGTACTACTTGGCCATGGATTTTAGATGAGTGCCCAGTTGAAGGACAAAGATCCTGGGAAGCTTGGCCAGAACAGGTGCTCCATTTACATACCCGCAGTAAAGGAATGAACATAGATGGGACTCAACCGACTTGTGAAGGTCCAGCCCCAGAATTCAGGCCTCAGAAATCAAGAGGCTTTCAGAGCCCATCCCCAGACTGATGGCTCCTTTACTAGCATAAAGTCAGTGGCTTCTGACTCCCTCCCCAAGGCAACGGGAGTGACCGGATTGGTAGAGAGTAGATTTTCACTGGGGGTTGTAAAAGTCACACTCCCTAATGAGAAACAACTAGGGACTAGATCCAGAAAACCAGCCCAGTTGGTAACACCCTTGTAAAAGAGACTGATAAATAAATAAGCAAGTCATCCAGCTTTTCTTCTCCTCAGCAAATGAGATGGAACAGCTGGCCTTGGAAAGAGGCCCTGTGCTTTGTTAACTGGAAACAGATTAGCAAACTCAATCGGCTGGCCAGTTTTTTTCAGGCTCGCGGCCTTGCAACTTTTGAAAAAGGGAATTTTTTGTTAAAAGTTTCTCTAGCAAGGGCCAGGCAACAAATGCCACTAGCCTGGCCTGAATGTTTCACGCCAGTGGGTAGAAATACTTTGGAGGGGTGGGGGGATTGTCATCTTTAACTTTCCTGTGGGTCTTTGACAAAAACCTCAGGGAATTCTATGGAGTGCATGTTGTCAGTATTTTAATCAGCTTCAGCTGTCAAAACTCTTGTAACCCGCCTCTTCTATTTAAAATGTGTCTTCTAGGCATAAAATAATTAAAGGTGCAGGGCCATACAGCAGGCTCAGGGCCATCGCAATGTGACAGAACCCTATGGATGAAAGGTATTATTTCAGGAAGTTTTAAATATAAATTTTGTTTTGTCAGAAGGCTGCAGGGCACACATTTTCTATACTGTCAAGCTTGATAGTAACAATATTTATATTTCAAATAAAAAGATTAAATTGCAGTTTTATGTGTTTCTGCTTTTCGTCAAAAAATTTTTTTACTAGTTCATGGTGCTGTGTTCTTGGTATGTCATCATCATACCCTTTTTTTTTTTTTTGCTGACAATACTTTTATTTTATTGAAATATTTTGTCTTTCACTGTCAATCTCAGGATTGAAATAACGAAGGCAGACAGCTGTGCCACTCGGGTTTGGTTGTTTTACAAACGTCTTGTTTTACACCTTGTCAAAGGTTTGATGAAGGAAATGCAAAACAACACAACCAAACCAAATAACAGACGGGCTCAGACCAACATGTTTAGTGCGCGTGCTGGAGAGAGCTCAGGGTTCTTCACCTGGAGTCATGTGTGCGCCCTTTCATCTCAGGCATTTGGAAAGCAAAGAGTGAACAGACAGGGCCAGCGAGCCCTAGGAAGGAGCGTTTGCTTGCACACTGCACAGGCTGCTTTGTGTCAAGGCTTGTTAGCTGCTGCAGCTCAGGGTCTCTGGAGGGGCCAAGACAGCCCGTGGAGCCTTCTGAGCCGCGGGAGCTGGTGAGTTTCTGGTCTGGCTCGCTGTCAGTCCTTCATTATTGCACTTGACAGAGCTGTTTGGGGGCCATGTGCCCCATGCACTTCGGTCACACCTGTTGGACCCAGAGCCTGACTGCAGCCAGGGGTTCTGGGCTTGCTTGTGTTGAAATGAAGGGAGAATCCTTGCTTTCTTTCGGATGATGGCTGCGTCTTTCAGAATGGCCACGCTGCCTTCTCATGTAGCGCTCTTTGCTCTGCTGAGGGAGAGTCAACTGGTTGAACTCTTCTCCCCCACCCTCACCCCCCGTCCATGGAGTCTGACCTTTCTCAAGTCAACTAGGTCCAAGGGTAGTACATTCACCTCTGTGATCACAAATCACAGAGGAGCAGTCATTTCTCCTTGCCCAAGGCAGACATCACTAATCAATGTCAGCACTTTAACACTCGACCAGCTGTCTCTCAGATTCCCTTGCAGCCCAGCTCTCTAGTCAGTCACGGCCGATCATCTTGGCCCCACCGGTTCCCTCTACAGGACCCAGGGGGACCAGTCCAGGCACGTATGTCTCAAGCCACCTCAGGACTCAGGCAGCTCTGCCACTTTAATGTTGCAGATCACAGCCTCAACCCAATCACATTTCAACAGTATTTCAGTTCACAAAGTCCTTTCATATCCTGATCCTACATGGCAGCTTAGAGTTTTCAAAAAGTCCAAGTGAAAGCTGCTAAGCAGAGAGTCACTCCTACCGCATTCTGTTGGTGAAAGGGAGGTACAAGAGTGGCCCAGATTCCACATGGGAGGCAACTGCAATCGCAACACACACACACACTGGTAGGGAAGGAGCGTGGAGGCTGTCTTTGGAATCTGGCTGTTACAAGACCACTCACCAATCTGCATTATGACACTTGACTCATATGGAAGGGTTTCCCATTAGATCAGTTCAAAAGTGACCTTTTGGCCTTTGTGTTGAAACCCAGACTCTCTAGCATTACTATCAAAATGTCTCCCTGTCTAGCCTCCATTTGCCCAGTGTCAAGCCGTGCTCTTTCAACGTATGAAAGTATGTCTTTGAAACACTTAGTTTCCTCCAGTTCCTAATCTTCGCTCACCCCATGTGGTCACCTACTTATTCTTTAAGAGCCGGTTCTAATAGCTCTTACTTTCTGCCCCTAGCAGAGGCAGAATGACTTATTCCCTCCCTTGGGCTCTTATGGGACCGTGGAAGGGAAGAGAAGAGAAAAGGGAGACAGAGGAAGTTCTTTGCATGAATTGTGAGCAAGGGGGAAGGCCCTATAATTTAATGATTAGATGAACATAAAGATTCTAAAAAGTTTTCTTTTCCAGTGTGTACACACACACACGCACACACACAGAGCACACACAACACACACAGACACTGAAGTTCAAAGGACAGAAGCTGAATCAGACCTTATTCTGGAAGGAAGTTTTTTTTCATATGTATAAACTACACAGAGCTGGAAACCTATTGATAATATTACCCCATTTAAATTTATGCCAGCATTTCCCAGACTACAAAACCCCATGTGTCACATGCGTGTCACATATCACCCTGTACATGGAAAGGAAGCTAGGGTATTGGTTACATGCTGCGATTCATGGGGTCGCAAAGAGTCGGACATGACTGAACTGAACTGAACTGAAGGCAGTCATTGTACCAGGCAAGTTTGACATCTGTCTCCTTTTATCTTTACATCTTACAGTCTTTAGTGGCAAAGAATAGCTTAAGCAAAAGTAAAAGTGTGATAAGAAGAAAGATACAAAGAGGTTTGACAGAAGCCGAGGAGAGGAAGGGTAAGCAAGCCTCACTGGGCACAGGGACTGGGACCAGAATATTGTCATGGAAGCAAGAAGTTCCCTCTCCCAGGGTTGTATCAGCTTCTGTGCCTAATTCCATACAGATGCCTCCTCTCTTTCTCTCTCCCTCTGTGCCTTTCATTTGTTGCAAACCAGGTTTCTTCAGCTCACTGCATGTGGTCCAAACATGGCTTATGCCATGGAAAACTTAATATTCTCCAGTGCCTCAACTTAAGACTCAGGGTTTCTATGTTTTTTTTTTCATAAATACATATATATGCGTTCAGTGACTGTATGCATGTGACTGCATGTCTGTTAGTGCATGTGGCTTTTTAAAAACTGAACTTGATTTACCATGCTGTGTGAATTTCAGGTACACAGCAGAGTGAGTCAGTTACATACAAATACATCTATTTTTTTCAGGTTCTTTTCCCTTACAGGTTATTACGAAATATCTATCTTGATTTAATATTCCCAAGCAGGAGAGCTTCACTGGTCCAGCTGGCCACACAACGTTTTCCCAGGACAAATGGCCACGTTTGGTCCAAGGGGATATGCCCACAGTGACAGGTCCTGGGGCCCTCACTTGCCACCGAGTGGTTTTAGAGGCTCCTTTGTGTATTAGTGTGTCATGAGAGAGGACGTTTTCAGATGAAGGGTCATGGGATGGCTGGGATGAGGTCTGAAGATACTTACTTGTCATTCTTATTTTATAGACAAGAAAACAGCATTTCAGAGACTTTGCTTTTGGAGAAACATTCTTTGTCAGACTTGACTTCAGCCTAACTTCTGCACGATCTAGTCACTATTTACAAATACCAGGCTTTTTGTTCTTTCTTTTTGTTGACTCACAGAGTGGACCATCATTATGACACAGACTGCTGACGATTTGGGTCGACGAATCAGCGGCATGCCCAGTATAGAACATAAAAGACACTCCTTAAAACTCCTGGAGGGGACATCATGAACCTGTGGTTTCACAATCAGGAATTCATAAGGACAGAAGTCACTAGAAAAAAATGATATTTTTTCAAATAGGTGATTAATAGACTGAAATTACTGGCAAAGGCGGGATATCAAGAGCCGAAAGAGTCATTCTTAAGCTTGAGTAATAATGTGTCACAGGGCGGTTTTCTGAGTTTTACTCCATTTAGAAAAGTCTGACAGAGCCCATTCTAGTTCACCTCCATCTGTCAAATACCTTTTAAGGCTTCATTGAGAAACTTAAGTAGTCTCTGTTGTAAAGAGGAAAAAAAATGAAAAAAAAAAAAAAAAGCAAAATCAATATTCTAACATTGTCAAAGCATGGAGTGGGGATTTGTAGGGATTTACCATGTGGCTTTAACTCATTTTCCCAAGAAATATGTAAGAAGACTCACCCAAACACAGAGAAGACGGAACTCTTTGGAAAGCTGTAACCAAACTGTTTGAAAGGGACAGAAAAATAAATGTACTATTGCTTCTAGAGGATTTCCCAGATGCTGGTGGTAAAGAACCTGCCTGCCAGTGCAGCAGACGTAAGAGACGCACGGGTTCGATCCCCTGGTCAGGAAAATCCCCTGGAGGAGGAAATGGCAACCCACTCCAGGATTCTTGCCTGGAGAACCCCATGGAGGAAAGAGCCTGGAGGGCTACAGTCCACAGGGCTGCAAAGAGTCGGACACGACTGAAGTGACTTAGCACACGTGTGTTGCTTCCAGGAAGCAAGTTAATGTAGGTGATTGCTCATCCACTGCCTACAGAAAGCCTAGTCAGAATATTTATCTAATTCCACGCTATCCCTAAGTCAGCTTCTTGGTACCTGCCAAGAAGGGTGGACATTCTGAGTTAGATGCTTCCTGAGTTAAAAAAAAAAAAAAAAAAAAAATCAGATGGCACAAGCTGAGTAAAAGAGGCAGTGTTCTATCTAGCATTAGCATCATGCTTCAAGGAGGAATTTATTTGCTAGAGGCTCCTAGCGATAGGATGTGGGGGATTCTCATAGAAAGTGGAGATTCAGTCCTTTTGGGGGGAGAAGAGAAGCAACAGGGAAGAAAGAGGAGGGGAGAAATGGGCTCCTACCCAGCTCTGCCATGGAGCGTTATTGACAACACCAGCAAATGAATCAGGAAGCTCACAGCTTTGATGATAAGGAAGCTGTCACTTTCCCTGCTGAGACTGACGTGCCTCATGCCATCAGGATAACTGATGTCTGTTCAGTAATACCCAGATCTGTCCCAGAAGCTGTGCGGGAACATCTGATGGTTCTATCAGACTTCAGAGTGAGATGCTGAGTGGGAGGGTGTCCAGATGGACACAGATGTTCTCAGACAAAATAAGATTTTTCAAGAAATTATTCAAAGCTGTTAAACAGATGTCACATTCAACAAAGGAATGGTTCAGAGTTCACATGCTGGTTCTGAAGGAAGGGCTGGGCTGGGCTAGGTTGGGCTGGGCAGGGCAGGGCACCAGGGCCCTAAGAGTCACTTGCCCAAGGCCTGGCTTAAGTCTGTGGGCAGCCAACATGGTTCCCTCCAGGGGAAGCCTGCCTCTCCCCTGAACCATCGGAGAATGCTTGTTCAGCACAAGATCTGGTCTCCTTTTAGCTTCCGTCATTAAGTCACCTCGGAGGAGACTGAACACCCACAGGACCAGATCTTTCCCCGTCTAAAGTTTCTCCTTTCCTGATTTCTGACCTTAAAGATAAATACAGAAGGTGAGAAGCATACCAAGTGGCCCAGAAAACAGTGTTGCAAGTGGTTCTCCTGTGGATGCTTGAGCGAAGGCTGTGGAGTTGCTGGTGAGGGCCCTGATGATGGCACAGCCATGGGGGGGATCAGCAGAGTAAGGCCCGTGGGCCACAGTTGCCCTGCCGCCTGTTTCGTAAATAAATTTATATACAGCCTTAAAAAAAAAAAAAAAAAAGGACATCCTTCAGTCTGTAGCAGCATGGATAAATCTAGAGGATGTCTAAGGGAATTAAGCCAGACACAGAAAGACAAATATTGTATGACCTCACTTATCTATGGAATCTAAAACAGTCAACCCATAGCATCAGAGAGCAGAAGGGTGTCTGCCTTGGGCTGGGGGATGGGAGAAAACAGGGGCATCATGTTGGTCAAAGAGCTCAGGCCTTTGGTCATAAGATGGATAAGTTCTGGGGATCTCATGTACAGCACGGTGACTATACTATTATACTTTATTAGTGTGTTGTCTTTTCATACTGTAAAAAGAGGGCCGAAGAATTGATGCTTTTGAACTGTGGTGTTAAAGAAGACTCTTGAGAGTCCCTTGGACTGCAAGGAGATCCAACCAGTCCATCCTAAAGGAAATCAGCCCTGAATATTCATTGGAAGGAGTGATGCTGAAGCTGAAGTTCCAATACTTTGGCCACCTGATGAGAAAAGACCCTGCTGCTGGGAAAGATTGAAGGCAGGAGGAGAAGGGGACGGCAGAGGATGAGATGGTTGGATGGCATCACCGGCTCAATGGACATGAGTTTGAATAAACTCCGAGAGTTGGTGATGGACAGGGAGGCCTGGCGTGCTGCAGTCCATGGGGTCGCAAAGAATTGGACTTGACTGAGCGACTGAACTGAGCTAACTGAAGTGTGTTGTCTCCGTGGAATTTGCCAATAGAATAAGTCTTAAGTGTTTTTATTATAAANGGCTCAATGGACATGAGTTTGAATAAACTCCGAGAGTTGGTGATGGACAGGGAGGCCTGGCGTGCTGCAGTCCATGGGGTCGCAAAGAATTGGACTTGACTGAGCGACTGAACTGAGCTAACTGAAGTGTGTTGTCTCCGTGGAATTTGCCAATAGAATAAGTCTTAAGTGTTTTTATTATAAATAGGAAATGGTAACTATGGGAGGTGAGGTGATAGGTATATTGATTAGCTTGACTGTGGTAACCATTTCACAGTGTGTGGTATAGAGAGTCATCACTTGGTATACCTTGAATATGTTGAACAACACAGGTTTGTTCAGGTCCTCTTAGACTATTTTCAATAAATACATATAGTACCACATGATCTTAGTATAATCACTGGTAACCGGTATTATCGTGACCTCGTGCTCAGATTCTTGACACATTTTGGCCTCCCTCATCCCCAAAAGAAAGCATTTGAGCTTCCGTTCTTGTTCCTTTAGATGCTAAGGGCACAGAAGTGGCTTCAACAGCAGATAAGGTTTATTTGACAAAGCAGTCTTCTCCCCAAAAAGGCCCCGTCAGCCCCATGAGGCCAAAGCCCTCAAGGTGAATCGATCCCTGTGGAGTGGATGGCAGGGTCTGTTACATCAACATCAGCTTTCTTGGATCCACGGAGGGGAAATCCACCCCTCCCACACTCTCTGAGGACTCTCCTTGCAGAGGAAAGAGCTTTCAATCCAGGCCAGAATGGGCTCTCAAGCCAGGAGTCGGAAGCTCCCAGCAGAGGAGTCAGGGTGCTGTGGACACTGTCTGTGGATGTGTATGCAATGCACCGCCTCCTAAGAGAAAGCTCATTTCACTAGGTTTTCTCTTTATCATCATATTTCCATCATCCTGAAGTAGTGCATACACCTCAGGGGAAAGGTACTCCATCCACAGCATCAAAGGTAAGCTGGGTTCATCTAAGGAAATTGCTCTCCTACCAGTGGTCATTCCACGAAGAGCAGAGTGACCCACTGAGCCAGTGGGGTACATCAAGCAGTGTTCTAGGGGCTTCCTTGCTTTTCTGGGGGAACTCTCTTGACCTGTGCTGTACAAGATTATGCTCTAACCACATGTGGGCACTGAGTACTTGACGTGGGGTGAGTCCAAATAAACCTCAGATCTCAAAGACTTAGTGTGAAAAAAGAAGGCAGAATCTTTCATTAATACTTTTTGCCATTGATTTCATGTTAAAATCCCAGTCTTTTGCATACACTGGGTTAAGAAAATCTGTTTTAGTAAATTCAATTACACCTGCTTCTTTTCACTTTTTAAAATGTGAGCACTAAACAATGAAACATTAGTATTACAATAAAACAGTAAACAATAAAACAATAATACAATAAAACATTCGTATTAATAGCCAGAGGACCACCCATTAGCGAGGTGTTGTCTCGCTCCAGTATGTGGTTTGCGTTCTCCTGAGCAGAGCTGTTTGAAAGTCGGAATGTGGTTGTGTACAGATGGAGGCCGGGAACTGCTGCAGCCTGTGGGCAAAGCCAACCCGGAGAGAGGGGCAGAGTGAGGGGCCAGGGTCAGGGCATGACATTCAAAGATCCTCTGTGCTTCCAGTTCTGCCATCCAGTGGGTATCGGTTCGGTTCACGAGACTTTGAGTTAGGGCTTACCCTCCTTGGCTGTGGAAAGTATATCAACTGCAAGTGGCCAAAGCAAAGCCTGGGATCTTCCAAGTCTTGTGGCCAGCATCTGAAGGACCTGGTCCGGAAGCATGGATTGAGCCTCTCAAAGATGGGATTCCAGAAGGCTGAACTATCCGTGATGCTTTGCAGCTGGGAGCCCACCTGTGAAGTAAGGTCCTGAAAGGAGACCGTGGGGGAAACGCAGAGCCTGGGCCTTCTGGCCTGCCGACAACAACGACGGGTACCCCTGCGTCAGTGCCAGAAGGAGAGGATGGAGCTCTCTCAACCCGAGCAGCAGGCTGACTGTGCTGGGAGTGACCTTGTGCCCCTCCAAGGGGCTCTCCACTCTCCTATCCTCGGCCCCCTGCCCTGGAGAGCAGGACTTACAACAAAATCCTTTACCGTCTGTCTCAGTCGGATTTAGGCCGTGGGGAGCACCAGCAAGAGAGGAGGAAGACAGAGGACAGCGTGACCGGGGTCTTTGCCCTTCTGACCACCTCCCTGAAGGTTGTCGTGAGCTGGCGGCATCCCTCAGCTGCAGACCCCAGCTCCTGGCCCTCTTGATCCAGGTGCCACATCCCTCCCCTCCTCCCTTGTCCTGTCGGGTCTAGCAGTCGTCAGGGGGCCCTCGTGCTAATCAGCTCCTAAACCTTGCAGTTTGGCTACAGCCTGCCCACGCCTCCGTATTAGACTCTCTTCCAGTGACCCGCATTCACTGTTATCTCTTTCTCTTTAACGAGTCTGATACAATGGTGCCTCCAACTCTCCGGTGGTGTTCCTTTGGCCAGGTTGTGGGACAAGGTTACCAAGTTCACCGGCGTGCGTATTTCAATATGGAGGGTTTCCTATGGTCGGAGTGGGGATGGTACAGGCGCATTAGGACAGGAGCGTGAAGGGAGTGGGCTCAAGGACTGGACCACATGTGAGGGTGAGGGTGATGGACCCTCCCGGGTGATGGCGACTTGGTTTCGGAAGGTCGGCATGGAAAGCTCGGGAGTGCAGGGCGGCATGTCCTGGTCTTCACTCTTGACTTGTGACCTACAAAGCTACAAATCACACCCTTGGTTGGGATCTTCACGGTGCTGCAAAGAGTATCTAGAGCCCTGCTCCAAAGACCCTGCATATATGGGGGCTTCATACTGAAGGACATTCCTGGTGATGCCACAAAGACTGGGTTTGTGGAGCTCTCAGGCATGTACTATCTGTGACATGGGTGGGTGGCCAAGTAACATGTTCTGGTTCTACCTCAAGCAAAACCGGAAGGCTAAAGGAAATTGATTTGACACTTCTACCTCTCTTCCTATCAACTCTGCTATTTTTCTTCCTTCTTTCTCTTGTTAGGTTTCCTGATCCTTGGGGTTCATTGGCTTAATATTTTCTTAAAAAATCAGTCATTCCTTTATAAAGTCTTCAAAGACTTTTGCCAAATTATTATAACCAATATTGATTTATTTAAAATGCCCTAAACTGATTTGACTCACTTTTTTTTTAACTTCACTTTACCTTAAGTATTGATATGTGTGAAACCTCATATTTGGTAACTGAGTTATAATACTCTTTTTACATACACATACAGATACATAATAATAGTAATACGAAAATTCACGTGCCAACTAACCCATCCAGGTGCCACTTGATCTACGAGTGCCCCAGAACAGTTCAGTCACTCAGTCATGTCTGACTCTTAGCAACCCCATGAATCGCAGCACGCCAGGCCTCCCTGTCCATCACCAACTCCTGGAGNGTGGTTTTCCCTGCTTTCTTCAATTTCAGTCTGAATTTGGTAATAAGGAGTTCATGATCTGAGCTACAGTCAGCTCCAGGACTTGTTTTTGTTGACTGTATAGAGCTTCTCCATCTTTTGCTGCAGAGAATATAATCAATCTTATTTCGGTGTTGACCATCTGGTGATGGCCATGTGAAATTGTCAGACAGATTCTGAAATAGCGCTCTCTAGCAGAACCCTGTGCAGTGATGGAAATGTCTGTGTCTACCCTGTCCTGTACACAGCTGCTAGCCATGTGTCGCTGTTGAGTACCTGAGACATGGCAAGTTCAACTGTGAAACCAAATATTTAGTTGAATGTAAATATTATTTAATTTAGTTTAATGTAAATATTCCTTGGACTGCAAGGACATCCAACCAGTCCATCCTGAAGAAAATTAGTCCTGAATATTCCTTGGAAGGACTGATGTTGAAGCTGAACCTCTAATACTTTGGTGNAGTTCAACTGTGAAACCAAATATTTAGTTGAATGTAAATATTATTTAATTTAGTTTAATGTAAATATTCCTTGGACTGCAAGGACATCCAACCAGTCCATCCTGAAGAAAATTAGTCCTGAATATTCCTTGGAAGGACTGATGTTGAAGCTGAACCTCTAATACTTTGGTGACCTGATGCAAAGACCTGACTCATTTGAAAAGACCCTGATGCTGGGAAAGATTGAAGGTGGGAGGAGAAGGGAATGAAAGAGGATGAGATGGCTGGATGGCATCACCAACTCAACGGGCATGAGTTTGAGTAAACTCCGGGAGTTGGTGATGGACAGGGAGGCCTGGCGTGCTGCAGTCTGTGGGGTCGCAAAGAGTTGGACATGACTGAGCGACTGAATGGAACTGAATTTCAATTAATGTTAAGTTTAAATTTGAAGAGCCACATGTGGTCCTTGGCTTCCGTACTGGGCAGCACAGCTCTGGGGTGTCTACAGCTAAAAATAACCGATAGCAGAAGGGAAGAACCTTGTGCCAGATACTGTAGGAGCAATTATGTCTCTTCTTCCTTATGTATTCTGAAGGACCCTGTGAGGGATGTACTCCCTTATTCTGATGGGAGACACAGGTCAAAGATGGGAGGATTTTCTGTTGCACCCTTAAATGTACAATGGAACCATCCTCTGTTATTTACAGAGAGGGAGAGAGAGACTGTCAGTGAGCAAATTGTCATCCAGTCCCACCGCATTCAAGATTTAAAAGGTTGACATTTCCTTTTTTCCTTCTCTCCCTTTTTTTAAAATACCCAACCCTCCTCGTTAACCAGATATCTTTATTCTCTAAATATTTACCACCCAAATGAAATTTACAGTTTAATTTGCTGTATAAAATCATTTATTGACTGATAAACCTCATTACTAAGCTCCAGCACAGCCCCTGGTACTCCCGACAGTTTTAATTCTTGTAGCAGCAGGCTACTGCGAGAGAAAAACAATCCTGTCAAATTAACGGCAGGGGTCTAAATTATTCAAATACACTAAATCCATGCAGAACCGTTCCCCTGCTCATAATTTTTCTTTCAGAGCCAACAATTAACCGGCAATATTCTAACTTAAACACTGACAGCCATTCTAAAAGAATTCTGGGAACAGGGAGCATTCCAGCTCCCCACGTGTCCTTCTGCTCCTGGGGGCACCAGGGCAGTGACCTCTGCGGGGTGTCCCGCAGAAAGGGAAGGCTTTCCTCCTCCTCCCAAACAGTTCACCTGTTTGGATCATCACTCTCTGTGTGTCTCTCTCACACCCCCAGGTCAGAGATGGAGTTTTGGATGTCAAGGTGCGTGTGTTTCTAGCATTTATACCAAATGAGCATCAGCCTGCAATTAGTTAATTGCACATGTACCTTTCTGCCTGTGGGGGGAAAAGTGCCTCCAGTTTTCTACCTGCAAATGCAACCAAACTAATTATTGAGCTGCTGATTCAGAAGGCAGACCCATCTAATTGAGCCTATAAAACAGAGGGGAAAAAAAAGAAAGAAGACCTAAAAATGGTATTAGCTTCAGAACAACAAATAGCAAGAATCTCTCTCACATTTGAGAAGGAAAATCTTTCCCACGACATTGGACCTCAGTCTGGATCTGCAGAATGAATGGCCTTGGGTGTTAGTAGTCTTTTTTTTTTAAAAAAAAAAAAAACAATGAATTTCCTATAGCTTGGGTCCCCTAAGAGTGATGGATCCCTGGGCATGACACCCAATGTCAAAGTTCTTAAGCAGAAAAAAAATTAAATGTTGATCGTGACAGTTCATGCATGCACGCATTCGTTCTTTTATCAAATATTTATCTAGTGTCAACTATCTGCCAAGCTCGTGGTACGTGGGAAGCATCGTGGTGCTAGATGTGGAATGAGAAGCCAAAGAATGACATTTGGTTGAAAATGATGCCTAGTCCCTGCCCTTTACTTCAGGGTTGATCAGAATGTATGAATCAGAAAAATCTCAGAGGTTTATTAAACATGCAGATGAATTGGCCTAACCTGACACAGAATAAATCAGAATCCCTGAAGTAAAGCCTGGGAATCTGCATTCTAATGCACTTTCCCTGGCAATTCTTAAACACATTGAAGTCTGAGAGCGTTGGCTTTGAGCTTGCCCAATGGAGACCAACTTGAAAGCATCAGGCAACAATGGGTAACCATAAAAGAATACCAGCATCAATATAGAAATAAGTAACCCAGGAAATCCTGGTGGGAACATACCCAGGGTCCAGCATAAAGAAGTGGGGAAGGTTCAGCATGAAGAGACAGTTTGCACAAGTCCAAGGTCACCTCAGTTGGAGGTGTCCTACCCTTGGTGTTCATAGGGCCTTGTGGTTTTGTGTGTGTTTGTTTTACGTGGTAGCTTTGTTTACCTTATTAAACTTCTTAAATGTTAGAGTTGCAAGGTACAGAAAAGTCTCAAGGATAGTAGAGCATCCCCCATCATTAGCATCTGATGTCAGTGTGGTACGTCTGTCACCATCAGTGAATGAGTACTGACGTGCCGTTATTCACTGATCTCCATACTCTAACTTCCTTAGTTTTGATCCTAACATCCGTTTCTCATCTAGGACGCCATGGTGCATCTAATTGTCATGTCTCCCTAGGCTCCTCTTGGCTGTGACAGTTTCTCAGACTCCTTGCTTTCAATGACCTTGACTGTTTCGAGCTGTACTGTTCAGGTATTTTGTGGTATGACCGTCAGTTGGCACTTGGTTAATTATTTCCGCTCATAATTAGAGAGGGGTTATGGGTTTGGAGGGAGGATGAGCCGAGAGGTAAGGTGCAATTTTCATCACATCGCATCACATCAAAAGTATTTGCGATCAACATGACTTGGAAGGAGTGATGCTAAAGCTGAAGCTCCGGTACTTTGGCCTCCTCATGCGAAGAGTTGACTCATTGGAAAAGACTCTGATGCTGGGAGGGATTGGGGGCAGAAGGAAAAGGGGACGACCGAGGATGAGATGGCTGGATGGCATCGCTGACTCGATGGACGTGCGTTTGAGTGAACTCTGGGAGTTGGTGATGGACAGGGAGGCCTGGCGTGCTGTGATTCATGGGGTGGCAAGGAGTCAGACACGACTGAGCGACTGAACTGAACTGATCTGAACTGAACTGACTTATTACTGTTGATGTTGACCTTAATCACCCGGCCGAGTATGTCACACTCCCCCACTGTACAGTTACATTCCTCTCCCTCCTGGCACTGTACTCCTTAAAAGGATCTTTCTATGTGCAGCCCAAACTTAAGTGGGGGAAAATATGTCCCACCTCCTTGGGCATGGAGTGAATTATTTGGAACCCTTCTCTATGGGAGATTTGTATATCCTCCTCTGTTTATTTACCCAGCGATGTGTTGAATCAGTATAAGCTTAATGGACATTGATGTGACACTTTGTATTTTAGCACAACGGTTTGTTCTTAATTTTTCTTGCTGAGAATTGTTCCAGCTGTAGTCACTGGGAGCTCTTTCAGTTGACTCCTGTCTTCCTCTGGCGTGCTCACACAGTTTTGTCTTTTGAGAACTTCTTAATTCCTGGCACTAGAAGATCGCCCTGATCTAGCCCTAGAATCAGCCATTTCTTCAAGGAGCCTTGGTTTCTTTTATTGGAGAATGGTATTTAGAAGCCAAAATCTGGGTGTTGCATGTGCTTATTATTATTGGGATGTTGCTGCTTCTAAACGCTCCCAGAACAAGGACAGAACTAAGAAGTAAATGTGTGTATTAACATATATCTGTATATACATTATATCTCTAACCCTATGTACCATCTGTCTGTATCCAGCGTTCACTATCCACGAGGTCATGCTAACGTCTCTAACTCCAGTCCATCACCACCTTGGTCATTCTAGCCCCCTTCTCTTGTCTCTCTATAACCACCCACAGCAACAGGGAGAAGCCCGGCTTTCATCATCTGCCACCCATTTATTTGTCCAGCCTCAGCAACCTGCCTTTTTCTGTAATGTCCATTTACAACCAAAGCCATGTCTGTTGACTGCAACACACTTTGAGATACTCTGGCTTGAAAGTGTCTTGTCACTACCTAGAGACACAGTGAGTGCCCTGAGCCACTTCTCCTTGTTGTGGCTTATCCTTCCAGGCCATGGCTCAGCTTCCACTGGCCACACCACCCCAAAGTCTGCCCGAGGTCTGTAACAGCTGCCACTGCCTTTTTTGGCCATAGTAGTCATCGGCAAGCATTCAAGGAGCATTGGCTGAGAACGCATACTCCATACCTAGATCTGTAAAGATGCTAAATTTGGGGGTGTGGATATTGATATAACAGAGTCCTGTCTCCAGTAGCTTTGTTTTTAACTGGGGATGGACCCTTATTGCTATCTTGCTCTTGTCGGTTTACTTATCTAAGCGCCACCATATAAGGAAGCACGGAAGGCCACAGGGCCTCTAGGGGAAAGCACCTCCACATAGTCCAGAACATTCAGGAAAGCTTCTCAGAGGAGGTGACTCTTTAGCTGAGTCCTCAAGAACTTTCAATATGTATCTGCTGAGCATCCTAATATAGGCTGGGTGTTGAGAGTACAATGGAGGGGGAAAACCCAGATAAGGTCACTGGTCTCATGGAGACCCCAGTTAAGCGGGGCTTCAGGCACTTAGTACCATAAGTGGTCATTAACCAGGCAGGGCTGGGGTGTTGCAGTCCTGAGATTTCACCTGCAAAATGTTCCTCCATTCTCACATCTCTTTATCCATCAAGCCCCACTGGGAGGAAGCTCTACAAAGATTCCAAAGCCCCTGCTTACAGGGGAGCCGTGTGCTAATTCCTGTGCACGAGGGAGAGGGGAGGGAAGCTGGGTGCCAAGTGGGACAACATCCATTTGATTCTTTTTATATGTAAATGTGACTTTAAATAATATTTTGTAATGACCTGCATTTCTGTTAGGAAATATCTCTTGATGATTTTTTTTCCCCTGCAATTATGACAATCTAGTGATCTTGTTAATTAATGCCAAAGAAGGCTTTTCAGCACCTCATTAGAGGTTTTCCCTTTCAGGACACTGAGTTCTCGTGCACAGCCGGGGCAGAGAGTCACTTTCTTGTGGGTGGAAATGCATCTTTTGATCCCCACATCTCCCTTTTCTTCTCCTTTGCTTTCTTATTACAATTCATTTTGTTTTCATTCTGTGCCCTTTCTTCTTCTCCTTTTTCTTTACTTTAATCCAAAAACACGGTCACTTCTTGCTGCTCGGAAACACTGTTTTAAATGGTTCCGCTGTCTTCAGTGTGTTCCCTCAGTGTGTTCCCTCTTTCTCCTGGAAGAATTGTTTTGTTTGCTATTTAATTCAGTGTTTCCTATTCAGTGAGTTTTGGCTGAGAGTTTTCTGTCTTCCACGTTCCCTTGTAGATATCAGGGAAACAATTGTGAACCAGTAAGTGTCCTGACTGCAAGACACTTAGTTTTGTTCCATAAAAAATAGCTAACACATGAATGGATGAATGAATGAAGGGTTCTGTGGTCCAATAAATTTTATTAATCCTACTCCAGGGGTTGGAACATTATGGCCTGCCCTTTGCCTGTTTTTATAAATAAAGTTTTATTGGAACACAGCCACACCCATTGCATATTGTCCCTGGTTTTGTAGCAGCTTTGCTGCCACAACAGCAAAATTAATTTGTTGTAGTGGAGACAGTTTGACCCACAGGGCCTAAAATATTTACCATCTGGCCCTTGACAGAAAAAAAGTTTGTTGACCCTTGCTCTATCCCATAATTGGAGAGTCTGAATGCCTGTGAAAATTTTAAAAGTCTGAACAATTCTACAGTCAGAAAATGTATTAATTTTCTTTAACCCATTTTTCCCCAAACATATTTGATCATAGAAGCCTCTTCCAACCCACCCCTTCTCAATAAATTGATTTCTAGATATACATTTATAGATAGATATAGATTTATAGATATTCCCCTGGATGAAATACTTGTCCTGAAGGTTGTCTTTTCTGTCTGCCTGATTTCAGTTTGGTCAACACCCCAGTCTTCTGTGTTCTGGCTGCACTGTCGCCCAGACTGTCTGAATCCAGCTGTCTCTCAGCCTCTGTGAAAGTGTCCTCCACTCAGGCGTGGAGGGCGGGGAGCCTGCTGGGCTCCATTGAGACACTATTTCTCTCTCCAGGAGCAGTGGGGTGTGAAACCCAAGTCACCGCTGATGGCAAAACAAGTTAGACTGGTTTCCTATCCTGGGGGTTTTCACTCTTGCCTCATCTAAGGTGTCTCTAAGAAAACTCTGATTTGTGGTTCATTTTTCTGAGGCATTGTTGAAGCTCAGATTAGACTGGGATGCCTTGAAATCAACCAGACCTGAAGGAAAAAGGTCATGGTGGTGTTGAGAAGTCCCAGCAAGTAAAATTCCCCGCTAAGGTCCAGAGAGAACCTGGAAATGTTACAGTAAGGGAGACATCCTTCCTTTCCCTGGGACACAGGGAGGTGGCTTTTGGAAGAAAAGACTCAGATGATTACATCTTGACCTTTGGACAGTGTCCTGAAAGCAATGGGCATCTGTGTTACCTTTCCAGTTCTAGCTCTTTCTCTCTCATAAATGAGGCCTGAAGAAGGGAACAGAATGTCAGGAACCACAGGGAGGGTGTCGGGCAGGTATCTCTTCAGGGGGTTGGGTCCCGGGGGCGTGGAGTCAGTAGGTAGACGCCAGAGCTATAAGGAAAGGCCTGTGAGGGACTGAAACCTGCCAACAACTTGAATGAGCCTGGAAGCATTTTCTTCCCCAGAGCCTTCAGATAAGATTTCCGCCTGGCTGACACTTTGATTCCAATCTGTGAGATCATATCTTGGATAGAGGGCTAGTCACACCAGGCTGGACTTCTGATCTGCAGAGCAGTGTATTTTGTTGACTCTCCTAAGTTTGTGATCACTTGTTACACAGCAATAGGAAACTAACATAGTAAGCGAAATATCAAGATGGCTAAGGGTCTAATGAGGAGTGTTACAGGCACATAAGACAGTGTTTAATGCAGCATCTGTCCCTTTGGTGTGCCAGCACTTCCCCTTTCATAATAATCCTGGCTCGACTCTATGGTTCCTTGAAACTTTACTTTATGTCCCTACTCAACCCCAGGAGTTGATGCCAGACTCAGGCCCTGCTCACGATAGGCGTCCTACCTCCTGGCCACACTGGTAGGATCAGGGGTAAGTCTGTAACACAAGGAAGGCAACCATGAATTACTGTAAAGACAGTCTTTTGAGCTCTTGAGGCATAAAGAGTATGTGAGCCTCTTTCCTGGTAGCTTGAGGAAGTTGGCTTATTTTTGTTGTTGTTCAGTCACTAAGTTGTGTCCGACTCTTTGTGACGCCATGGACTGCAGTGTGCCCTTCACTGTCTCTCAGAGTTTGCTCAGATTCATGCCAATTTGGTCGGTAATGCTATCTACTCATCTCATCTTCTGCCACCCTCTTCTCCTTTTGTCTGCAATCTTTCTCAGCCTCAGGGTCTTTTCTAATGAGTCAGCTCTTCGCATCAGGTGGCCAAAGTATTGGAGCTTCACCATCAGTCCTTCCAGTGAATATTCAGGGTTGATTTCCTTTAGGACTGACTGGTTTGACCTCCTTGTTGTCCAAGGGACTCTCCAGAGTCTTCTCCAGCACCACAGTTCAAAAGCATCAACGCTTCAGTGTTCAGCCTTCCTTATAGTCCAACTCTGACATCTGTACACAACTGCTGGAAAAACCGTAGCTTTGGCTATATGCACCTTTGTCAGCATGTGATGTCTCTGCCTGGGAAGGAAGCAAACACAGAGTAGAGAATTTCAGAAACAGTCACTCGGTTATAGGCAGTTCTGAGTGACTTTTATGGGACCCACAAGGGCAGATCCAGCAGGAATCTTACTCCAGGGGGAGAGAGGGAGGAGCTAGGTCAAATGCAGTTTTCTTCCCAGCTTCAGCCGTCCAATGAGTCACTTCCTCTCTTAGGGCACTGAGAGTGAAGGGCAGAAAGAGGAGAAAGTGACCCACTAACCAAAGTCATTCCAACTGGAAGGAAACAGCAAGAGTTGAGAAGAAGCATTTCTTTCTCATATAATCCTTGCACAAGGCTTGCGTCTTTTCCTGGATCATCAGCCATGAGAGCGCATCATCCCTTTGTGCCATCTGTCCATCCATTCCTCCTTGTCCCCAGCAGTGTCCACAGATCCGTTTGGAGTTAGAGATGAAACCTGCGCGTGCTCTGACCACTTTCCCTTCCCTTTGACTTCTTTTGCTGCCTGTAATTAACAAGATATATCTGGAGAGGGGCCAATATCCTTCCAACATGGAAAGTAACTCCAGCTCTTGGGCTTACAAGTGTCTTTAATCTGTGTACCACAGGCAGAAAAACTTAAATAGCCAGTTTCAGGTTTTATAAAGAAAGTCAAAATAAACCAGCCAGGGCAGGATGTCTGCAATGCTACATCCCAAATCCTCATAAGGTGCTGACGAGAAGGACAAGTGCTCAGAGCAGAAGTCCCCTGAAGTCCTACAACTCAAAGTATGGTCTGTGGGCCAGCAGCAGCCATCACCAGGAAGCTTGTTAGAAGTCTCCCCCAACTTACCCAGAGTCAGATACAAAGCTCCAAGCAGGGGAGTGCGTGAGGCAATCAAGGAACTCAAGGTGGATCGTCCAATTTGAACACTTTCTTAACCTGACCTCACCCTGGGGTAAGACCACCTCCCAGGTCATCCCCAAGCTAAACTATTAATGGGGGCTTTTGCACATAAGCATTTTTTTTGAACCAAAACCTTCCACACATAGGAAGAAGGTGCTCATCCATTGTTTTGCCAGGCTTAAAATAAAATAAAAACAATAAAACAGAAATTCCTGGTCCTAACCACCTGCTGAACTCAGGTTCTGCCTGTGAGGGAGACTCATCTTGCCTATGTTTGTCAGTGAAGAAAATATAGTAGAAATAATATTGGGATCATTACAGTTAAACCACATTTATCAGTAACATATTGACTGATCTCGGTCATATTTAAGTAGAATAATGATGACGAAAAGAGGAAGGTGTTATTTGTTTTTTCTATTAAGTCCAATTAGATAAGCTTGAAAGTAGAGAAAATAAAGCTGCTAAATTTACTCAAGTTGTCAAGGAGAACTAGCAATTAATTTAAACAACAAATTGAGCAGTGGCTTCCTCTTTGGTGCTATTTGTTTGAATTTTGCTCTTGTGTAATCCATCGGATCTTTCTTAGGACTAAACGACTCTGCTCCTGGACTGAGGCACTCTCCTAAAACTTGTACTAGCTAATTTTTTGGGGACGGTTCTGCGTAGCATTCTCATCTGAAGTAAAACTTAAGACTAGAGTCTCATTTATTCCAATGATTCCTTTATAGCAGGAATGAACATGGGATTGAAATACAGTTCTCTTCTAAAAGCCACGCTACTTGCTCACACCCAGAATGTTCACTGAATTTACTGAAATGTCAAAAACAAGCCTTTTATGAAATCCTGTAGCTGTGTTTGACATGCCTTGGAAAATTCTCCAATAGAGAAGACAGAGGGCTCCAAGGCTTCAATTTAACTCTTTTCCCCAAAGTTTAATTTCCATGACTTGATTTCATAAAAAGCGATTTCACCATGGTTTTTAGGTGGTCTTAATTGAAAGGGGAAATTCTCCCCGTGAGAGAGTCTCCCTCGATAGCTGTTTCTGACACTGATACATCTTGCTCTTGTCCAGAAGCCACAGAAGAGGGTCCCCCTCGTGTTAGATCATTAATTTGTTCTTCTACACACACACACACACACACATACACACACAGGTCTGCACACACTCAGCTGAGTGCCAAGGCAATTATGGACTGAAGTCAAGCAAAAAGCGATGCTTGTGCTCCAGTGAGCCACAGTTTGAGCTGAGAGTGGCGTTGACTTGACTTGTCCAGATAATTGCTTCAAGTCCTCCATGTCCCTCCTAGAGAATGTGCAGTTCCTTAAGAGAAGGTATATTTGAGGGGGAGAGTGCCACCACCTTCCTAGAAAGAGACAGGGGATGAATACTGATGTCTTTTGTCCAAGTCAAATACAACTGTGTTAGTTTGGGATCCCCCAGAAGCTGACCCTTTGACAAAAACCCAAAAGAAATGGTTTATTCTGGAAGTGATTCCAGGAAACATTGGTAGAGGGAGGGGAAAGTAAGACCACAAAGTAAGAGTAAGCAAATAATGAGCTCAATCTTATGGGGGAGACCTGGGAACCAGCGTAGAACTCTGCTTAGACACCCACCTGAGGGGCCATACTGACTCCCAATGGTCATTTTAGAGGGTATACACTGAGGGCCTTAATTCTTTGGCACTTGGGACAGAATTGTCTCTGTCCTACAGGGACAGCCCTAAGGCAGAGGTCCCCAACCTTTGGGATCTAATGCCTGATGATCTGAGATAGAGTTGATAATTACTATTATTGTTTTTATTTCTAATAATAGAAATAAAGTGCACGATAATCCACTTGAATCATCCTGAAACTATCCCTCCCCCCCTGCCCAGATCCATGGAAAAATTGTCTTCCAATGGTCTTCCTGGTACCAGAAAGTTTGGGGATCACTCTAAGGCAAAGAAAGCAAATGCTGGCCTGGGAGGTCTGGCTGGCAGGGGCTGTCAAGATGAATCCCAGAGGAAATGGATGGGGCACCAACTCTACCTCCAGACTTCCTCAAGCCAAAAGACCTCAATTTTTGTCATTCCAGATCTGAATCCACCTTACTTCCATTCTCTGCTCTCAGAAAAAAACCTACACGTTGGACGTGAACTTGACAGTGATCATCCTAGAGACAGCATGTCACTGGCAGTATACGAAAGTTTTTAGCCTATTTGAAATCTGAAATGTTAGCTGTTTTTACTCTTGAATACTCTTTTTTCTTAAAAAAAAAAAAAAACTAACAACTTTGAAATGGAAAGACCCCACTGTACCTGATCTTTGGTACATTCTGAATTGTATACGTTTCCGCAATCTTTGCCACGAGGTCATATAAATCTGCCCAGACTGTTTTCTTTGGTACACTGCAAACATAGCCAGGGTGAGCCAAATCAACAAGTGTTTGTTTAACAGTTAATATGTATTATGATTTCCTAAGGTAAATACTTCTAAACCACATACTGTGTCGCTTGCTCTAAATCAGCTTTTCTTCTTTTCCTGTGGCATTATTTGCGAATATAGGCAGTAAAGAAACAGAAAGAGAGCTAACAATGGGTCTGTGGGATGAAAAGCTCATTTCTTTCTCAGAATTTTGGCTCAAGTAACATTCTTTGAAAACCTGAGTACGCGGAACTCAGGAATTGTCACTATAATTATTTACATAAAGAATTATGAAATTCTTTATTCTCTCAATTACAACCTCCTTTAAGAATACTTAATAATATTAGACTTATCCAAATGTGATGTGATTCAGGGTAATCCTTTGGCTGTATAAACTGAAGTCCATACTTGCCGAAGAATTTTAAAGGGAGTAGCCCTTGTATATCACTCTTATTAACCAGGACATCATTAATTGCAACATTGAACCCCTCCTATAATACTTTGTGCTTGGAGAAACGTCACTAACCCCTCCGCACAGAGTGAGTTGTTTTTCCAATTCCCTTCTGCCACCTTGCATGGTGAATTTATCACAGCAGGAATAATTTCATTTATTTTTAAATTCTCTCTTTCCTGGAATAGTGACTAGGACTCTGGGTGATCAGAAAAGGCTAGCTGAGTTGGCTTGAGGGAGAACCTTCCTTATTCTGAAGACTATCTACCAAAACATCTATATCAACTATTATAATTAGTGGTGACATATTTAAAGCTTTCCCCTGTGATGGGGGCCCAAACAAGCATGCCCACTATTATCACTTCTGTTTAATGTCACATTGTATGCCTCATCCAGTTCAGCAAGGGAAGGAAAAAAAAAAAAGTTTTAAATATTAAAATGAGACAGAAAGAAATATAGCTATCATTAGGAGGTAATATCATTGGAAAATAGAAATCTTAAAGAGTTTGTAAATAAACTGTAAGAACTAATAAGTGAATTTATCAAGGTTGCTTAATTTAAAGTCGATGTGCAAAAATCAGTTTTATTTCTATGTATGTGCAACAAATAATTAGAAAATAAAATGAGGGTAATTAGGATACAATAGCAATAGTGTTCTGTATATTATATACTTAGGAAGAAACCTAATGAAAGATGTGCAGGGCTTCTATCCAGGAAACTATAAAGCATCGCTGAAAGAAGCCAGGCTGTGGCCATGTCCTTTCCATGTCTGCCAAAGCACCGATCTTGTCCTAGGACCAAAACACATGGCGAATTGCATGTATGGCTGTGACCTATGGAAGTCAGGTCCCCAGCATGGTATGGTAGATCACCAAATGCTAGGTTCCTCTAGATTTCTGTGTGGCCATACCCAGCAGCCAGAGCTGAGCAAACCTAGGAGCTGTGGGCAGATTTGTCTCCATGCCTTAGCAATTTTGTACACACAGGCATTTACTTGCACCAGGGAAGGGAGCAGAAGAGACCGGGTTCTTAGGCCAGGTTGCCGGTTTCGTGGGTGAAGACCAGACTTCCCAAGAGAGCAAACACTGGAATGTGTCTTGACTCTATGGGAAAGGAAGTTCTTGCCTTCTTGGTTTCCTAATACTTACACAGAGGCAGAAAAGTCTTTGGATGAGGTGAATAAAGGGGGCCAGTGCACCTGTGTTCTCTCCTGACACTGGAGAAAAGGCAAGGGAGAGAAACAGATCACAAGACGAGAGAAGAGAGAAGCACTGGAGATGGAACTTCTAGGGGAAGACTCACCAACCTGGATGAAATATTCTTTAGACTGCTTTTAAAGGACAGTATGGCACCATAAGAAATAATAGTCTTGGCAGTCAGAAACTGTTCATGGGGTTCTCATTACTGGTCTTATCACTTCATGGTAAATAGACGGGGAAACAATGGAAACAGTGACAGACTTTATTTTGGGGGGCTCCAAAATCACTGCAGATGGTGACTACAGCCATGAAATTAAAAGATGTTTGCTCCTTGGAAGAAAAGTTATGACCAACCTAGACAGGATATTAAAAAGCAGAGACATTACTTTGCCAGCAAAGGTCTGTCTAGTCAAAGCTATGCTTCTTCCAGTAGTCATGTATGGATGTGAGTTGGACTATAAAGGAAGCTGAGTGCTAAAGAATTGGTGCTTTTGAACTGTGGTATTGGAGAAGACTCTTGAGAGTCCCTTGGACTGCAAAGAGATCCAACCAGTCCATCCTAAAGGAAATCAGGCCTAAATATTTATTGGAAGGACTGATGCTGAAGCTGAAACTCCAATTCTTTGGCCACTTGATGTGAAGAACTGACTCATTGGAAAAGTTCCTGATGCTGGGAAAGATTGAAGGCAGGAGGAGAAGCAGATGACAGAGGATGAGATGGTTGGATGGCATCGCCGACTTCATGGACTGAGTTTGAGTTAACTCTGGGAGTTGGTGATGGACAGGGAGGCCTGGGTTGCTGCAGTCCATGGGGTCACAAAGAGTCAGACACGACTGAGCGACTGAACTGAACTGAGTCCAGAAGCACTGGATTTGATTCCTACTTCCATGACTCATTAGTTATGTGGCTGTAGATATGTAATAGAATTGTATCTCATTAAAAAATTAAAAATTAATAACAGCCATCAAGAACGTTTTTAGGATTAAATGAAATAATATTTCCAATACCCCTAGAACACAGTTATAAACACTCTGTAAAGTACCTTCTTCTCTGTAAATTGCCTATATTCATCCTTTCATTTCCATTCCATGGCCTTGCATAGCTAAAATCTTATAGTTTTGGTCAGCCTTTAGGTAATTTTGTTTAGAAATGGGGCATAGAATCCACAAAAGTAGACTCACTGAAGTTCTAACATTGTGTGTGTGTGTGTGTGTGTGTGTGCGTGTGTGTGTGTGTGTGTGGAATAAAACAAACTTGGGAGGTATTTTTGAGTTATTTAGTAATTATGAGTCTAGTAGGGCAGAGGATAGTAGAATGAAGGGAAATGAAATTTAATATTTTTTTTGAATTGTAGTGATTGTAAACACTCTTTTGATCTTAAAAACCAAAGAAAAACATAAGGGGAATGCGAATGGGATTACACACAAAGCCAAACACACATATATTTTAATGGATCCCTGATAAAGTGGAAAGTAAGGATTATTTTAACCTGATAGTGTTCAGTACCTAAGTACGCTGTCTAGGTGAGTGTGGTAACTGTACTGCTGTTGTCAAGAAGCACCTGTCACGTGTCTCTGTGCAGGGGAGGCGCAGTTGAGAGCAGTGTTCTTGTTGCCCTCACGTCGATCGTATTCTAGGTGGACGGTAATTGCGGATGCGGACTTATAAAGTGAGACCCAGTGATATGCCAGAGTCAGCTTGTACCAGCTCATCAAAGCAGATTGATCATATTTCTTTTTAACTCCAAGTTCATTGTCATCAATCACTTTAGTCGCTTGACGTCTTGAGCCGTGCTGGGAGTGTTTACATCACGGAAATTGGCAGGAGCCACAGGTCGCACTTACTCTTCTCCAACCAAGGGTGGTCACCAAACATTTACTAACATAACACTGGACGGACAGACAGATAATGAAATGAAACAGCGTTCTAACAGCGTCATTAAAAGGCTAGGAAACTATATTACATAGTAAAATTTTTGTTTTTGTTTTAAATTGGGAAACATGTACTTGAAGTTACAGAAAAAAAAAAAAAATCTCAGTTTAGAACTTACATGCTGAGTTCCAAAGGAGTGGAATGACCACCATCCAATTTAATTAAAAAAAGGAATTTCATTGCTCTTTGGATTCAGTAAAAGGGGAATTTTTTTAAAAATTGATTTTTGTTTTAAAGTTCAATAAAATTTTATTAATTTAATTAGTTCCTATCAATTTTTAAATAAGCAGTAGCTTAGATTAAATTTTCTCTCTCTTTCTCTTTCCTTATTTAACCCAAACTCCTCCGAGTGTATTATTGGGTCTGGTCTATCATTTTGCAGCTAGAGTGGTATTGGTGATTGTAAATCAAGTGAATATTTTGGATCAGGATCTTGAGATATTGTTTCTGTGAGGATTTTGAGGTGTTTCCATTAGGGTGTATGTTATGGAAAAAAAGCATATGCATAAGGGGGGAAAGGGCTTCTATTAATGGTGGCCCTTAACCCAAGACAACTGCACTGAGTGTCATATTCAGAAAGGTGGTTTAAGAGTGGGCATGGTATCAGTCGGCATCTGTAGGATGGTCTGGGCTCCCCTTCCAAGTGCCTGGGGGCCTGGGGGGAGCTGGAGGAGGAAGGGAGCATTGCAGTGTGATCAGGAGAGGACCAGGCTAGGAGAAGCGGGGCCGTGCCTCGCTGTTCTCCTGAGGGAGCCTTGATAACTTCCGATCAGGATCGAAACCACAATCCAGAGGAACTAGGAAAGGAAATAAATAGACAACGAGACTGGAGTTAACTTCTGGGGCATGAAGGTCCGAGTATGAGAAAGCCTTTTCCCAAGCGCTTTCCTCCGTCCTCTCGTTCCACTTGATGATTTCCAGAAACAAGGGTCTGCAGTCACATAATTCAGCAGCTTAATGGCTGCATGCGCTGCGCCTCACGGAAGTGCACAGTGGGTGCGGTCTGTTCAAAGCGTTGACAGGTCTCGTAGTTAATAAAGGCATTTAGGACTGCTTCACCAAGCACAGAGCACATTTTAGCATCTTGACGTACACTTCCTGAAGAACCACGTCCCATAGAAAATCAGTGTAAGATGTAGTATGGCAGAAAGGGCGTGAACTCTGGCCAGATATTCTCAGACCCAAATTCTGGAGACAGGCTCGGTCGAGAGCCGGAGGGAGCCCCAGACGCCTCGCAGACCCTCTCGCGGCAGGCTGAACTCTCCAGCGGGGAGGCAGGGTGGTTCTGAAAGCGGGGCTGACCTCCCAGGGGAGTCAGCTGGGTTACTTGCTCTCTGCAAAGTTACCCGTCTGTACTGAGGGAGTGAGAACATGGAGACAAGTTTTCAGAGTCCATCCACCTGGCCTTGACTTCTGACTCTCCTACTTTCTTGGGCGCAAACTCGAGTTGCTCATTTCATCATTTTGCGCCCCATCTTCCTCAAGAAGAACTTAACTTTGTCAGTGACAGGAGTTCAGGGGCTCATAAAATCAAATATGTGGTCGATAACGAACATGTACACAGGGTCAGCCTCCTTGTTTTGTTGAAGACCATATCCATCACTGAGCATCTTTCCTTTCAAGCAATCTCTAAGGAGAATGCTGTGTCTTCTGGAGGCTCCAAGACCCAATGCCAGAGGATAAAATGAAACATTGTTTGTGCAAACCTTGGTGCAAACAGTAGGGCTCTGGGGGCGGGGAACACTGTGCCTTGTGATGGTACTCAGGACCTCTTGGGTGGTTTTCTTGGTGTTTCTCCAGGGGTGCAGGTTCCCCCCACACTGTGTGTGTTGCGGGGGTACACCATGGGATTTGCATGAAGGGAATCTTTTCACAGCTCTTCGATCATTTTGAACACAACTCAGTGTTGGATGAGGTTCCTATATTAATTTCTGGAACATTTGCTGCTCCAGACCCTGTGCTAGCTGTTGGGATTGCTAAGATGAAAACGGGGCAACCCGCTCCCAGAAATCATTCATGGGCTGGTACGGGGGAGCAAATGTACATACCAACTGATCATTAAGCCACAAAGCAGTGAGTGCCTGGAGAATCTAGGAAACGTGCTTAGAATACTGTCTGAGCTCACGATAAGGGCTCAATACATCTTGATTACTGTTATGATCAATATAATTATTATTATTAAACAGGCAGGTTACAGGGAACATCAAGGAGTGGGAGGCAGGGGCCCGGGAGGCAGGGGTGCCTCACGTTGCCTGGGAGCTCAGAGAAACCTCACTGAGAGAGAAGGTAACAATTGAGTCATGAAAAATGAGAGTGAGGCCGAGTTCAGGAGAGGGAAGGTGTAGCCCTCTGGTGAAAGAGACATGTGCATAAGCCCTGGCCTGTAAACATGTGTATCCAGGCCTGTTGCCATAACAGCAAGTGTTCCAGCACGGCTCAGACAAGAGGTGTGTGTGTACGTGTGCGTGTCTGCGTGTCAGTGTACCAAGAGACACAATGGGAGCGTGACTGGATGAAAGTCAGCTTGAGAAGGTGCTTACTTTTCCTGTTGTCCAGTTTGGGATTAAGCCTGCTTGCAATAGGAGCATGACTCTCTCTCCCTCTCTTTTTTCAAGAAATGTAAATTAAAATAATTTTTTAAAAAACCTCTTTGACCCTGATTTAGGAAGTCTATCCTCATGAAACAGAATTGTCTATGTCGAAACATTAGAAGAAATGTGAGCAAAGAGGAATTGTGGAATACGTTTGAATATGTCCCCTTGATTCCATCAGGTCACTATTGTTATTAAAGAATGGTATTAAATAGCTTGGGGAAATGCAGTGTAGCTTCAAGAGAAAAAATCTACAAATAAAACTGACTGCAAAGAGAGAACATTAACCCTATTCCCAATGTGTTTAGCTAGAAGACAAGAAGGCAGTGTCCTGAAAGGTTAAAGTCATTATCTGTGGATGGCAGGGTCATGGGAGAATTTTCTCTCCTTTTAGTTTAAAGTATTTGTTCCAATCAAGGGGGAAACAGGGATGGTGTCTTGTGCCCCAGTGGAGAACCTGGGTAATCACTCTGCAGGTTAGCACCTCTCCAAAGCTGCTGGGTTGGTGACACGCCTTCGGGTCTCCGGGGCACTGTTGTGGTCCTCCGAGCTGACAGCAGAGCTCAAAGACAAGGCTCGGTGAGCAAGTAGGCCAGGTGCCACCCCCCACAGCTGCGTGGTGGTGACAATAAAGCCACGCCATGTCCAACAGAGGCTACCCGAGTGCTCAAGGGGAGAGAGCAGGGTGGCCCCAGGGGCAGAGGAGGCGTCTTAAAGGGTAAGGCGGCTTAGATGAGTAGAAGGAAGGAAACTTGACCCAAAGTCTCTAGCCCTTTCTAGCTCTCTAATGAGAAGCTTAACCCCTACTCTTGAAGATCTGACCCCAGCTGGTGCCCTATCTAGGATGGCTCTCGGTAAGAAGTGTGCTAAATGGAGCTGATGACTGGTTGGATCCATGCAGTGACACTGGCAACCGACTGCTGAACGCCCGCGATATACTCTCCCTGCCTGGCTTCTTTATTAATAACTCGCAGGCGTGCTGCTATAAATTATACAGATCAGAAAACTGAGGCTTTGAAGGATCCCCCAGAACAGTGCATAAGTGCTGGAGGTATAAATGTAGTCCATGCCAAACCCTCTGCGGGGAAGCAGTGGAGGCTCTCCGTTGCATAAATTTTCCTTTAGAAACTATCTTCCTGGCCTTTACCCACTCACTATCTCATCTGTCCTCATCACACCTGGTAGGAGAATCAGGACCTGTGACGTTCAGGATGCATTATCTGGCTGAGAGCAGCGAGGTACTGGATCCATTCATTCAGTCAGCAAGCTGGTAAAGAATCCGCCTGCAAGGCAGGAGACCCAGGTTCGATTCCTGGTTCAGGCAGATCCACTGGGGAGAGGATAGGCTACACACTGCAGTAGCCTTGGGCTTCTNAGAAAGCCTTTTCCCAAGCGCTTTCCTCCGTCCTCTCGTTCCACTTGATGATTTCCAGAAACAAGGGTCTGCAGTCACATAATTCAGCAGCTTAATGGCTGCATGCGCTGCGCCTCACGGAAGTGCACAGTGGGTGCGGTCTGTTCAAAGCGTTGACAGGTCTCGTAGTTAATAAAGGCATTTAGGACTGCTTCACCAAGCACAGAGCACATTTTAGCATCTTGACGTACACTTCCTGAAGAACCACGTCCCATAGAAAATCAGTGTAAGATGTAGTATGGCAGAAAGGGCGTGAACTCTGGCCAGATATTCTCAGACCCAAATTCTGGAGACAGGCTCGGTCGAGAGCCGGAGGGAGCCCCAGACGCCTCGCAGACCCTCTCGCGGCAGGCTGAACTCTCCAGCGGGGAGGCAGGGTGGTTCTGAAAGCGGGGCTGACCTCCCAGGGGAGTCAGCTGGGTTACTTGCTCTCTGCAAAGTTACCCGTCTGTACTGAGGGAGTGAGAACATGGAGACAAGTTTTCAGAGTCCATCCACCTGGCCTTGACTTCTGACTCTCCTACTTTCTTGGGCGCAAACTCGAGTTGCTCATTTCATCATTTTGCGCCCCATCTTCCTCAAGAAGAACTTAACTTTGTCAGTGACAGGAGTTCAGGGGCTCATAAAATCAAATATGTGGTCGATAACGAACATGTACACAGGGTCAGCCTCCTTGTTTTGTTGAAGACCATATCCATCACTGAGCATCTTTCCTTTCAAGCAATCTCTAAGGAGAATGCTGTGTCTTCTGGAGGCTCCAAGACCCAATGCCAGAGGATAAAATGAAACATTGTTTGTGCAAACCTTGGTGCAAACAGTAGGGCTCTGGGGGCGGGGAACACTGTGCCTTGTGATGGTACTCAGGACCTCTTGGGTGGTTTTCTTGGTGTTTCTCCAGGGGTGCAGGTTCCCCCCACACTGTGTGTGTTGCGGGGGTACACCATGGGATTTGCATGAAGGGAATCTTTTCACAGCTCTTCGATCATTTTGAACACAACTCAGTGTTGGATGAGGTTCCTATATTAATTTCTGGAACATTTGCTGCTCCAGACCCTGTGCTAGCTGTTGGGATTGCTAAGATGAAAACGGGGCAACCCGCTCCCAGAAATCATTCATGGGCTGGTACGGGGGAGCAAATGTACATACCAACTGATCATTAAGCCACAAAGCAGTGAGTGCCTGGAGAATCTAGGAAACGTGCTTAGAATACTGTCTGAGCTCACGATAAGGGCTCAATACATCTTGATTACTGTTATGATCAATATAATTATTATTATTAAACAGGCAGGTTACAGGGAACATCAAGGAGTGGGAGGCAGGGGCCCGGGAGGCAGGGGTGCCTCACGTTGCCTGGGAGCTCAGAGAAACCTCACTGAGAGAGAAGGTAACAATTGAGTCATGAAAAATGAGAGTGAGGCCGAGTTCAGGAGAGGGAAGGTGTAGCCCTCTGGTGAAAGAGACATGTGCATAAGCCCTGGCCTGTAAACATGTGTATCCAGGCCTGTTGCCATAACAGCAAGTGTTCCAGCACGGCTCAGACAAGAGGTGTGTGTGTACGTGTGCGTGTCTGCGTGTCAGTGTACCAAGAGACACAATGGGAGCGTGACTGGATGAAAGTCAGCTTGAGAAGGTGCTTACTTTTCCTGTTGTCCAGTTTGGGATTAAGCCTGCTTGCAATAGGAGCATGACTCTCTCTCCCTCTCTTTTTTCAAGAAATGTAAATTAAAATAATTTTTTAAAAAACCTCTTTGACCCTGATTTAGGAAGTCTATCCTCATGAAACAGAATTGTCTATGTCGAAACATTAGAAGAAATGTGAGCAAAGAGGAATTGTGGAATACGTTTGAATATGTCCCCTTGATTCCATCAGGTCACTATTGTTATTAAAGAATGGTATTAAATAGCTTGGGGAAATGCAGTGTAGCTTCAAGAGAAAAAATCTACAAATAAAACTGACTGCAAAGAGAGAACATTAACCCTATTCCCAATGTGTTTAGCTAGAAGACAAGAAGGCAGTGTCCTGAAAGGTTAAAGTCATTATCTGTGGATGGCAGGGTCATGGGAGAATTTTCTCTCCTTTTAGTTTAAAGTATTTGTTCCAATCAAGGGGGAAACAGGGATGGTGTCTTGTGCCCCAGTGGAGAACCTGGGTAATCACTCTGCAGGTTAGCACCTCTCCAAAGCTGCTGGGTTGGTGACACGCCTTCGGGTCTCCGGGGCACTGTTGTGGTCCTCCGAGCTGACAGCAGAGCTCAAAGACAAGGCTCGGTGAGCAAGTAGGCCAGGTGCCACCCCCCACAGCTGCGTGGTGGTGACAATAAAGCCACGCCATGTCCAACAGAGGCTACCCGAGTGCTCAAGGGGAGAGAGCAGGGTGGCCCCAGGGGCAGAGGAGGCGTCTTAAAGGGTAAGGCGGCTTAGATGAGTAGAAGGAAGGAAACTTGACCCAAAGTCTCTAGCCCTTTCTAGCTCTCTAATGAGAAGCTTAACCCCTACTCTTGAAGATCTGACCCCAGCTGGTGCCCTATCTAGGATGGCTCTCGGTAAGAAGTGTGCTAAATGGAGCTGATGACTGGTTGGATCCATGCAGTGACACTGGCAACCGACTGCTGAACGCCCGCGATATACTCTCCCTGCCTGGCTTCTTTATTAATAACTCGCAGGCGTGCTGCTATAAATTATACAGATCAGAAAACTGAGGCTTTGAAGGATCCCCCAGAACAGTGCATAAGTGCTGGAGGTATAAATGTAGTCCATGCCAAACCCTCTGCGGGGAAGCAGTGGAGGCTCTCCGTTGCATAAATTTTCCTTTAGAAACTATCTTCCTGGCCTTTACCCACTCACTATCTCATCTGTCCTCATCACACCTGGTAGGAGAATCAGGACCTGTGACGTTCAGGATGCATTATCTGGCTGAGAGCAGCGAGGTACTGGATCCATTCATTCAGTCAGCAAGCTGGTAAAGAATCCGCCTGCAAGGCAGGAGACCCAGGTTCGATTCCTGGTTCAGGCAGATCCACTGGGGAGAGGATAGGCTACACACTGCAGTAGCCTTGGGCTTCTCTGGTGGCTTAGCTGGTAAAGAATCTGCCTGCAATGCAGGAGACCTGGGTTCGATCCTTGGGTTGGGAAGATCCCCTGGAGAAGAGAATGGCTACCCACTTGAATATACTGGCCTGGAGAATTCCATGGACAGAGGAGCCTGACAGGCTAAAGTCCATGGGGTCGCAAAGAGTCAGACATATTTTCACTTGAAATAACTATGGTGTGCACAATGCTGAGTGGGGTGAGGTGATGCCAACACCCTTGGGAGCTCTTAGAGTGGACCTAATTACAAAGCCCCACGCCCTGGGGCCTGTGAGGGGAGACTGATGCCTTGCTCCTGAAGCCCTGCGCTAGCTGTCACTGTTAGCGCGGGAGCCTTGTCTTAGAGGGGAGCAACCTCGGTGGAGATTGTGTGACCACAGACCAACCGCCACCCATCTCTGTGCCTCCTTGTCCCCCGAAGAAACGCCAGGAATGGAATCAGCGATCTCCAGAGTCAGGACCTCTGGGTGGGCTCAGCTCCTTTCTCTGTTGGAGCAGCCCACTCCGGTTCTCAGCAGTTCTCACGTATGAGCCTGCACCCCACCTCAGAAAGGCACAGCTCCTCCTAGCACAGGGGCAGGTGAGCCACACAAATGACACACAGGACGAGAGAAGCGTGGCCACGGGCACGGCTTACTCTGTGCACAGGCCAGCACAGGCCGGGCTGACCTGCGGAGCTGTTACAAAGTCAGGACACCCGTCACCCTGGGAGGGACCCGCGGCGGGAGGGATGGAGCTGCTTCCAGGAGAGCGGGTTCTGCTCCAGATGTGGACGCTTGGTGATGCCTTGTCAACCTGTCCACTCAGGAATCTGGGCTCTTTATGGCTTTAAAGAAAAACTTCAGTTAAAAAGAAATGCACGCAGCATCTAAAGAGAGTGGTGAGCGGGAAGTGTCCCTGACGGGTGTCAGGGGGCGGGCAGGGGGTGCGGGCTGGCGTTGTGACGAGAGCAGGTCCCTCCTGAGAAGCAGGGTCACTGGGGACCACGGCATCCCTTGACCACCGGGTGATGCTGCAGGCGCGGCCTCGCTCCCCGAAGCCGCCCGCCCTGAGCCCAGAGCCCTTGCAGGGAGCACGCTCTCGCCGGCCCTCAACAGGTGGCACTCTTCCCTCAGCCTCCGCAGGCGCAGGCGCTGCGGGTGCCAGCGGGGGGCTGTGTCTGCCCCGCCCAGGGTTAACCAAGATGCTCATCTCCGGGGAGGGGCGGGGCGGTCTCTCCATTCCCCGGGGGTCTTGTGCCAGGGCTCCCCACTCAAATACTCAGCTTCTGCCCCATTTCCTGGGGCCCCCGGTTTCCCTGGGAGGAGCCCGAGACCAGTGCCCCAGTCCCCTCCTGTTTGGAGAAGGGCTCCCACAGCCCCTCCGCTGGCCTCAGCTGGGGGGGTCCCAGGCCTCACTCTGGGGGGATCCTCTTCCTGTGGAGCAGGCTTCGAAAACATGAGAGAATTTCTGAGAACAGGGTGGACTGCTCCAACAGAGAAAGGAGTGTGAATATTTCATTAAGGTGGCTCAAGTTATCAAGCAACATTACAAAACCAAGTGTGCTGGCAGGAATCTGAGAAGCACATTAGCAGGGGTAAAAACAGTGGGAAAGCAGGCCAGAGAGGGCGCGCTTCGGGGAGAGTGCCTCGGGGACCGCGAGCCGAGGGCCAGGCCCTCAGGCTGAAGGGGCCTCCACCACCTCTGCAGCCCCTTCCAAACACACCCTGAAAGGGGGGCTCAGAGATGCTGGGCGGGGGCTCTTCTCCCTCAAGGACTTGGACTCTGGTGTCCGGGTGTTTCTGGAGGGTGGGGGACGGCTCTCAGTCCCCACCGAGGGGACTGGTCCGAGGGGCCCACGGAGCTGGAAGAGGCTTAGAACCCAGACCCACCCCAAGAGGCTGCCCTGAAGTCCCAGCTATCTGAGCTGGGGGAAGTCGAGGCTGGACAGCTGGGGAGCCCTGTTTGTCACAGAGAGGGTGGCTTCCGGCGTGGGTCCTCTCACACTGCTGGACCACAACCCGGCCTCCCAGGGTGTCTCCCAGGTGGCCCTCTGGCTAAAGGACAAGAATACACAAAGGCCCCTTTGTTTGGCCTCCGCCAAAAGCTTTGAGACATCTCTCCTCTGCGTCTTGAGTGTCTCCCCTCCTGAAGCTCAAAGCTACTTCTGTAGAGACTGCTTCTGTGTTATTTCTGCATAAAATTACAACATAGCGATGTACACTGAACTTAGCACTTTGCCTGTTTAACTTCTCATAAAGCTGTGAGGTAGATACTGTTAGTATCCCCATTTTACAGCCTAGGACATTGAGGTTGAGAGGGGTTAGGAAATTACCCAGAGTCATACTGCTAGGAGATAGAGGAATTTAAGGGTAGGCTCGTTTGAATCGAGTCCCGCTTAAGCCACCTTGGTTGGAGAATGTGTCCGAAGCCGCTGGTTCTCCAAGTCCCTGACGAGCCCTGGGAGAGGCACGGAGGAGGGGAATTCATGAAGTCCTAGAATGAGGGCAGGGGAGCCTGAGAAAGCCAGGCCACTGGGGAAGTCGGCCGTCATTCAAGGCACTTCAGCTCCGCTGCCTCGAACCTCCATTTTCCCTGGTTGCTGGGAAAACAAACCAGAGGAAAATCTGTGGCCTGCCAAGCCTGGTGTCTGGCAAGCACTGGTGCTCAGCAAGTGGTGGAGCCCTGTTTAAGTCTGTGCCGCTCCCTCTGTCTCCCAGCTGCATGTGGCGCTCTCAGAGCCAGTCCTCCTGGGATGCGTCTCTGCAGACGGGCTGTGGCAAGGCAGCTCCAAACCCCAGTTACGCGTCAGTTGGATGTCCTCTCCCTGCACCTTGAACTCCTCCTATCTCAGTCCTTATCACACTGTCCTGTAGACTGTTTAATTATCCACACGCCATCCTCAACTGAGGACTTAACGTGGCAGGACATGTGTCTACCTGGTTCACTGAGGAAAGTCAAGGTACCGTTCAAGAACCTAAAATGTTAGCGTGCTCAGAAGGTATCTGTTGATGGATAGATGGATGCATGATGGATGGATGGATGGAAAGACGGACTGACGGGTAGAGGGGTGAATGGATGGATAGATGGAAGGAAGTTGTGGGTGGATGGATGTTAGGTGTGAGGTGGACGGACCAATGGGTGAGTCGGATGGACCATTTGATAGGTAGTCAGCTTATGTATCTTCATAGCATTCTGTCTCGTGTGTGTACACTGCTACTTTCAGGAACATTGTCCTGTTTACTATTAACTTTTTGGCTTTTACAATCCTGAGATAGATAAAAGCAATACCTAAGGCTGGCCCTGCCCAAGTAGATAAGGGCTGGTGTCCAGCCCAACACTCACAAACAAACAAAAGCATTTCCTAAGCCTTCTCCTTCTTCACAAGCTCCGGGAAAAAAAATTTATTTTTTTAAATTTTATTTGGCAAGAGTAGGTGCCAAACACTATCACTCATTGCCACGGCCTGTCCTCCACTCAGGAAAAGGAGTTGCTTATGATTTCTGGAATCTTAACCCCCCTTTTCTGGTGTTGATAGGAAAAAGGGCCAGGCTGCTAATTGATCCGCTTATCAGAAGATGGCCTTTCCTTGCTCTGTGTGTGTGTGTGTGTGTGTGTGTGTGTGTGTGCGCGCGCGCGCGCGCGCGTGCGCGTGCATGTGGGATGTGTGGTTCAAAAGGCAAAGCAATGTTGGAGTCTGCGGCTTGGCAGTGACGGGGTCCCGGCGGAGAGATCAGGGTTCAGAGAGAAATGAGGGAGAGCAGGGCCAGCGGAACAGTCTCAGGATAATCTCCTGTTCTTATTGACAGCGTGTTCCCCCAACACACACACTCAATGTACGTGAACTTATAACCTGAGGAGGCAGAAGAGCAGCTGTAGTCTGTTGAGCCCCCAGAGGAGCAGATTCTGGTTCTGATTCTGGAGAAGGCCTGACTGGAGATCCATTCTGGGCAGGGTCTTAGAGACCAGGCTATCTCCTTCCCATGTCTCCTCCGTGGTACTCGTCCTTCATCCTCTGAGACATCATTTGAGGATTCTCTTCATGCCCCTCCCACCCCTCCTAAGCAGCTTCTCACAGTAGAATCAGGTCCACGTAGACCCATGGAGGCATCAAGGACTGAGAAAGCTCTCAGCTCTGCCAGTGGTGGGAATTACACCATTTCCAGTTGGGATAGTCCGAAGCTCCCATGTGCATTTGACTACAGAAATGAAGTTCACGTCAAAGAATAATAGATTCCCCAATAAAAGAAGGTACGGAGGTGAACTGTCAAGAAATACTGCCACTCTCCCCGGAGGAGGGAGAAACAGGATAAAAGTGTGGATGGAAGAGAAGAGGAGCCAAGGGGAGAGGAAAAGAAGGATAGCTGAAAGAATGGGTGGGAAGTCAGAGTAGAACGGTGCAGAATGTTTATGGAACATCTGGTTCAGTCAGGGACTGAGCCACACGGATGTCTTCACTAAAATCCACAGCAAAGGTGGGATATCTGGCCGGGCAGATTTGTTGACTTACAGTTAACAGATGAGGAAATGGAGGCCCAGCAAAGTTCATTAATGTGTATAAGGTCACACAGCAACTGGACCTGCAAGCTGGAAATCTAACTGCCTTCTGTCTCCCCTCCTGCTGTGATCAGGTGGGTCGAGCCGCCCAGTGAGGTTCACCCGGTCTGCAGGGCCACCCCTTACCGTTAAGGGGTGACCAGAGCCTCCTTCCTGGGCCAGCCCCTCCTTCTCCAACTCAGGAGCTGGAACTGTCCGATCTTAGAACCCACTGCCTGGAGACGGAGGCCCAGGCAGAAGGGAAAGTCTTGTCTAGGGACCCATGGGACTTGGAGGCAGGAGCTGGGATTACATCTTCAGTCTCCTGATTCTCAGCGTGGTTGTTTTGGGTCCACTCCAAAGTCCCTGTGCATTGATATTCCGTTATTTATATAAAGTCGCAACTGAGAGCAGAAGTAACGTAGGAAAATGAGACGCAGGCTATGAGGCTATAAATCTCTGGCATCTGCCTTCACATAGCTTATCTGTGTAATGGGGTTACTACGGGATGGTGTGTCCAGAACCGTCTTGGTTACCTCGTCCTTTTAGTGTCTGTTAGTGGAGACTTTGAAGATATTGCTAGAAAGCATTCTGCAAATACCAACTATATGCAGTGACCTGTTGCTCCAGAAGCAAGTTCACGGGCGTGGTGCTTTGCACTCTATTGAGGTTGGTCAATGGGTCTGATAGAGATTCCAGGAGTGGAGGCCGATACGGTGAAGGGAAAAGACATCAGAACGCTTGGCTGGTGCTCAAGCGTTGACTAAACTTCCTGGTGTCAGTCTCTTCATTTTTAGAAACAGATGGACATGATATGAACACTCTTTTCTCTAGCCTTATTTCACCCAGGGCTCATAGCAGCAGCTCTGAGCAAGTCTCTTGTCCCTTCAGGACCGTCGGGTGGGCCTCGTCGTTCTGGTGATAAAGCCCTGGACTTCAGAGTGGCCCGTGGGGCCTCTTCTGGGAAATCTCATCTCCCTGCTGCTGCTGCTGCTTCTGTCCTCGGGGCCCTGTTTGTCACGGGGCTGCCATCCCTGGGGTGCCACCCAGGCCCACTTTTCCTGCCAGGTCCTTCTCTCCTCCAATCTCGTCCCTGTGGTCCTTTCCTGGGGACAGCACTTAGTGGCCTTCACGGGCCTGTCCCCTTCTGGGCGTGTCTTCTTTGCCATACCACGCTTACAGACACACTTTGGTATTTATTTGTGAATTAGCCTTTAAAAAGAGACAGATGCTGAACTCCATGAGGTCTAGGATCATGCTGGGTTGTGCTGGTCATTTTATGCCTAAACTGTGATAAAGGCAAACACTTGGATGAAGGACCGATGAAGGGAGAGATTGAGAGAGGTCGAGGAGGGGGCATGATGATCCGGGTCGTAGCCGACTTTTCTCTGAAAAGACATCTGTAGTCAGTGACTAGTCGGTGGGCGGGTCAGGTGCGAGCTCGAGGCAGTGTGGCTCCTCCAGTTCCCCAAGGCCGAATCCTCATGGAAGCCCCATTCTGGTACTCGAATCCTGAAAGAAGATCCCATACTTCCCGAGCTCTGGCCACCAGACCATGTACGTTATTTATTGCTTAGGACTGGGGGCTTGTTCACCGCTCACCCCCGACTCTTTTATGACATACTTTCTTGATCAAACTGTGAACCAGCAGAGAATGCTTAGCAATCATTAACAGCTGTTCTTGGAAAAGGACTGGCTCACATAATTGTACCTTTTACAACATGCACCCTGATCACTGTTCCGCCTCCGTGGCCATGCATGTCCTCTGGAGCTGGAAGCGTCACAAACAAGTCAGGAGCAAGAAGGCTGGGAGGAAGACCTGAAAGCAATTGACTCATTATAAAGTTGCTGAGAAGCTTAGGGCTGCGGCATTTCGGTTGGCTGCTAAGTGAATATGTAACTACTTTATATATTTCAACAAAATTAAACTTAAACCTACAGAATTAGGTTTATTAATTTCTGTCAGGGCTCAATGGGGGAATAAGAATGGTCATTCATTATGGACCCACAATTACTGGAGACAAAAATGAAGCCCAGCACTATTAAGTATAATAAAAATGTTGAACACTGAGGAAATTTTCATTAAATATAATCTATTCTTTATATTACTACACTTAATCCTTGCTGTCTGCTTCTCTGTTTTTCTCCAACCTATTTAATTTTATTACTTAACTTTTTATAAATGTTTCTTAATATAATTATGATTAAATATTTGGGAGGAGAATGTTAGTCTCTTAAAAAAGAGAAAGAAGTCTCCTTCCATGTCCTCTTCTCTTCACTCCTAAGATGGTGAAAAATGATGTTTTTTTGGAAAAAGCAAGTGCTAAGTGGGATTTTATTGTTGGGGCAAGGCCGGAGCATGAGAGAAGGGAAGGCAATAAATAAGAAAGAAGCTCTGATCAGCAGTTGTAGGAGAGCTCTTTATATTACACATTTAAATAAAAGTCCATTGCCTTACTAAAAATGTCTGCGAATATTTGCATGGCCAAACCATGTAATTAAAAGATGGGCCCAGCTAATGTTATTGCTTGCACTACAAGAAAACATTTGTGATCCTCGCGTTTATTTATTTTTTAAGTCACGATGTGTTCTTGTGTGAATTGCTCTCTTTTATTAGGTGCCGGGGGTGGATAGTGGGAAGCGAAATGGGGAATTTCATTTTCTTTGCCAAAATATGGCTGTATCACCACGTCTCCAAGCTTCTTCTTGGAGCTATCATGATCGTATGTATTTTTCTTAGCACAGCTCAAGCAAGAAGCAGCCATCAGTACAAGTGTGGGAAATAGGGGTTATTGAAGTAAAACCAGGACTCAACCTTTATCCACTTACAACTGCTTTAATGACTGTGTTCAGAACAGAACGGTCTTGGTTCCACGGCCATGTCATTTGGGGAGCTCAGTTCTGGGCACCATATGTTCGGTTTTAAGACTAGTCCATTTTCTGTTTCCTTCCGGTTAAGTAAGATGAGAATCGAGTTTTCATTCACAGCAACCACACAACCCTGCCTGACTTCCAGGGCCTACTACATATATTCTTATTTCCCAGACCCGTCCTCCCCATAAGCTTACGTGTGACTTTGCTCATTTACGGGCTAATGACTGGGCCAACTCGTCACAGAGCTGGGGCCTGATATTCAGTATGCTGCCTTTTTCATTCAGGGCTTTGTTTCTTTGGAAGCTGACAATGCTTATCATCACTGTTGGTGCTGCTGTTATTAGTTTGCACAGTTCATGACATAATTAGTCTTTCCCCATCCTTCTCATCACTGGTGTAAATCCTCTCAAACCAGGATTTTCTCTTGATCTCATTTTCTCGGAAAATGCTCTCTAAGCTTTCTGACCGGGTCCAGCCTGGGTTGGTGGCTCGCGTGATGGCTCCCAGCTGTGGTCTTGGGATCTCCTTTTCACGGCTGTTCTAGGCATCCTTTCTGCCTCTCACTCTGTGTCTCTGTTTCCTAGGCCTGTGGCCTCCTCTGATTGCTCCCCATGTTTCACAGAGCATGCGTGCCTGAGTGCTAAGTCACTTCAGTCCTGTCTGACTCTTTGTGACCTTGTGAACTGTAGTCCGCCAGACTTCTCTGTCCATGGGATTCTCCTGGCAAGAACACTGGAATGGGTTGCCATGCCCTCCTCCAGGGGATCTCCCCCCCCCAGGGACAGAACCCACATCTCCTGTATCACCTGCATTGCCGGTGGACTCTTTAGTGCTAAGCCCCCAGGGAAGCCCTGCTTTGTAGAGCAAATCTTCTTGTCACTTTCAAAGATGGAAAGCATGGGAATTAAACCCCAGGAACTTGCCTGTTGGAGAAGTCTTCTCTCCCAGCACTGCCCCTGTTTCTCTCTAGAACCTCAGATTGTCTTAGTGCTCTGCATAGTCTTTACGTGAACCAACAGTTGACAGTCTTCATTATTACTCACTGGCTTACATTAGTTTTTGGCATCCCCCTTAAGAAAGTAAGGTCATGAGTAGTGGGACTTCGTCTGTTTTGCTCACTGCTGAGTCTCAGTGCCAAGAACAATAACAGATCTATTAGACACTCAATAAATGTTCATTGGATAAAGGAATTGATGAATTTATTGGCTTGCTTAAACATACGAATCTACACAAAACAGGAGGTGCTGGAAAAGGCTAGCCCTCACTTGACATAGCTCATCGTTAGGCAGAGGGCTGAAGTGATTCTGTGTGAACAGGAACATACGTCAGCCTTTAGAAACGAAGTCTCCTTCGGAGCCTTCCATGGGGTCTCCTGCTGCTGGCATCTCCAGCACATGGCTCCCCTTTGAGCAACGACACAGAAATCCTGGACTTCAGGCACTTGCTGGAGGGGTTTGCCATTGTCTTCCTGCCAAGAGTGCAGACAGCCAAACTCCAGAGAGGCAGGCGAAGGGGTGTGCTCCCCAAGGAATCGGTATCCCAGATGAGAGTCCTTGGGCTCTTCTGAATGTCTATGTGTGTGTGCACAGATGTGTAGACATGGCATACATATATATTGATTTTTTAAAGTATTTTTTTGTTTTTTAGAGTATTGTAGTAATATATTATGGGACTTCCCAGATGGCGAAGTGGTAAAGAATTTGCCTGCAATGCAGGCATCACAGGAGATGTGGGTTCGATCCCTGGGTGGGGAAGATCCCCTGGAATAGGAAATTGGCAACCCAGTCCAGTATTCTTGCTTGGAGAATTCCGTGGACAGAGGAGCCTGGCGGTCTACTGTCCAGGGGGTCCCGACTGAGCACAGAGGCACACTAATATATTATGGCCAGTATACAATGCGTGAAAAACTGATTTTAAACACAGAAGAAATAAAAATAATTCTGAGTACAGAAACTTTAATGTTGTGTTTGTTTTTTTTCTATATACTCTATTGGGTCACCTTCTTTTCAGGGACCCTAACGGGGGTCAAAATTTGCCAGATTTCAGTGTGCTGAGAAACCACCTGGATGGCTTCTTAGAAAGGTAGATTTCCAGGCTCCTATCATAGGGTGACTCCTTAGGATGTGTGCCTCTGCCCCCAAGCACTGCAGTGGTTCTGCAGTTGTCCATCCTCCCAAACACGCTGGGCCCCACTTCCTCATTTGGGCAGATTCAAGCAAAGCCACGTATTGGAATCATACTAGCCTAGCTTCCGTTGAAGTGCCTTCACAGACACACAAAGTACTAGGGAGGGGCCGTCAACTAATAACATTAAAAGGACCATTACCTTCCATTTCTGCATCTCTCATTAAATAGCATTGGTGCCTTGCACGGTGGCTATTGATGTCCCTTAAGTTATAAATTCTTCAAATTTGGCGTTAAGTACCATTACTATGGTTGGCGGTTTTTTTTTTACTTAAAAATGGTGCAGTAATACTGACAGCTCTCTAGTTTGGATCCTGGTTTTTGAACTTATTCAGTGCCAATCACTTTTCCTCTCTTTAGTGCTCATAAGAAAGAGCATTACGAGGTAGGTGACATTATCTCCATTTTACAGATGCAGAAACTGAGGCCTGGAGAAGGAATGACTCAGTCAGCCCTGCCATCAAACAAAGCAAAGCAAATGAAAATGTAAACCAAAACCTCTTGACTCTAGGCGTGCAAAGCAATATGTTAAAACTTAGAGAAGTCAGAGGAAGTAAGTGGTAGGTGGGTTGGGAATCGAGGCCTCTTGACTCTTTTCCTTAGACGGAAGCTGCTTTACTTCCTGACTGGTTACCTGCCGGCAGGTACACGACAGAGCTCTTTAATCCCTTGCTCTGTTTTCCTTCTGCTCAGCTTCCCATGATAGCCTTTGATAGGCAGCGGGCTGCACAGAAGGCAATCGGAGTATCATCACGAGTGATAGTGTCCAGTATACCACCAGTGAATGGGACCCCAGTACCCTGCTGCGGTGACGCAGCAATACCCCAGCTTTCTAGGAAACCCTCCATGTTCTGAGCCTCAGGGATGACTTCCTGCTCAGCCCGCAGCCGCACACCCATTGCTCCATCCGGGTGTCTGGCACCAGTTAAGCAAAGCAGGCGGATGCCAAGCAGCTTTCTCTCTTTTCATCCAATGTTTTGGCACTGTGTGCACGTGGCCTCTGGGGGCATTTTGATGGATGCTCTTCTCCCCTCCATCACAGTAATATTAACCTCGTTTAATAATCCATTAACAAAGAGGATAAAGGTCTGATTAACATTTACATGCTTTCCTTGCCTCTAAAGTAACACTATCTTTTTGTGTATTCTGAAGGCTGATTTTTATTTTTTCAGTGACAGAGGGTTGATGAATGTGATGGAAAGGGCACTGGTAGAAAGACAGTAGGTCACCTGATTCAGACCCCAGTCTGCCACTTAATCCGTGTGTGACCCTGGTGAGGTCATTTAGCCGCTCTGAGCCTCCATTTCCTCATTTGTTAAAGGGGGACATTTGAATCTATAGCCACTGTTACTCTGAAGGTTCGAGGATGCTTATAACTTGGGTTACAGAAGTCACTAATCAATACGAATATTATTACCATTTCCAATGTCATTCAGCTCGATTTGTGATTAAGGGGAGCGGGAGGCTCCTCCTGTTTGGGCTGCTACAGAAGCAGACATCCCTTCTCCCAGCCCTGCATGCCGCATTGTCATAACCAACGGCCATCACTTCCTAGCCGCCTCCTCCAGCACGCCTGGGAACCCAGGACATTTAGCTTCAGCTACAAATGTCACTTGTCGTGTCTGGGATGTCAACTACGTTAATAAACTTTTTTTTCCCCCTCTTTGGAGAATTTGATTAAAGTGTCTTGTGGATGGAAAAAAAAATTATCTACTTCCCTTTCATTCCCATGTTATGTCATGGAAGAGCAGAAACTCCTGAACTTTCAGGTCCCAGGGACAGGCAGATCTGTCTGTCCTCCAAGGCTCTTTCACAATCCTAGGGAGGTTTTCGTTTAACGTGATACCTTGACCCTTTCAGCCAAAGCCTCCTATGCACTCGGGGCTGCGTTGAGTTCTCGGAAGAAGAAGGAGCCAGCTCGGCAGAAAGTGCAGGGCCCCGTGGCGCCAAGGGGGAAGGGCTGGGCTCAAAGGTGTGGGGAGGAGAGCACGTGGCCGAGGGGGGCGGGGGCCGTGGACGTGACCCGGCGGCAGGTGTTTTTCCTGCAGGAGCTGCAGTTTCCAGCTCACGCAGCGCATGCGTCCATGGTTCCAGTCCAGCCGGTCCCCAGAACCCAGAGCTTTTCCCAATGGCAGCAGAGCTGTGGGGAGAAGGATAGGGGCTCCAAGTGAGACAGAACCGGGATTGAGTCCTGGCTCTGTCTTCAAGCCCCTTGGTTCAGACCAGCCTCTGGATCTCAGCCTCGGTAGAGAGGAGCAAGGTCCTGAGGATGCTGTTAACACCTTGGTGAGAAGAATGCCACATGTTGCCTCTTGTCACTGCTGAGGGGTGACCCTCAGGATGTGTGAGACCGTCATCAGTGGCACGGAGCTCTGGAGTTGGTTCTGGATGCCCCTGCTGGGTCAGGCCTTAACCCTTTAGTTGTTGGAGTGTGGCGAAAGTTAGGATAGCTGTGTTGAGGAGTGGTGGGGGATGCTTAGCCCTCGCAGAAGTATTCCAGTGTTCCAACAACTGAACTTAGCTGTATTAGGCGAAACACCTTGGCACTGCAGGCGCTCATGGAGCTTCCTGCCAGCCCTCTGCGCAGGCTGGGCAAAATGACCCCACAGAGGGGGTTGTAAACCTAGGGGCCCATGATGTAAAGGGTCCTGGTGAGACCCCCCTGGCCAACTCCTGTGTGCTGAGCATCTGCTGTGTACAAAGCACCTGGTTAAACGCCTAGTGACAGAGGCAGACCGGAAATGCCTCCATCCTTAGGGGAGACGTGGACAAATGAAGGAGACATGTGTAAACAGATAACTGCAAGAACACTCAAATAACTCAAAAGCAGGCAGACGTAACATTCAAATAGTTCAAAAGCACACAGACACCAGAAGAACAGATTCTGCCAGAGAGACCGGGAAAGCTTCAAAAACATTTGGGCTTTTAGGAACATTATTAAATTTTAGTTGTTCAGATAATACATGATTCACCTGTAAGATATCACCTGTAAAACACTGAAAGTTCAGAGATAACTTTCAGGACAAGTGCCCCTCCATCCCTAAGCCCACAGGTAACCACAGTCATTAGTTAGGTGTGAATCTCTGAGTCTGTTACTCTGGGAGATGGTGACAGTGTGTCTGTATGCTTGAGTGTGTCAGTGGGTGTTTACATGCCTTACGTCAGGCTGTACATATCAGTGTTCTCCTTGCATTTTATTTCCCACCAATAAGTCCAGAGGGCTCTCCAGTGAGTGCTCGGAGAACCAGCTGACCTTCTGACATTGACAGCATGTTCATAATTGGTAGCGTTGTTCTCCTGTTGACGGGTATTTGTATAATTTTTGATTTTTCACATTGTAACCAGTATTACACTAAATGTCCTGCTCCAGTCTTCTTGTTAATAACTATGAATGTTTGATGGGAAAGATACAGAAATATACATTTGTTAAGTCATGAACTATATAGCAATTGTCGCCCCACCCACAGCCCAAGTGGCTATCCACACACAAGTATCTCCCCACCAGTTGGCTATAGAAATACCAGCTTTCTCCACCCCTGCCATCTGTATGATACTATCAGTCTTCCCCCTGCCATTATCTTAAGGATGAAAACATCAACCATTTTCCAACAGGATGTATGGGTATCACATTTGAGTTGATCTTCCCCTGAGCGTTGTTTTAAAAGTACACCAGCCATTTGTGTTTCTTTGGGTTTGGATTTGGAAGATGATTAAGGCTCTACCGGACAAGTATGTTTACCCTGGAAGAGAAAGCAGTCAGGCCACAGGTGGCAAGCATTATCAGAGGTCTGCAGGTTGGGGGCTGTGCTGTAGGTAACATATTAGGCGCCAAGGTCGGGGGTGTGGAAGCGGCTGGTCGGTATCCTGGGACTGGCGGTGTGGGGTTCCAGACCACACTAAGGGATCTGCCTCTCCTCATGTTGCCAGGGAAGATGTATCCAGCAGGGCCTAAGGAAAGGTCCTAAAGTTCAAGGTAAAGTTCGTATTTCAACAAGATGCTTTTGGCCACCTTGCAGAAGAAAGGCTGAACACAAAGTGGTTCAAGAGTAAATGGAGAGACTCAGGACCTATTTCAGAGGTAATATTAACAGGGCTTGCAGCCCTAAGGAGCTTTTTTGTTTTGGGTTTTTTTTTTTTTTTCCTGTAGCCTCCCAGCTGGTTGCAGATGAACACGTAGAAAGGTTCTGCTCAAAGTATGGTCCAGGGACCGGCAGCATCAGCATCGCCTGGGACCTCGTCCAAAATGCAGATTCCCGGGCTCAGCCCAGACCTGCTGAGTCACAATCTCTGGCGGTGGGTCACCCTTCGAGAGAGGATTTCGTGCACTAAAATCTGAGAGGCATTGATGTTCAAGATGCCATCCAAGTTTCCAGATGTGAGGAATTGGGACCCCTGATCACTATTTGGAGGAGCACCACTCAGGAGAGCCAGCTCACCAGGCTCACCCGCACTGGAGCTTATGCAAGGGAAAACGGAACACTTCCCTGGCAAGGGCAGTGAGACCATTGCTGTTTGTTACAGCACGTAGCCTGGTCTTCAATGACCGATACACGGCACATTTCAGTGAGGGTCGAGACTTCTACTCAGGGCCTCTCCTAGCAGACATCTGCAACCCCAGCTTTGAGAGAAGTCTGTTTTCACGATCAGCGCTCAGGTTTGCAGCTTCCAGGTGGCTTGGACAGTGTCATAGCCCTCCTATGTGTGTGTAGGGGGTGGGAGTTCAGGACCAGCACCGGTCAGTCATCATCTTGGTCACTGATGAAACACTTTTAAAGACCAATTTCTTCCTTCATTGTTCTGGCCTGAACATCTTCAGGTTGAGAAGGGACCATAGAGATTTCTTCATTGGGAAGAAGGCATGGAGAATAATAAATGGGGCAAAAAAAAAAAAAAATCTCTCTTCTCACATTCTTGTTTCGCATTCACCACCCAAGACTCCCTTAACCATAGCTGTGCCAAAGACCAAACACGGGCATCAGAGCTAGCCAGGTGCCATCAGTCAAGGATCCTGTGTTCTTCTAACTAGAAAAAGGGGAGGGGGTGAGAAGAAGGAAGGAAATGATGTGGTGGCGGTCTGGTTTCACCGTGTGTGCTTGCGTCACACTGTCTGCCTGGGTCACTGGGCTGCGAAAGATTCTGAAGCTTTGCTGGACAGCGGGAGACGGCGCGAGTCCGTGCATCAGTCTGCTAATCGCTTCTCATCGCTACCTGTCACCAGCTCTGCCCTGGTTCAGGCCCTGCTCAGCATTTCTGCCAGCCTCCTCCTCACACCCCATGCACTTGCTGCTCTGTCTGCAGAGTGAAAATGCTCTCGGGGGTCTTGGCATTCTCTCCAGGCCGCCTTCAGGATTCCAGCCAGGAGCCCCTGTTTTCTGTGGAAATTCTGCCTCGGTCTCTCAGAGGGCGGGTGTCTCAGGAAGAAGGTACAAGAGAGAAGTGACATCTACCAGCTCCTGGGCGTCACAGACAGCAGCTGTGGTTCCACGGAGCATCCTGGGGTTTGGGTGCCTCCGAGGCCATTCGCCCTAGCACCCTCTGTACCAGGAGTCAGCAAACTATAGCCCGTAGGCCAGGCCTGGCACGACATCTACTTTTGTGCAGCTTACAAGCTGAGAATGGGTTTCATATTTTTAAGTGGAAAAAGGAAAATCAAAAGAAGGAAATTCAGTGAGGCGTAAAAATGTTGAATGACACATAGTGACAAGTTACCTGAAATTCAAATTTCGTTGTCCATACATGAGTTTTTCTGGGACTTGGCCCCACACACTTGTTCACATATCCTCGTGGTTGTTTTTGCACCACCGTGGCGGGGCTGACTGCTCTGAGATGGAGGCCCCTGTGACCCACAAAGTTTGCCATCTGGACTTTCCCAGAAAACGTTAGCCGATCCTGGTCTGTACCGCTGGGGAGCTGGAGGCTTGTAGTAACTTTTTCCCATGCTGTCACATGGATTTCCTGGATAGACAGGGCCCCCGATGATTGGGAGGCATGGGGTAGTCGAGAGGGTTTTCCCATTTGAAAATTAGGTTTCGGGCAGGGTGTGGAGTCAGGTGACGTCTTGCCTGAAGCTCCTGGGGACCCAAACAGGTGTGAAACAGCCTGCCTGGTTGGCGGTGGCTTTCACCGAAGGGAGGGAGGGCAAAGCTTTCATGGAGAAGCATTTGCCTTCACGGTGAAGCCTTTGCTTTCACAGCTGCCATTCTTTTTAATTAGGGTGTGGGCCGGTGAGGCCAGCTCCAGCCCAGAGGCATCATGGGAAGGGGTGGGCTCCATCAGATAGCAGACCAAAGTGGCTTTGAGTGAGAGCTTCTCACCGCTGGCACACACATAACCGTGGGGCTCATCGCTCCCAGTGGGAGCTTGGGAAATCAAGATGTGATTCAAGACGGCGTTTCCCACCTCCCCCGGAAATGAGGGGAAATCACGTTTATTTATTAATTCCATCTTGCCGGCTCCCGATTTGGTTCGAACAGTTATGTTTTGCAGCCCATTTCCACCTTGCAACTAGCAGAGTTAATTTAATGAAATGAGTAGTCTTGTGATGACCTGAAGGGGGAAAACACATTAATCTGGAAACTATCAAAGCCGTCTGACATGTATTATTGTAGGACTCAGAAAAAATAAACAGTTTATGGAGAAGATTAAGTGGCAATGTGGATTTGTTTTTGACATATCTTGTCTCCAAATCTAAGTTGGGGATTTATTATCGTGCTATCATGTCACAGCTATCTCATTTATATGATAACACATCTGTAATGTTTTACAAGTGCAGCACTACTTGTTCGAAATGGGGCTTTTTTAAGTCCTAAATTATCGTACCTGGAGAGGCATGCATAATTATAGTGCGTGTTAGCAAATGAGAGGGTGCGTTTTCCACCCTCACTCAGCATTAATCGTCAGCACAGTGGGTGCAATAAAATCATAACTGCTTCTTCCAAACTTCTCGGCTGAGCTGTACAGGTTGCAGTCGGTGGGTTGGTGGAGAGATGCCTACTGCCATGCCTACTCTCCTCTTCTCCGGGAGCCCCTGAATTGTATGGCTGGAGCCGGCTGTGTTCAGACAGAGAGCTAGACCCCGTGGGGCTACACGGGGAGGCCCCTTGATCTCAGTTATACTCTCAAATCAGTACATCAGTATATGTTCCAGAATGGTATAATTACAGGCCCAGGTGTTTGGAACTGGCTTTGGATTCTAGCTCTGCTTTTCAATTTTGGACAAATTGTCTTACCTCTCTGAACAATTGCTTCCTCATCTACAAAAAAAATGGGAGTCCTTAACTCAAAGTGTTCTTAAGGAAATTAACAATGTTTATAAAGCACCAAATAGCCGACCGGAGTGATAAAGTTAGATGTTATTACAATTCTCTCCTAAAGATCGTTGCCTGGTCCTTGCTGTCCAATATGGCAGTCACTGGCCAGGTGTGACTATGGAGCTCTTGAAACATGCCTGGCCCAAGTGAGAAGGGCCGTAAATACAAATTACACTCCAATTTTTGAAGACTAATTATGGGAAAGGATATAAGATACATCAATAATGGCTTATATTGGTTATATTTTTGAAGTGATAATATTTTGGCTACATGGGCTTATAGTAACATAAGTTCTACCTTTTTTTTCACTTTTTTTTATTGTGACTAGAACATTTAAAACTTAATTTTATTGGATGGCACTTGTCTAAACAGATGAATGCTAATCAAAATGTTATGTATGTGTTTTGAGTTGCAACTCATGGTTCCTGGTATTAATATTATTGTTATCATTGATTTATACTTAGCATACTTTGGAAAAATATTTTAAATGGTTTGCTGGATAAAATATTTAAAAAATATTTTAAATGGTTTGCTGGAGATGAGTTAGTGGTTGCTGTGGGCCACCTCATTTAACTCCAAGCTCCCTGGTAGTAAGGGCAAAAAAAGAAAAAAAGAGCACAAATTTGGGTCCTATTTTGTTGTTGTGGAAGTTAAAGTATTAGTTGCTCAGTTGTGTCCAACTCTTTGTGACCCCATGGACTATAGCCCACCATGGAATTCTCCTGGCAAGAATATAGGAGCCATTCCCTTCTCCAGGGGATCTTCCCAACCCAGGGATCAAACCCAGATCTCCGGCACTGCAGGCAGATTCTTGACATCTGAGCAACCGTTGTTCAGTTGCTAAGTCAAGTCCAACTCTTTGCCACAGCACGGATTGCAGCATGCCAGGCTCCTCTGTCCTCCACTGTCTCCCAGAGTTCGCTTAAATTCACGTTCATGGAGTTGGTGATGCGACCCAGCCATCTCGTCCTCTGCTGCCGCCTTTTCCTCTTGCCTTCAGTCTTTCCCAGCATCAGGGTCCTTTCCAGTGTGGGTCAGCTATGTGGGTCCTTTTAAACGGTCAAGGATTCACCTAAGTTCTTTTGAAAAGAAAGGCTTTCTCCAGGCAGGGAATCCTCCAAGGACCATTCCCGGTGCAGCCCTGAAGCTGCAGATATGCCTGCACCTCTCTGTCCTCCCTAGCCAAGGCTTTTGTGCACTTAGAATGCTGTGAGTCATACCAATGCGCTGATGATAATTACGCCTCCCTTCGTTTATGTAAATGGTCTGATTTGGTCCTCGCAGCAGCCCTGCAGGATGGGCCGTGCAGGAACCATTGTTCTTTTCTTATGGGTCAGGAACCTGAGGATCAGGTAGGGTTCCAGGAACTTGTTCAAGTTTTCATAACGAGTACACGGCGAGGCCAAAGCCGGAGCCCTCAGTGACCAAGGGAAACGCCCTCTGCTTTTGGCAGCCATGTACTCTCTAGCATGAAACAACTCAGAGGAGTGACTGATGGGAGAAAGCAGAGTGCGTCCGGCCAAGAAAGGGGACACCCATGCAGCTGGGAGGCTGATTGCTCCAAAGACACACTTTGCTTTAGCCAGAGAGAAGAAATCCATGTTTATACACATGTGTTCCATTATCTTGTGAACCGCGGCACACCCAACTCAAGACCGCCTATGCTGGGGCCTCGAGGGACAACTGACACAAGATCGTATTAGCTTGCTTCCTCTCAGATCAGCTCTCCTGGGACCTTCGCACACACACCCATCATTTAGGACCCTGTCACAGCGCAGATTTCATTCAGAGGCCTGGAGGAGGGGGCTGGACACCTGCTGTTCTCCAGAGTTCCTAGGTGATGTCGGGCTGTCGGGCTGGAGGTTGAGTAGCAAGCTCTAACATGCTTGTCTTCTGCTTTTCCCCCAAACTGCCTCAACCATAGGACTTTACACAAGGAATAGAGGACTGATTGTCAACCTGGGCTGTAAATGAAAACCTCACTGGGAGCTTTTGGGCAAAACCCATGCCCTAGATGCACTCTACATTAATTAATTTAAGCAGTTTCTGCAAGTGGGGCTCCAGGTTTGGCGAGCTTCACTTTTCCCCATGTGTCTTGAACTGAACTTCTGTTAGGAGACTGCATTTGTGAACCATGGGAGCATGCAGCTTAGATATTTTCTCCCACCTTGGAATTGCCTCAACACCCCAAATCTGAACACTGGCTTCCCATAGTGTTTTTTTTTTTTTTTTTTTCTCTTTACCCTTTCACTACCTAAACCAAGGTGTATTAAATCACCTCATCCTTCATTCTTGAATTCATCTATTTTGCACTAACAGCCAGCAAAGCACAGACCTCACCATGGGTGCAACCTGGAGGCAGCAGGCAAGGTCCCAGCCTCCTCCAGGTTTACATTCAACTAGGTTAAACTGCTGATGTAGGTATGACCAAGAAGAGTCACAGCATTTCGGGTGGTGATAAGGGCCATGAGAGAAATAAAATCGGGGGGAGGCTGTTAGAGAGACCCTGATGGAGCATGATGGTGAGGGGTCTCTGGGGTGACCTCAGTTCAGCAAAATGTTGACTGTAAAAGATTGTTTAAAGAAAGACCAGTCTGTCTGGCAAGGGGGTGGCTCTTCTTTACCCTGTCCTATCAGATGCCCTTCCTTGATTCTGAGACCAAAATGCTACTGTCAGTAGCAGCTGATGTCCATGGTGTGGCCAAGGAAGTCGCTGAGGGGAGCTGGGAGAACAGGGCCAGCTCCAGGAGAAACAGAGGAAGGGGCACTGTTCTGCTGGCTCCCAGGAGGCCCATGTGGGGACCTCAGATGTTTTCACCCCAGAGCAGGTTTTAGAAACATTGGCAGAGAATTTTTAAAAATCTGGATTTCTAGGTCCACCTCCAATCTGGTTCATCAAAGCAGGGTGAGGTGTGGATGTTAGATGTAGATGTTAGAAGCAACTTGGACGACTCTGAGGCAAACCCCAGACTGAGCTTCAATCTAGACTTTAAAGAACACTGGCATTAACAAAAAATAAAAGGTATGTCGTCAAACCTTCTCTCCACAAGACAAAGAGCTCACATATCTTCTTGAAAGTATAGGCACAGAAGTCAGAATCCCCAGATCACTCCCTTTCTTTTCCTTTAGAATAAACAGCTGGCGAACGTGACATCAATTTAACTGTAATGGCTGCTTTTAATTTTCATTTTAAATCTATACCATGACTATATATTGGGATCCTGGCTGGTGCCAACTGCTCCGGCCACACGTCTGGTTTTCATTTTGTTTCTGAGCTCCTTTTGGGTAGTCGTGTTCAGAGGCCTGGTTTAATGCATAACCCTAATTGCAATGTGGAATTAAGTTGGTGCTGACTGTAGCATTTTTAGTCTTAGAATCAAGGAAAGTATCTAATAGGAGGGGGAAAGAAAAACCTCTCCAGAGTTTCCCTGCTTGCCAGTGCCTTATCTTTATAAATTTTTTACATTCAATGTTTTTTTTTAATTGAGTGCATAATATGGCTATAAAACAGCAGTTTAGATAATGTGGTCAGTCTGCTGGTTTATACGTGTCTCTTCTCAGTTTCAGAGTGTCCCCTTCTCTTTTTCTTAGTCTGACACTTGCCTCATTTCTCCTTAAAAACGCTGGCAGCTTGGAAGTCAGGCTAGAAATGCAGGCTGAGTTCCTTCTCCCAAGTTCTGTGCAACCCTGAGTCCCTCCTGGAACCCTCAAAGCTTTTGAGGGAAGCTAGGTGGCCAGTTGATAGTCATTTCCAACAATTGTTGGCCTGAGATCTCCTATGTAAAGGATTGAATGTAATGTTTTCACATCCAATGTATAAGGAAAAAAAAAAGATTTTCTCTGTGATGTCCAGCACCTCTTGATAAACTAGGATGTGGCCACTGTGGCAAAAATTTACCCAAGTTTTTAGTCCATGGGAAAATGTAGATAAAAGGAGACACTGCATAGAGCTTGAGAAGTGAATGAAAAAGAAGCTGAGTTGGTCAGGCTATGTTGGGGGGGGATGGGAAGGGTACATCAGAAGCAGTAACAGTGCCCGGTCCTGTGCCTGGTGCATATCCTCGCCACAGATATTTGCTGAATAAAAGCTAGTCGTTAATGTAGCTTGGCTCATTCTCCTGCAACACAGTTCCCTTGCGTTGGTTTCTCTCTTCTATTTGTTTCTCTCTTCTATTCAACATGATGTTTACTGAGTGATTGCTGGAGTGGGTGTTGGGGGCCATGGGAAACCCTGGAGATAGCACGTGAGGAAGAAGGCCACGTCCCCGCCCTCCCGGACCTTCCACTTTAGTGATAAATGGGGATGAAAAGGTGCAATAAGAAATGTGTTCCAGGTGGTTTTGTAAGGGGCAGGGAGTCGTGCTGTTGAGCACCAGCAAATGACGCAGGGTGAAATGACTCAGTGCCTGCCCAAAGCATCAGAAAACCAGTATTCTTATAGCACTGTCCGGGGAGATGCCTGAGGCCCAACACAGAGGCCAAGGTAAGATGATCACCTGAGAACTTTGTATTGACCACAGTGATATTGTTAAAGATTCTGAGTCTTTCACAGTTTATTTTTAGGTGGGTCCCCAGCAGAGATTTCTCTTTGGCCTACATATCAGAAAATTCTGTGCTTTCCTTAGTTTGGTTGTATCTTCGGACAGTGCAAACATTGTCCCTGAACACGTGGGTTTCCCTTGAGAGCCAAATAACTATGGTCACACTTGCACTTTACCCTTTTGGAAATCACCCTGCTTATTTAACTCATATGCAGAGTATATCATGTGAAATGCCAGANTGTGCTTTCCTTAGTTTGGTTGTATCTTCGGACAGTGCAAACATTGTCCCTGAACACGTGGGTTTCCCTTGAGAGCCAAATAACTATGGTCACACTTGCACTTTACCCTTTTGGAAATCACCCTGCTTATTTAACTCATATGCAGAGTATATCATGTGAAATGCCAGACTGGATGAAGCACAGACTGGAATCAAGACTGCCAGGAGAAATATCAATAACCTCAGATATGCAGATGACACCATCCTTATGGCAGAAAGTAAAGAGGAACTAAAGAGCCTTTTGATGAAAGTGAAAGAGGACAGTGAAAAAGTTGGCTTAAAACTCAACGTTCAGAAAACTAAAATCATGGCATCCGGTCCCATCACTTCGTGGCAAATAGATGGGAAAAAAATGGAAATGGTGAAAGACTATTTTGAAAGTGAAGTCACTCAGTCGTGTTTGACTCTTTGCAACCCCATGGACTGTAACCCACCAGACTCCTCCGTCCATGGGATTTTCCAGGCAAGATACTGGAGTGGGTTGCCATTTCCTTCTCCAGGAGATCTTCCCAACCCAGAGATTGAACCCGGGTCTCCCGCATTGTAGGCAGACGCTTTACAGTCTGAGCCACCAGGGAAGAAGGAAATGGTAACCCACTCCAGTACTCTTGCCTGGAGAATCCCATGGAGGAGCCTGGTAGGCTACAGTCCATGAGGTCACAAAGAGTTGGACACGACCGAGCATCTATTTTGGGCTCCAAATTCACTGCAGATGGTGAATGCAGCCATGAACTTAAAAATCACTTGCTCCTTGGAAGAAAAGCTGTGACCAACCTAGACAGCATATTAAAAAGCAGAGACATTATTTTGCCAGCAAAGTTCCGTCTAGTCAAGGGTATGGTTTTTCCAGTAGTCGTGTATGGATGTGAGAGTTGGGCTGGGTAGAAAGCTGAGTGCTGAAGAATTGGTGCTTTTGAACGGTGGTGTTGGAGAAGACTCTTGAGAGTCTGTTGTATTGCAAGGAGATCCAACCAGTCCATCCTAAAGGAAATCAGTCCTGAATATTCATTGAAAGGACTGATGTTGAAGCTAAAGCTCTAATACTTTGGCCACCTGATGCAAAGAACTGACTCACTGGAAAAGACCCTGATGCTGGGAAAGATTGAAGGTGGAAAGATAAGGGGATGAGAGAGGATGAGATGGTTGGATGGCATCGCAGACACAATGGACATGAGTTTGAGCAAGCTCTGGGAGTTGGTGATGGACAGGGAGGCCCACCGTGCTGCAGTCCATGGGGTCATAAAGAGTCAGATACGACGGAGTGACTGAACAAGATCACAAAGTGAGCTGTTTATAAGTTATTATTACCGATCTTTGTATTTCTCTACACTCATTTTCTCATTTTACCCCATTCCTTTATTTATTTTATTATTTTGGGTTTCATCCATTTTTTTGGAAACCACCTCAAATCCTCCGCCAGGAACAAGGAAAACAAGGGAGGGATGGCAGAACTTTGGTCTCTGTTGAGACCTTCCAAGCTGGTCTTGGTGTCAGTGAAATCATTTGAGAAAATAAGCAACTGGCAGTGGGCTGATGTAATCAGAGCAGAGAAAAAGGAGAAATGGGACATGGGGTGGGGCTTGGAAAAGTCAGGTCTGAACTGCGAGGTGATTCAAGATAATTAAGTTAAAAAAACAAAAAGGAAAACAAGACCAAATCCTTCTAGTTTCTCTGAATCCTGGACATTTGACACCCAGCCAATGTCAATATTAGCTGAAGAGGTTTGGCCCCCGTTCAGTCTGATCAAAAATAAATTAGGAGGATGCTTATAAACAGGGTTGAAAGGAGGGATACACACACACACACACACACACACATGCACATACACCCCACAAGTAAGGATAATAATTACAGGCTTTTAATAAATGCTAATTTAGTGATAACAACTTTACAGAGAGTTGTTTATGCCAAGATCTGACATTAGCTGATCTGGGATTTTAGCCATTGACCTAGAAGCCAGCTAACTGGTGTGTTCACTCCACGTCCCCTGCCTCCCCTCTCCTCTGCCTCCTCCTCCCCCACCTCCACCTCTGACCTGCTGCGTGCTTGCTTCTCATCAGCTTGATCCAGGCTTAGCTCAGGGTGACTCCCGTGGTGGCGCCTGACGTGCATTGCTGCACCTTGACCCCCTCAGTATTCACTGGACCGAGTTTCTTCAGTCGTTTGTGAAGGAAACTTTGAATACCTAGCATGAAGTTCTGGTCCTTAGAGTCCAGATTTTCTTTCCTCCTGGTAGACCTTGGTTGTGGATACTTCCAGATCACAAAAGAGAAAGAAAGTTGTTTTTTTTTTTTTTTAACTCTGCAAAAGATGCGGTGTGAATAGCAGGGAAGGGAGAACTAAGATTCCAGCCAGCGATTCTGGCAGGCACTGGAGCATGTGGCGAGAAGCCACACACTAGGTACCCACTTGGTCCCACCCAAGCCGGGACGGTCTTTGTACAGTGACTTCTTATTGAAAGCATGCCTTTTAGTTCAATGGATCTGTGTCTGAACTGGGGTCCCCTATTTGCTAATTACGTCACGTGAAGCCCACCTCAGTCTCCTGAATTGTTTCCTCATTTGTAAAGGAGCAGGAATTCAACCCCTTTACGATATTATTCTGAAGATCCAAGGTGGTGCTGAATAGAGTTCTGTGGGAGTGCCTCCTATATTGTAGATGCGCAATTAATCACAGCTAACGTTTCTCTCGAGGAGAGGGCAATGGCACCCACTCCAGTCCTCTTGCCTGGAAAACCCCATGGACGGAGGAGCCTGGTGGGCTGCAGTCCATGGGGCCGCTAAGAGTGGGACACGACTGAGCGACTTCACTTTCACTTTTCACTCTCATGCATTGAAGAAGGAAATGGCAACCCACTCCAGTGTTCTTGCCTGGAGAATTCCAGGGACAGGGAGCCTGGTGAGCTGCGGTCTATGGGGTCACACAGAGTCGGACATGACTGAAGCGACTTAGCAGCAGCAGCAGCAGCAGCGTTTCTCTTGGGTGATTGATTATGTGCCAGGCACTGTACTCAACAATTTGTGTGTAGTTTTTATTTTTACCTTTATTATAATCTTGCCCTGTGCAAGCTCCAAGAGAAGTTTTCAGAGGGCATAGTAGATAATATATTCTTGTTAAATGAGAGACCAGTTCCATTTAATCCTCCAAAGAACCCCAGTTCAATTAGTACCGTATGTATCCCCCATTTGTCAGCTGGGGAAACTGAGGCACGGGCAGATTAAGTAGCAAATACAAAGCAGTGCTTGGCTAACAAACACCAGAGTGAGCTTGTGAAAGCAGGAGCCTCGATTTGCAGCAACATGGATGGGCCTTGAGCTTATCATACTAAGCAAAGTCAGTTTGACAGGGAAAGACAAATGCCAGATGACATCGCTCATATGTGGAATCCCAAAAAAGGGAGACAGATGAGCTTGTTTACAAAACGGAAATAGAGTCATGGATACACACACAGATACACGCGTGCATATGTGTAACTGAATCACTTTCTTGTGTGCCGGAAACTATACAACATTGCAGATCAACTAGCTTTCAGTTAAAAAAACTTTAAATAAATAAATAAATAGATGCAGGCACCCCTAGACATCCACCACACTGGACCACTCTGCAAGTATTTTATGCTGGAGTGAGCAGTTCCCGTGGTCTTCTCCAAGCCTCCTCCCAGCTCTGCCAAATGGTAGTGTGCACACCAGCCCTGGGGAATGTCCTGCTCGGGGTCTTGCTGTCAGTAAGGCAGCACCTGGATTCAGAGCCTGTGGGTGGGCGCAGGGGACACAAGCAGCACATGCTCCGTGAAGCCCCAGGAATGACTCCGCGGACACCAGCGCCACACAGACCGGGAAGCCCCGAGCCTCTGGGCGGGCCTAAGCTTGCCTCCTGTGAGTTGTTTGTGAGCCTCCACCCACAGCGTGTTCACAGAGGCTCCACGCCAAGGCTCTGTTAGAAAGGGAAACCTCTCCCTGAGACTGTGGTCTTGGGCCCTCCGGGCTCCGGGGTGGTGGCTGGATGGGAGGGAGGTGAGAGTGGGCCAGGAGGCTGGGGTGAAGGCCAGGAGGACTTCCTGCTGGAGGGGGCGGACTTCTCTGCTGCCCCCGCCGCGGGTTTCTCTGTCCCCTCCGGTCCTCAGCAAGCTGCCCTTTCCCCCACTTTCTCCCTCTCTTTCTTCCCTTCTTTCTCCAATTTCTTCCTTTCTTGGCTGTTTCTTTGTAGCTTCTACCTCCATCGACCTCTGTTTCTCACCTTCATTTCCTTTCTCGCTTTAAAAAGTATGTTCTTCTGCTTCTCTGTTTCTGCACTTCTTTCTCTCCATCTTCATCTCTCTGTCCATACCTCCTTCCTCTCACCCCTCTGTCTCCTTCTGATGTCTCTCTCTCTCTCTCCATCTCTGTCTCTCAGCTCATTTCTCCCCATCCCTCCTTCCCTTTCTTTTTTCTCAGAGTCCTTGAAGTCAAGGAGGAGAGTTAGAGAAATCAACAGCTAACTGTCAGAGACTGATACCCCCCAAGACAGTACAGAGTTGAGAAAGAAGCAGCTGTTTGGTGGCCCTGTCCTACAACTGATTTATATCCGGGGGGAAATCCTCTAAGGTTTGAGTTATAGAGAAAGATCTCCAGCAGCTTTGATGGACTGATTGATTAGAAGTGATACCAAAGCTGGGAGACGAGTGGGTGGGAGCAGACTGCTGGTGTCTGGGGGGGTCTTTCTAGACTGAATGAAGCCACTCCTGACATTAAAGGTTCACTTAGGAAGACATTGTTTGGACGTTGGATATCACTCATGGAGCCCTTACTAGGGCATTTGGGACAGCAGTGGTCTGCCAACTAGAGCCCAGTTGCACATTTATCTTTCCATCACTCGTTTGCTGAACACAGAACACGATGACGAACATCACTGTAGCCACCTGCCTTGGGCTCACAGTCTGGTCTGGACCATCAAGGGGATTTCTCCAGTGCGGGAGCCGTGGGAACAAGTAACACTCTAGAGGCTCGAGTTAAATGCAAAGAAGAGCTGGACTGTGGCTTGAGTTTGGGCTATGGATCAAAACTATCTCCAAGCGAGGCAGGAAAAATGACTATTTCTCATGAACCTTCTGTGAGTCAAGTACTAAGCTAGGCACCTTATTTACAGCGTCTCATTTAACACTATTGCTGTTGTTTATTCGCTAAGTCTTGTCCGCTGAGTCGTGTCTGACTCTTTGCGACCCCATGGGCTGTAGCCCGCCAGGCTCCTCTGTCCATGGGGTTCTCCAGGCAAGAACACTGGAGTGGGGTGCCATTCCTTCTCTAGGGCCCTGACCCAAGGACCCGAGGACCCAATCCACGTCTCCCGCATTGGCAGGCAGATTCTTCACCACCGGCCACTAGGAATGTAGCCGGCAGCGCTGTCACACAGAAGGCATTTACACCAATACTGTGGACTAGTTACTGTTCTTATCCCCGTTTTACAGATGAGGAAACTTAAAGAGGTACAGAAGTAATCTGGGGAGCTTTGGCATGGGCTGTATGTAGTGACTTCCAAAGAGTTGAGGATGGGCAGAGGGGTAGGGGAGAACCAGGTGATCCAGGGCCATATCAACAGCGACGTCCTGTTGACAGCCGGTATTCTTGATGTCACGTGATGAAAATGGCACCTTACCCCTGTGGCAGTCTTCCCTCACACCCATAATCCCAGGATCATCACGAAGGAGTAAAAAGGCAGAGAAATCCCAGCTGAGGGACGCTCTGAGAAGCACCGCGGCCCGACTCTGCTGGCTGGTTCCAGGGTTCTCTCTCAGCAGCCAGACTGGATCAAGCCTTATGCTCCTTAAGATGACGCGGTAGGCGCAGTCGGGGAGAGGATCAAGAGCTGGTACCCAAACAGATACCCATTGTCTGCCCAGGGGTTCACCGAGAGGTGACACAGGAAGTCAAGAGCCGAGGATGCCGGTAACAGGTCAGGAAATGCAGTGACTGTTGGTTCAGGACCAAGCCCTCAAACAAAAAAATGATGATATTTTCCCTTAGGTTCTTATTGGTTGCTGGGTCTCATTGTGGGAAAGTTCATTTGGGGAAAAGGCAGAGGACTGGGGTGACACCAGCCCGTGAAACAGGCGTCTCTGATTGCCCCGTGTCATGAGAAGGACAGGATTTCCACCACCATTCACGTTCCTATTCAGGCTGCCTTGTGATGTCTTTTCTGTGGGTCTTTCAGAAGCAACCTGTTTGTTCACTGAAAACATCAGCCATCCTTAAGGGCTCTTTAGAAAGAGGATTGAACATCACTGAGTGCTTTGTCCATTACCCTATTCTAATGAAATGTGTTCTTTGAAAGAATTATTTAAGTCTATGAAAATTGGTCAATGTGAGAAGATGTGATTGGAGTGGGGGCCAGCAGAGTTGAGCTGGGTGATAAAAATAGGGAGTTTTGTCTCCCTTGGGACTGATTTTGAAAAGGTTTGTAACCATTGCAACTGAATCCTTTTCAGAACCCTCCTTTTTCTTTCTTTTTTTTCTTTTTTTAACCCGAGTTACTATGAGAACATGAATCATCTCTTTAGCACAATGACAGCAAGTGTAGCATTTAGGAGCGGACCCTGATTTTTCACTGTTTGTTCTTTGCTCTCAACAAGATAAGCTGTTGTTATTTCTTTCTTCTTGAACAAGCACACCATGATTGCTGAAGTGGGAAGAATAATTGGACCAAATAGTCATGCGATTAATGCAAACAGAGAGAACTCATCTGTTTCAAGTAGAGTAAACGCACTTCTGAAGACGCGCGGAGAGCGTTGCTTTCTCTGTTTATTCTTGGGCTGGGGAACAAATGTTGCTGAGTTCACTGCCACAGATTCCTGTGTTTCTTCCGTGGGGCGGAGACCTTAAATGAACCGAGTGCAGGGAAGAATCTGCTCTATCTGGGAAGTGGCTCGGCCTGGGGAGGGGGACACGGTGGCACCCCTCGGGGTGAACAGTAAACACAAGGAAGGCTGCCCCGCCCCAGCTTGACACTCCCCCCACTCCATGGCGGGGGCGGTGTAAGGTGACTTCTGCTTTCTTAATGATACATTTTAATTACAAGACGAAGTGACCCATTGACACAGAAGGAGAATTATTATCACTGATGAGAGTCTTCACAGAGCCCTAGCTCTGAGCTCAGCATTTCTGTCATTTGGATGCTTTAGGCAGGAGGACGGTTCCCTTATCACCACCGCACAGATAAGGAAACTGAGATCCAGACTCACAAACACGGTGCGGTGGAGCTCCGGGTTTGAACTGGGGTCTTCTGGCTAGTTGTGGTGAAGGCAGGGCTCAGGTGGGGAGGGGGAGTTTGGGGGGGGGGAGCAGTCAGACTGCCCGCTTTTGAAATCTGATTCCACCACGTCACAACTGGATGACTTTGAACAACCAAGCTCCTCTCATTCAGGCTCCAGTCACCCGGGCACGCCCTAGGCAGGCGAAGAGTCTAAAATCCCATTTCTCAGGCCCCTTGAGGGCTGTGGCAGCTGCCCATTGCCCATAGGGACGAAGCTTGCAGATTCCCCCCTTGACCGGCTGGGCTTCCTCTTCCCCACCGCACTCTCCCCAACTCTGGAAGCGCTTCCCCCACACACCGCTCAACTCGCTCCCCTGGCTCTCAGCTCACGCCCCCTTCGATCAGATCATTCCCCTTCTACATCCTGGGCACTTCTCACATTGCCCACCCAACATTTCTTCTCTGGGAAATGTCCCCTGCAACATGGACTCACCGACTCCTCAGCCGCTCTCAGGTCCCCAGAGCCCATCCTTATGGGGGTGTGGGGGGGCCCTCAGCCTGTGCCTTTTATTCACTGACCAGTGCCGCCCCCATGAGCCCCTGTTTCTCTAATGACAGATGTGAAGGGGGGGGAGCAGGGTGGTCACAGAGCTGTTGATTTCTTTTCTCCAGTGATATGAGAGGGGTGGCTCTGGATGCCTAGGAGGCTAGAAAGGTCCCTACAGGAGGAGAAGTCGGAGTCTTGAAGGACCAGGTGAAGTCTGGCACACAGGAGAGTAGACAAGGAATCCTGGGGAGAGGGAAGAATTGTGCAAAAGTGAAGGAGGCAGGGAGTCTGTGCAGATGCAGACGTCTGAGCTTTCCCCGATGATGGAGAGGCTGCAGAGTGAGGCTGAGGGTCCTCAGTGGCTGGGGGGACAGAGGTGCTTCTTCTCGGCTGGCTCCCACCTTTGCCCTTGACTGCTCCTCCAGAATCTGTTTCAGCCCTGAGCTTGGTTCTTTCAGTTTGATCAACGGTTCCTCGCTTTTGCTTAATTGTTTCCTTCTAGCATTCACTAAGCAGAATGAAGATTAAATCCAATTAAATAAATAAAGCACCCTGCGCCGGTTTTGGCCTGGAAAGCCTCATCCATTTGTGTTTGTTTGAAGAATCCACTGGGTGCTCACTCGCCATAGATGGGTGCCCGGTCCTGGGTTGGAGAACGTGGGGGGCACCTGGCCTCCTCCTGGGCTCCTTCTCTTGGTTAGCACACCTCCGCATCTTTCAGGGGATCCGACTTCTCCCCTGCCTTCAGCACACATCTTTAGTTCCAGGAAGGGGTTCTGGCCTGTGGTTCTGGCCAGCTGGCTCGTGAAATCCTCCAGTCACTGTGTGGCTAGTCTGGCGACGAGAACTGGATCGAGATCGCAGACAGCAGGGCCCCTGCCAGGTGTCCCGGGGAAGAGCAGTGAGCCTGGAGAGGGGCAAACCTTCCCCTCTGTGCAGTGAAGCAGAGGGAGAGACGTAAGGAAACGGGCAAAGAAGGACTGAGTCTGGGGGTCGCTGTGTGGTTGCCTTGGTTAAGCCAGGGCTGAAACTAGGGATAGTCCAGGAGTTTTCATGTAAAGGAGCCCAAATATTCCATTTTTGTTTAAACAAGTTTGGGTTGGGCTTCCTATCTTCTTGCACACCAGAATCATCTGATTTATGGAAGATCCCCTGGAGAAGGAAATGGCAACACACTCCAGTATTCTTGCCTGGAGAATTCCAAGGACAGTGGAGCCTGGCAGGCTACAGTCCATGGGGTCCCAAAGAGTTAGACATGACTGGAGCAACTAATACTTTCAATTCTCAATTTATGGATTTAAGGATTTCACTGAGAGTGCATACCATATGATACCCACGCTGCTACGGCTAAGTCACATCAGTCGTGTCCGACTCTGTGTAATCCCATAGACGGCAGCTCATCAGGCTGCCCCGTCCCTGGGATTCTCCAGGCAAGAACATTGGAGTGGGTTGCCATTTCCCTCTCCAATGCATGAAAGTGGAAAGTGAAAGTGAAGTCGCTCAGTCATATCCGACTCATAGCGACCCCATGGACTGCAGCCTACCAGGCTCCTCCGTCCATAGCATTTTCCAGGCAAGAGTGCTGGAGTGGGGTGCCATTGCCTTCTCCGTATTATACCCGTATTGAGCTTTATAAAGCACTAGAATTCTCTTTGACTCAGCAAATAGGAAAAATGGGCTGCCAAAATGAGTGAGTAGAGTTGGTAACTTTCTTAGCATCCTTCATCTCATCCCACCCACAAATCCTATCCTTCCCTGCCCATAACTGGGCACCTTCCATGCTCCAAACAGAGAGAAAACGGACTCAAATTGCATTTTCTATCTTAAGCAGTAGGCGTTTATTATGACCATAAAATAATTTCCTGGAGACTTCAGCCAGGCATGAGGCCTTTGTGTTCTGAATTTACCAATCAGTGGCAATTTGCTAAAATAATCATCTTCACATTTGCTGTTAATAATCTTGCTTCAGGCTGTTACAACCAAATGGTTGGTCACTTCCAGTAATGGCCAATTTTTCAGGGATTATTGCTAAAGTGATTAGGTGCTTGTGATTTCCCAGGGCACATGCTTTGGAGTTGATCCATTAACAAATAAAAAGGCTTCGGGGCTGATCTGGAAAGTGGGGAATGCTTATCTGAAAAGGTAAATATACGTCATCATGTCTATTTTTTTTCCTTAGCCGACTCCTGGCTGTTCCTTTCCCCCCCTGCCCATTATTGGTTCATTATTTAGTCCCTAGGCAGTATGCTCCTTAGCTCGTTCTCAGCCCTTCATTGGAGCTGATGGGTCTGGCAAACCTTCTACAGCAAACGAGATGAACCAATTAATCCCCTTTTAGGAAGCGTCTTAAAGTCTCGGATGAGCCAGGTAGTGGCCTAGACGTTTCGCACAGGATCTCACCATGTATATGTGGATCCGTTATTGAGCTCTCTGCTATGTGTCACTGATTCATCTGTTCATCTTGTATCAGTAACTACACTGCTTTAACCATCATGCATTTAGGATAAGTCTCGATATCTTGCAGAGTAAGTCCTCCAGCTTGGTTTTTCCTCAGGATTGGCCGGGCTATTTTTGGTCTTTTGCATTTCCATATTTATTTTAGAGTCAGCCTGTCAATCTCAACAAACGACCTGTTGGGATTTTGATTGGAAATACATTGCATTTATAGATCAGTTTGGCGAGAATTAATATCTTACCAATATTGTTTTCATCCTTTTGCTTTCAATGTTTAATGACTCTTTGTATCGCAAATACGTCTCTTCTAAGTAGTACAAAATATTTTCCAGGTCATCAATCTTTGTATTTTAATTTAGATGCTTCAGTATCTACTCCATTTATATTGAATGCAATTTGTTGTTGTTCAGTCACCAAGTCGTGTCTGAAACCTTTGCGACCCCATGGACTGCAGCACGCCAGCCTTCCCTGTCCCTCACCACCTCCTAGAGTTGGCCCAAGTTCATCTCCATTGCATCAGTGATGCCATCCAACCATCTCATGCTCCGTGGCCCTCTTCTCCTCCTTCCCTCAATCTCTCCAAGCATCACGGTCTTTTCCAGTGAGTCAGCTCTTCGTATCAGGTGGCTAAAGTATTACAGGTTCAGCTTCAGCATCAGTCCTTCCAGTGGGGATTCAGGGCTGATTTGCTTCGAGAGTGGCTGGTTTGGTCTCCTTGCAGTCCACTGTAATTACTGGCATGTAATTTCACCGCGTGTATATTTGTGTTTTAATCTGCCTTCTGCTAGTGGCGTTCTGTCCTTCCCACCTGTTTATGCTCTTCACCTCCCCCCTTTCTTCACTTATTTTGGGTTAATCAAGCATTTCTAATTTATTTACTTTTGCCTGTACTGGGTCTTTGCTGCTGCTGGGCAGGCTTTCTCTAGTTGCAGTGAATGGGGTGCACAGACTCTAAACACACAGGCTTCAGTCATTGCAGCTCATGGGCTCTGTAGTTGTGGCGTGTGGGCTTAGACACTCCACAGCATGTGGAGGTTTCCCAGACCAGGGGTCAAACCCATGTCCCCTGCATGGGCAGGCAGATCCTTACCCACTGTGACCCCAGGGAAGTCCTCAAGCACTTCTCAAGTGTTCATTCCCATAACATTTTAGGTGTATATTGCTCTTAAAAATTTTTTTTTTACTTTCTGGACACAGAAGAGACTAAACCAAACATCACTGACTGATTAGAGTCTGCTATAAATAAGCACCTTTACCAACTCTCAGAAAACATGATTAAGTTAGGGCACATTAACTGCATTTATTCCCTTACATCTGATGTATCATGGTTTTCATGTATGTTAATCGACCCACACCACTATTGTCATTTTATACAGTTAATATTACTTTAGAATTATCCATATGCTTACCCTTTCCACCGTTTTTCATTCCCTCATGCATTTCTGATTTTACATCTAGGATCATCCTTCTTCCACCTAAAGCACTCCTTGGAATGGTTATTTTAGTGTGGTTCTGTGGGGGTGGTTGTCTTAGTTTATTTTTCCTGGAAATGTCTGTTTTCCCCCTTCATTTTAAAGGGATAGTCTTGCTTGGCATAGGATTCCAGTTTGGTCGTTACCTTCTTGCTGCTTTTTTAGTGGTGCCGTCACGGAACCTTCTGGACTCCGCCGTTTCAGTGGAGAAGTCAGCTGTCACGTGCTGTTGCTCTCTGGTGGGAATGCGCCTTTTTTGCTCTTCGGGCTTTTAAGGTTTTCTCTTTATCTTTGGTGATGTTGTGAATGGAATTGTTTCCTTACTTCATCTTCAGCTTGTTCATAGGTAGTGTTTAAGAGCACAACGGCTTTTTAATGTCGATTTTGTATCTTGCATCTTCTCTGAAATTGTTAGCTCTGATAATGGTATGTGTGTCTTCTTTAGGATTTTCTGTATATAAGATAATGTTATCTGCAAACACAGATAGTTTTACGTCTTCCTTTCCAATCTGGATGCCTTTTTTTCTTGCCTGTTTTCGCTGGTTAGAACTTCCAGTATAATACTGACCGAAAGCGGTGAGAGCAGAGTTCCTTGTCTTGTTTCTGATTTTAGGGGAAAAGCTTTCAGTCTTTTTTTAAGTATGATGTTAGCTGTGAGTTTGTCATAGATGCCTTTTATCAGGTTGAAGAAATTTATGTCTATTCTTGGTTGCTGAGTGTTTTTATAATGAATGGGTGTTGGATTTTGTCAAATGGTTTTTCTCTATCAACTGAGATGATAATGACTTTTTCCTTCATTTTATTAATATACTGTGTTACATGGATTGATTTTCATTGCTGAAACACCTTGTATTCTTGAGATAAATCCCGCTTGGTCATGATATAGTATCCTTTTAATATACTGCTGGATTTAATTTGGTAGTCTTTTATTGAGGTATTGTTATAGGAGCTTAATATGATACCCCTAATTGTGTTTTTCTTTGTCCTTCTCTTCCTTGAACTTTTGACGTTTTTTATATTCCCTTGAAGTCTTTCATCACTTTTGAAAATTCTTAGCAATTGTCTCTTCATCTATTTTCCTTTAGGCCCTTTCTTGGTGGAGCCTCAAGCGCAGCCACAGTAAACCTGTGACTCTTTCCTCCTTCCCTGGACCCACGTGTGCATCCAGCCTGGCCTTCTGTTCTTATTTTTCAGCTCCAAAGCTCCTGCCGCACATTCTTGTTCTTTCTTCCCAGAGCATTTTCTGTAAGACTCTTGCAATCTGGTTGGGCTTCCCTGGTGGCTCAGTGGTGAAGAATCCACCTGCCAATGCAAAGAGACACAGGAGATGGGGGTTCAGTCCCTGAGTTGGGAAAATCCCCTGGAGGAAGAAATGGCAACTCACTCCAGTATGCTTGCCTGAGAAATCCCATGGACAGAGGAGCCTGGCGGGCTACAGACCATAGCGTCACAAAGAGTCGGACACACTGAGTAAATGAGCATGCTTGCAGGCTAGTTAAGGGAACGCTTGCATTCAGTGAAGCTGTCTCATATTCAAAAGGCTGAATCAGGATAATGGCGACAGAGGTTTGGTAGCTCTGGGGTTCTCCTGCCTAACACGGAAGAGTCTGCCTCCCTTTTAACCCAGCCACTGTATTTCAGAGCTGGATGTTCTTATGGAAGTTACTTGGCTACTTTGTGCATCATTTTCCTCATTTACAAAATAAAGTAACTATTATGTGTGCCAGAGTTGTTTGGAATATTGAAATGACTTGGATGCAATGGTCTTAAGAAGTTGTCTGGCACAGAGTAAGAGCTAAGTAAGCTACCGTGGAAAGAGTTCCTTTTCCGATATATAAAGGTGGACAAGAGCACGGAGGAGTGGCGTTTGGACTGGAACATGCAGTGACCAGCTCTCAGGATTTGCATGAGAACGGTCTTGGTGGAAGGATGGGATAAACAAAGATCCCTTGTCTGTTTCCTGAGCCTCTTCTCCCTCTCTCCCCAGCATGCCTGCTGGGCTAGAAGAGCAGGGAACAGCTCCCCTTCCTGGGAATATTGGACCTCTATAGCTCATGAAAGCATCTCTTCTGGCTTGTCTTACCTGGGCTTCCTCACACCATGTTTTGGGGTGTTTGCCCTGACTCATGACTGGAATCACCCCTTCTTTTTTCTGCGTTGCTACAGAACTAGTCCTTCTATTCTAGATCTTATCATGTTCTATTATAATTATGGCTGTATCTGGTGGGTTTCATCTCCGTGTTGAACTGATTTTCTCTTTATTTGCCATGGAGACGTGCCCATCTTTGTTTTCTCAGTGCTTGAGTCATGGTGAGGGTTCAGTGGTTGTTGGCTGGATGTGTAAATGCACAAAGAGTAGGTAAACAAATGAAGGGACAAGTGAATAAAATGTTTCCAACGAAATAATAGCCCAAGGCACAGGGAAGATACTATAACACAGAGCATGTTACTCAGAGTGTGCTCCAGGGACCAGTCGCAGCTGCCTTTCCTGGACACTTGTTAGAAATGGAGAATCCCAGGCCCGGCCTCGGACCTGCTGAATCGGAATCCCCATTTTAGCAAGACCCCCAGGTAATTCACGTGTACTCGACAGGTCAAGACGACTGGTCTAGCGGTTAAGAGAGAAAGCCCTGGAGAGTGAGTTCCGATGCTAGATCTGCCTCTTATCCAGCTTTGTGAATGTGATCAAATCACTTACTCCCACTGGGCCTTAGTTTCCACATCTGTCAAATGGACTTAGTGGTATAGCCGCTTCATAGTCTTTTTGTGAGGATTAAATGTGTTAATAGTTGTCCAGAGCCTTGTGCAACGCCCGCAAACATTAAGGGCTCAAAATATCAGTGAGTATGGTTATTTTCATTATCCATGTTCTTCTGACTGCCCAAGAGCAGTGAGGGGAGGATTAAAACTCACTGAAAATCTAAGTCACTGTGCCCTTGTGTTTCCTCTCCACACTGGGCACTGGGTGGTGGGGGCCGTGGTCCCTTCCTGTGTGGGGCTCCCTCGGAGGGGCACTGCTGACGTGCGTAGCGTGGCCTTCCTCTCGGCGGCCACGCCACAAGCCCGCAGCTTCCTGGAGCTGAGGACACCAGCCAGACAGGGAGAACCACCCTTCCCCGGCGCTGAGTCACGCTCTCTATTCAGACGGGGATCAGGACAGGTGGGGAGCTCCAGGGGCCTGGCGGAGGTGCCCGGGGCGCGGGATTGGATGACTCACACTGTCGTGAGTCATTCTTCTTACATAAGAGCAGATCAAGCACTTTCAAATGCCACACAAGCCCAAATCTGTCCCCGTAGACTGGGAGGGGAGAGGGGCTCAGGGGCAGACTTGCCCAGAGACATGTCTTGAAATCTCCGAACCGAGTTGGCCCCACTTGTCATGACTGTCTTCTCAACACTTGCGCCCAAGGACAATGTCATCATCACTGATGTGGTTATCGTTTGAAACAGACAGGAAAATTACCTCTCAGGACAAGGGAAGAGCTGTAGATAACTTACTTTAACTTAAACAGGTAGAGATTAATTAACACCCAAAGATTGGAGATATGGGGAAACCATTAACTTTTTCTTAAAAGCTATCTAAAGGAAAAAAAAAATATGGAGTTAGATTAAAAAGCAGCTCCGCAGGGGGAAATACATTTATTAAGCAAATGAAGGAATAAAGATTTATACCATTTAATTTATGAAAATTTAGATGTTGTGAATGTTGGGAGAAATGGATACCTATACTCTTATCTACATTCTGTCACAGGGTGATAGAAAATCAGTGGATTATTTCTAGTAGCAAATTTGCCTTAGAAAAGAGACCCCCGAGGTTCATGCTAAGGAAGCAGTCTGAAACAAAAAGATATCTGTAACGAGGGGAATGGCAACCCACTCCAGTATTCTTGCCTGGAGAATCCCATGGACAGAGGAGCCTGGTGGGCTGCAGTCCAGGCATCCACAAATATTAAAACTACCACCGTGCGGCTATCAGAAATGCCTTTGAAGAGTCTTCTATGCTACAGAATATGCTATCGCTCAAATACTGGGCAAAGTAAAAATTCAGAAAGCAAGATTGTTTTTAAGCTTGAGAATCAAAGTTGTATTAATAATGACAAAGTTTGCCCTACTTTGAAAAAAAATCAAAATGTGACAATCTAAAATAAAACATTAAAAACTAACTGTTATCAAGATCCCATAAACATTTTGTCCACCTTGGGTAAATTTTCAAAAATTAACATTTTTATAATTTAAATATGTATATATGTAATTTAATATATATGTTTTATATAACACATATGCATATATAATATAGCAGCTGTGTATAGCATCTATAACAAATATGATAGAGAATATGCAGTAAGCCAAGTCAGACACGACTGAGCAACTTCACTTTCACTTTTCACTTTCATGCATTGGAGGAGGAAACGGCAACCCACTCCAGTGTTCTTGCCTGGAGAATCCCAGGGACAGGGGAGCCTGGTGGGCTGCCGTCTATGGGGTCGCACAGAGTTGGACACGACTGAAGCGACTTAGCAGCAGCAGCAGCATGCAGTAAGCTATAAAATTGAACTTGAAGGAAAGAGTATCTATGAAAAGTGAAAGTGTAGTCACTCGGTCAGTCCAACTCTGCAATCCTATGGACTGTCTGTAGCCCGCCAGGCTCCTCTGACCATGGATTTTCCAGGCAAGAATACTGGAGTGGGCTGCCATTTCCTTCTCCAGCTTCCCAACCCAGGGAGTGAACCTGGGTCTCCTGCATTGCAGGCAGATGCTTTACCCTCTGAGCCACCAGGGAAGCTATTAATCCCTGTGGATTAGCCATTTCTGGATAAAGAACTCTGGATTGGTTTCCTGGTGGCTGGCGGACTTTGACCTGTGGGAGTTACAGGTCTTTCAACTTCGCTGTAGGTAAACCAGATGGCACCTGAGTGGTGCCTGCTCTCTTTCATCCTCTCCCTTACTCCTTCAATAAATGATAACACCCTGGGTTTTCCTGGGCCCAGTGTCATGGCAGTGTCATGGCCAAGGGGCAAGTTCACTGGCATCCCCCACTCAAACACAGTTGTGGAAACTCCAGAACTCCCTGCATATAAGTGGGCTCCGGCCCTACACCCCAAAATGTGATAGAGAGAGTCTCCCGCCCTATGGGTAACCTCCAGAAATCCATTTTATGAAAATGGATTAGCTGAACCAGATATCACCCTCCTGGAAGCAGAGGGACTTCTAAACACACTTGCCACTAACTGTGAGGCATAAAGTTCTTTCCAAGCCCTGATCCACTGTGCAAACAGTTGGCATATCCACTTTACAAGGGCCATCCCCTAACCAGAGCTCTCACACTGCAGCCTGGGGTCCAGAGCCAGCCAACTGCCTGGGCTTTGTTTTGCTTTCTAGCCCTTGAGCTAAGAGTGACTTTTGTTTTTAATACAATGGTCTTAAATGCTTACATAAATAGGTACCTATTAAGTCTGGTTTTGCCCTCAATTTTGCCTAAAATATTTACTAATGGGTCATTAAGGAAGCATTTCCTGAAGGTTTCCTTTGCTGCCACCCTGCTCAAGCTATTGTTTCCTGTTGGAGTTACTGCAGTGATCCTTAGTGGTATCTCTGTCCTCTTAGGTCCCCCCATCCCCACCCCTCCACTGCCCATTTCTTTCTGCAGACAGCAGCCAGAATGCAAACCAGAGCACAATTTTTCCTTCCTTAAGAGTCTTCCAACAGCTTGTCTGTTGTTCTTAAATAAAATCCAAACTCCCTACCCTCCTCCCCAAGCCTGGGGCCCCTGCCTACTTCCTCTCTCCTCACCAGTCACCCATTCCCTCACTGTGTTCCAGTCGCCTTAACCTTACTGGTCTTTCTCACGTCAAGCCTTTGAATATAAGCTTCATGGAGGTATGGACCTGGTCTTGCTGACATCGTCCTCTTCAGAATGCTATCTGGCACAAAATAAGTACTCAATAAATATTTATTGACTAAATAAAGACCTTTAAATCTTCAAAGCATCCCTGTAAAGCAGGATTTTATATTTTAAATCTCCATTTATCAGATGAATAGAAAGAGGTTCAGGAAGGAGAGAAAATTTAGTAGATAGCAGAATTGGGATTAAGGACTTTGTGACTCCCTTCCCCACTGTATTAGGTTCCCTTCATTCCTACATGTGGATGCGTGAACTAAACTGAACTAAACTATGACCTCTGTGAACACATGACCTTCTCCTAAAGGAATTGTCTTTCTCCTTGGATCAGAGTCGTCTGCTCAACATGCCCTGGTCCTGGCTGCTTCATGGTACTAAACAATGCAAATTGAAGCTTGCCTGTAATCCCCTAAAGCCAGTGTCTGGTTTTCAGCTGCGGAGCCTTGTTTTTATGCTGGGATGTTCCCATGTAACTACTGCCTAGTAAAGAACTTAAAATACTGCCTGTCCACCTTCTCCTCTCACGACCAGGAAACATGAGCCAACCCTCTGATCAGAAGTCTGGGCTCCTGTGGTTTTTGCTGATGCTCAGATAACTCTTTATCTATAGTTAGAGTGGGGATTTGCTGGGGGTTGGGGGTGGTGTCTGATACATCATTGCAGCCTTGCTATCTTTACAGACTGTGGGCCTTTTGTTGGATCTCTATCATCAGTTCAGTTCAGTTTAGTCCCTCAGTCGAGTCTGATTCTGCGACCCCATGGACTGCAGCACGCCAGGCCTCCCTGTCCATCACCGACTCCTGGACCTTGCTCAAACTCATGTCTATGGAGTCAGTGATGCTATCTAACCATCTCATCCTCTGTTGTCCCCTTTTCTTCCTGCCTTCAACCTTTCCCAGCATCAGAGTCTTTTCCAATGAGTCAGTTCTCCGCATCAGGTGGCCAAAAGTGTTGGCGTTTCTGCCTCAGTATCAGTCCTTCCAATGAATATTCAGGACTGGTCATCAGCAATAACCATAGTCTTTCTTTAACTTTGGTCATGCTGTTGCTACTCTCCTGATTTGTGTTCTACTTTCCTAATTTTAAAAAAAAATTGTTATTTTGAAATAGTTACCAAAAAGTTGTGGGAATTCACATATGTATTTCATGCAGATTCTCTGAATGATAACATTTTATTGAATTTGCTTTATTATTCTTTTTCATATATAAATGAAAGAAAAAATTATAGATGTATAAACTTTCTGAATTTTTATCTTCATATGTATGCAAAAACACATATATGTGTAGATATAATATATGGATGGACTTCCCTGGTATCCAGCTGGTAAAGAATCTGCCTGTAATGCAGGAGACCCCAGTTTGATTCCTGGGTCAGGAAGATCCCCTGGAGAAGATATAGGCTACCCACTCTAGTATTCTTGGGCTTCCTTGGTGGCTCAGATGGTAAAGAATCCTCGAGCAATGCTAGAGACCTGGGTTCAATCCCTGGGTTGGGAAGATCCCCTGGAGGAGGGCATGGCAACCCACTCCAGTATTCTTGCCTGGGGAATCCCATGGACAGAGGAGTCTGGCGGGCTACAGTCCATGGGGTCACAAAGAGTTGGACACGACTAAGTGACTAAACATAGCGCAGTATATAATGTATGCATATGTATAATTTATACATAAATATGTGTAGATATAATTTCTGAACTGTAGGGGAACATGTTATGGATATGAGTATATGTTTCTTATAATGAAGGACATTCTCACATAACCAGAGCACAATAATCAAAATTAGGATGAACTCTTCCAGGCTAATATTAGACTTTCCCAGTCCCTGCTCTGGGATCATTCATTTCTCCAAGGAGCCCTGGATTCTTTGAGACGATGACATTTAGAAACTGGTTTCTAGGCTTGGTCCCTCTCATTTAGCAGAGCTACAAAATACATGTGTGATACATTGTGTATGTATACATCCACACACACACACACACACATGAAGATCTAATTTTATCTTTACCTATCTATGTTATAAATCAAATATCCATTGAATTCCAATCCAGAACACAGGATCCATGCTGATCTGGCCCTTTTCCACGTTTCTCTCTTTCTTCTTTGACTGTTAAGTGGCATGAGTGCATGCTAAGTTACTTCAATCATGTTGACTCTTTGTGACTCCGTGGACTGTAGCCCACAAAGCTCCTCTGTCCATGGGATTCTCCAGGCAAGAATACTGGAGTGGGTTGCCATGTCCTCCTCCAGGGGATCTTCCTGACCCAGGGATCGAACCCAGGTCTCTTATGTCTCTGCACTGGCATGAGTTCTTTACCACTGAGCCATCGGGGAAGAAACCACACTTCCACTCTCCACAATGTATTTATCTATTTCATCAACCCTAGAATGCACACAAAGTGGTTTTAGAATGGCTAATCCATATAACAAAGAACAAACCTGCTAGCTAGATTTCAATATTTACACAGTTATTTTTTTCTGTATTCTGAGGAGTATCAACCAGATACTGTGTTTAGGTTATTTGGGCTCATTTTTATTCTTTCAGTTTCATCACATGATTCGTTTGAAGCAGAGTTAGCTAATTTATCACTGTTTGTATCGCATTTCAGAGTTTGTCCCTGATTCTTGATTTTTTTTTTTTTAATATGAAACATGGACATCCTTCCAAGTGTCACTACTCTACAAAAAGTTGTCCTCTGAGAAGAACTCCTCCCAGACCCCACACCCACCTCTCTAGTCTTTTCAGTTCTTTTCAGTCCTTTTCTACTCATCCCTGGAAATAACCAAGCCCATTAGTTTCTGATTTATCCCACCTGTATTTCTTTTTGCATAAATTAGGAGATGCAAGTACCTCTTCTCATTTACCTTTCCTCCTTACACGAGAAGCACCACATTATAGATACTCTCTGTACTTTGATTTTTCTCACTTAGCGGTAATTCCTGGACATCACTCCTATCAGTTAATAGAATTGAAAGTGAAAGTGAGAGTCGCTCAGTCATGTTCAACTCTTTGCGACCCCATGGACTAAACAGTCCATGGAATTCTCCAGGCCAGAATACTGGAGTGGGGAGCCGTTCCCTTCTCCAGCAGATCTCCCCAACCCAGGGATCAAACCCAGGTCTCCCACATTGCAGGCGGATTCTTGACTGTCTGAGCCACCAGGGAAGCCCAAGTTTGTAGAACCCATTCTCATCATTCTCCACCACGACATTGTTCTTTACTGTGGTGGTTGTCCCAGAGCTGATTCACTATCCTCTGTGTATGGGCATTTAAGGTGTTTCCAATGTTTGCAATTGCAAACAATGCTAGATGAATAAACTTACGCCCGCTTTTCAGTGGGAGCTATATCTCCAGGGTAAATTCGTATAAGTGAAACTGTTGGGTCAAAAACTAAAGGCATGCTAATTTGCTACGGTCAAATTCTCCACCACAGGTGTTGTGCAGCTGTTTCTACCAGCAAAGTATGAGAGTGCCTCAGGCAGTTCACTTTTTAAAAACTTACACAGACTTTGAAAATAACATGATTGAACTCAATCACTGTTCAGAAAAAGACGATAATCTGGGAAATAAATGCTGTGTCAACAAAAGATGAAAAATATTATAGCACAGTCAGTGGACTGACTGCCAACGCCCCATGCCTGGGGTCCTATAACTATATGCAAAAAGAAAACGTAAATGTCCAAGAAACACTGATGATCAACCAGGGTCAAGGTGAGCCTTCTTCATAACATAACCAGAACATTTAAGTGCGGGTTGAAAGGGCAGAAATACTGTCTCTGGGATCCAGGGTTGGTTAGTGCTTGGTCAGCGGACCTTACTGTAGAACCTGACACACTCTGCTCCCTCCAGATCTGGGATAGCCCGGTCTGTGAGCCCCAGGCCAGACTCCCAGGAGGCTCCTCACTGTGTGCTTGGTCCACATCTTAGCCACATCTCTCTCTGTTCCCCACACCTCGCTAGATTTTCTTGTAACTGGAATCTTACCACAGCCGCTGACTGAAGCTTTGCCGAAGCGCTTACCTCCTCCCAGGCTACTGTGAGCCTCATTTAGTTAATCCTTCCAACAAGACAGCCATCTGCCAAGATCTCACAGAGACAAAGCAGGGCAGAGCATGGGTGGAAATCCTGGTGCTGGGCCTGTATTTACTTTTTTTCCAAGTCCAAAGCAATGACTTTTCTCTCCCGGCCAGAGTCCTTCAGACATAAGCCCAAGAATGAGCAGGAATTTGACAGTTTTGCTCCTTTTTTAAAACTACCCTCAGGCTGGGACCTGGAGGGGACCACTTTCAAGCTTGATACCTGTGTAATAGAGTGTAAGTCTCAAGCTTTGTTGTGTTGGTCAGAAAAAAATATATATTTATTTATTTATTTATTAATATATATATATATATATATATATATATAAGATGTTTTCATGAAGAGATAAAGAAGCAGGCATACACAGGTCTACTTCCAAGTCAGCAACAAAGAAAGGGTCTCGTTTATTTATTTTTTAACCTGGTGCAAACTCTTATTTACCCAGAAAAACGCATTTACTTTGCTTCTTTTATTTCCCCATTGAGACGGGGTTCCCAAGGCCAGGAAATGAAAGGGGCTGCAAGACGTAAGCCATCGGTAAGCCAGCCTGCCATTCAGTATCTTTTCTTATACAACAGTTATTTGTAAACTAATCAATAAACTTTTCTTATTCTGTGTGCTCCTTTGGAACTCTAAGCAGCCGCCTGCTGAACCATGAAGAAACTTCGAATAGCGGTGATCTCCCTTCCACGCTGTTTCTTTCCCCCCATAGAACCCGCAAGCCAATCTGCGGTGTTTATACTCGAGGCCCTATGAAGCTAATCTGTATGGAAATAAAGGACAGAAATATTCAGATTGAGTTTTACTAAGTGAACCTGAGGTTTTCTGTTCAGCAAAATGGGCCAGGTAAATGCGTTTCTGATACAGAATAAATCACTCTTATGAAGACCTATATTTCCCTTTTTGCCATTTTGCTTAGAAGCAAAGAATTCACAGCCTTCAGCATGGACTCTGAAAAGCCCAAGTCCCTCCCTGCAAAGTAGCTCCCTGAGCTGGACTCATTTTCCTCTTAGGGTCCGAGGGTCCCACTCCCCTGGCTTGAGCTGCCAGGGCTCTTCACAAGTCACCAAGAAGAGAGAGGAAAAGATGAGAGTCAGGGACACATTTATAGAGCACCTTACAAGCCAGAGCCCAGGTCCTCCAGTGGGGAATCTTGAGTGTGGAAAGGACAGTCTCTGGCTGTGACTAACAGGATATTGTGTGAAGGTGTGGAGGTATCATAGGGGAACAGAGGAGAGCATGCCCAGCAGAGAGGCCTGTGGCCAAGGCAACCTTTCTGAAGCTCTCGATTCTAAACCAGGTCTTTTCATTCGTTCCTTTCTTTAGTTGCTATTCAACCAATGCCTATTGAATGCAGTTAGCTTCTTAGGAAGACGGCCACGGACAAGACAGACAAGGGCCTTTCTGTTATCTAGCCGCTTAGTGTGTCCTAAAGCGTAGCTCCAGAGGTGGGGAAGAAGCAAGTGGAGGAGAAGAAAGGCATTTCAGGCAGAGGGAAAGTGGGAATAGCAGGAGCAAACTCGTGGAGTCCAGAAGTAGCCCAGTGCTTTGTGCCACTTCCCTGACACCTGAGGCTGGAATAACCGAGAAATAACCATGGCGAGGGCCATGTCATGAGTTCATCTGCTAGGCAGTGTGGAAAAACTAGAATCGCCTGTCTGTTATAAATTTCCCATGTGCTTCTTCTATGTCTCAGGGAAGAACATAAATCGTATTTTATTTGGGGGCACATCTTCAAGCAGATCTTTCAGAGACAGCTCTTTGGTTCTGTATGGCTGACATACTTCAGTCTGTCTAGGGGCATAATTAATGCCACAGGGCAGCAGTTCTGACTTGATCTTGAGGGAAGACCATTGATCAAGGCCACCCACCTACGGCAAAGTGGTTACAGACTCGGGGCCAGAACTTATATAGGTGTGCCTGAGCCTGCCTAGTCCATTTTGAGAAGCCAGTTGAAGGGGAAGCGTCTGAAGGCACTCTGGTGTATGAGTTCTGAGCCATGAATAGCCCTTCCTGAGTTATCAGGATCCTGCCAGGAGTGCAGTCAGCTCCTAGTAACTGACATCTGTAAGTTAACTACATGAAACTGTCAAAAGAACTAAAATGGCAACTTCATATGGTTTAATAGCATGTTGCGGGGATAGTATGGGACTCTTGATATTTATCCTCTCCCCTGATCTCCTGTCCCTCATCTGGGATATATACTATGCTGATCCCCATTCCATAGCTGCAGGAACTGTGGCTTAGAAAAGGGACATAAATTCCCCAGACTCACACACCAAGACACGGACATAAGTCTGGTTGACGTCAAAGTCGGACCCCGACTGACGTACAGAGGTCTGCTCTCTACTTGTGGGAACCTCAGGGGCCATGGGTGGGCCCAGCGGGGCCTTTTCTACTCTGCAAACCAACCTCTGCGCTGCGTGCTCGGAGGCCAGCCTGAGGGTGGCTGTCCCAGTTCCCTGCTTGGCTGGAGGACAAAGACGCACACGTTCTGCTTGAAACTGGCTTCTGATGCCAGGGAAGGCCAGTCAGGATTCTGGAAGCGTTTCAGAGATGACTCAGTCTCTGCCGATGTTTCTCGCCGTGACTGTCTCAGCACCTGTTTCTCCCGCCTCACCGCAGACCCTGTTTTGTCAAGACAGCTCCACGACTGAATTGTTAATATCAAAGCTGACAGAGCGGACAGCCCTTCCCCAGACCCTAAGTCCTCCGAGGGTGAGAGCACTCAGGGTGGGCAAGAGCAAGTGGGGGACCCCGACATCCTGCAACTCTCAGCGTCTTGATGTCGTCAGAGCTTCTCTCTGGGTCTCTGTCTCTCTGTCTCTCATGCTGCATCTCCGGCAAGGGCCAGCTGGGGGTCACACAGGCCCCCGGCTGGAGGAGGCTTCCTTTCAGCGTGTGCTGCTACCATTCTCTTGGTGTAGGGCAGGAACGCCCAGTGGTGCCCTGGCTCTCACAGCTTCCACAAAGAGCACAGGGGGCTTATATCACCTATGCTTACATTGCCCGGGCCAAACCAAGTCACTCATCATACCTGTCCTAGAGCGGTCTGGGGAAATGCAATCTGACTGTGTGTCTGTGGGACACAACCCCACACGTGTTTGTTGAGGGTGCCAATGACTTCCACAAGCTGCTCAGCATAGTGAAGAGGCAAAGGGGCTCATCCTTTGGCCTTTACATACGGCTTTGCTAGACACAACGGCTCAGGAAAGCTAGTTCAGTAGGACAAGAAGCTGAGCCAAACAAACTCTGACAACCACAGACCTCATGAGGGTGCCTCTGAGTGCAGTCCCATCACTGAGTGTGGCTGTTGTGATAAGAGGCTAGCACCCAATGAGTGCAGAGCGTTTGCTTTCCGGCATGTCTCCATCTTGCTAAGGCATCTCTTTCCCTTCCTACCCCTAGTAAGCCTAGGCCCGGAAAGTAGCCCTACTTGAATAAGCGATAATAAAACTTAGACATTGCATCCAAATAATCCTTCTAGACAAAAGTCAGTGGTAATTTTGTGGGGGACTATGCCAAAGTACCATTCCAGGATCCCTGTCTGAGTGAGTCAAAACAGACAAACATTCTGAGAGGTTGCTTTAGACAGATGTCAGTCACTGGGATGAACTGCACACTGTAAACTGATGATATTTAATGTTCACATCAAATAAATTAAATCTGTTTATACATAGTTTATGTCTTTATGTAATAGAAGATGCTGATGAGTTCTTACAAATTCTGACCTGTCTGATGTGAGGGCAGAGAGCTTATAGACACTACTAGGAGAAAAGTGAAGAGGAACTAAAGAGCCTCTTGATGAAGGTGAAAGAGAAGAGTGAAAAGCTGGCTTAAACCAACATGAAAATAACTAAGATTGCAGCATCTGGTCCCATCCCTTCGTGGCAAATAGAAGGGGGAAAAGTAGAAGCAGTGACAAATTTTATTTTCTTGGGCTCCAAAATAATGGCAGACAGTGACGGCAGCCATTAAATTAAAAGACACTTGCTCCTTGGAAGGAAAGCTATAACAAACCTAGATGGCATATTAAAAAGCAGAGACGTCACTTTGCTGACAAAGGTCCGTCTAGTCAAAGCTATGGTTTTCCCAGTAGTCATGTACAGATGTGAGAGTTGGACCACAAAGAAGGCTGAATGCTGAAGAATTGATGCTTTTGAATTGTGATGCTGGAGAAGACCCTTGAGAGTCCCTTGGAAAACAAGGAGATCAAACCAGTCAGTCCAAAGGAAGTCAACTGCAAATATTCATTGGAAGGACTGATGCTGAAGCTCCAATACTTTGGCCACCTGAACTGAAGAGCCAACTTCTTAGAAAAGACTCTAATGCTGGGAAAGATTGAAGGCAGAAGGAGGAGGGGCAGACGGTAGATGAGATGGTTGCATGGCATCGCTGACTCAATGAACACGAGTTTGAACAAATTCTAGGACTCAGTGGAGGACAGAGGAGCCTGGCATGCTGCAGTCCATGGAGTGAAAAAGAGTCAGACATGACTGAGCGACTGAACAACAACAAGAAGGAGAAAAGAAGAAGACAAAGCTACTGATTTACTAAACATCAGGACGTTACCTACATAGGTCTCCTTCATTTCCTTAAACTCCATCTAAATCTGGAGGACATGGAGCTGGTGGGTAGAGACTTACATAAAATGTTTATGCCAACACAAGCTGCCTTTTCTTGTTTCTTTCCTTATTTAAGCCAAACGACCACGCCTAACGTGAATACAAAAATGTGACAATGCTAAGAGCATGTTGCAATTGTTACTATCTCTACCACTAATATCATTTATTAAAGAAGTGTTTCTTTAGTGTCTACCATGTGCTGTACGTGGAATACTGAATGAGGTGCATAAAGTCCTTGATCTCACGGAAATTATATTCTGGCAGAGACATGGACAGTGATTGAGGAAACAAACACGTATATAATGGGATTTCGGGTAATAGGACTCTTTTAAAGAAAAACAGTGCAAGGAATGAGGCTGATGAATGGCATGCTGGCTTTAGGGAGGTAGTCAGAGATGCTTCTCTGAAGAGGTAATATTGGGCCAAGAAATGAATGAAATGAGTGATGAGTCATTGAGAAGTTTGGGAGAAGAGTTGCAGGTAGAGGGAACCACAAATACAAGGGCTCTGACATGGGAATGAATCTAGGGTGTCTGTAAGTACCAAGGTCAATACAGTGGGACAGAGCCCATGAGGCAGAGTGTGGGAGGTGAGTCTGGAGAGACAGGTGGAGGTGCGATCATGACAGCCAAGGCAGAGAGTCTGGACTGCATTTACGGTGTGATAACAGAATCACTGGAGTTTTATGAAAAAAGAAGTGCCATGATCCAATTCATGCGTACTTTGACCAAGCTCACTCTGGCTGCTGTGTGAAGAATCGACTGTGGGGACAAGATTAGAAGAAAGGAGATCTGTTAGTGTGTTTCACAGGTCCAGCTTAGAAATCTCGGTAGTCAGAAGAGTCAAATTTTTATATATCTTAAAGGAATAGCCAATAGCCGATACTGATGGGTTGGATGTCAGGATGACGGAAAGAAAGCAAGGACAGCTGCTTAGTTTTTTTTTTTTTTTTTCTTAATTGAGCAGCTAAGTACAAAGCAGTACCTTTTGCCAAAAGGGTAAGGAATGAGTCTGAGGAGGGAAGTCACGGATTCTAGCTTGCATCTCTAATGTTTGAGATGTTTATTCATCGTCCATGTGGATATGACAACTATGCAGATGAATATGAGTCTGGATTTCCAGGGAGGCATCAGAACTAGATATAAATTTAGAAGTCACCAGCGAAGAGTTGGTATTTAAAGCCAAGAGGCCATATGAGGTCATCTTGATAATGAGTTGTGGATATGGGAAAGAAGAACGCTAAAGTCAAAATCCTTGAATGAACCAACATTAAAGATTGGGAAAAGACCAAAGAACTTGGTGGACCAATGATGCCGGAGGAAAACCAAGGAAGTGTGGTGACTGAAAAGCTAAGATTAAAAAAAAAAAAAAAAAGCTTTAAGAAGAAATACCCTGACCAGATAAACCAAATGGCACTGAGAATTCAAAGACAATGCACTCTAAGATACGGGGAATTGGGTTGAAGAAGATGAAAACCATATGGGGTTTCATAAGAGCTGTTTCAGTGGAGCAGTAGTGGGGTAAGCTTTGAAGTTTGCTGAAAGGGTGGCAAAGAAATGGGTTGAGTTAGAAAGAACAAGTTGTGAGGTCAAGAGAAACTTTCTTCGTTTGTCAGAAGGACATCTTTGGGCATGTTCAAATGCCGATGGGAGTGACTCACTCAACTGATGACAGAGGCAATGGAAAGGTAACTTTATGAACAAAGTCCCTGGATGGATAAGGGTGGGTAGGTTGAGAGAGCGATGGAGATGTTTGAGTCATCATAACAGTGGAGAAGAAAAGACTGAGTCTATATGTCGAAATGCAGGTAGAAAAGAGAAAATGCTCTTCTGATTGATAAAGTGAGATTCAAGGTCACCTATTGACAATGAGTGTTGGCTGCCTTAGGAGTCAGAAGACATGCCAGTGGTCATCTGGATAAAGGGAAGGAGGTTTTGACTGGGGAATTGTGATTAGCTTTTCAGATGGTGCTTAAGATCCACTTGTGATATGTGGTCATACATCTAAAGTGAGGCCAGTAAGCATGTGCGTTTTCCTCCAGCCACATTCTGCTTTAGGCACAGAGGTCCTGGCATGGAGCGAGACGAGAAATGAGTTCTAACAGGGGTGAGGTTTGCCATCACAGCAACAGAGGGATGGGGCAGAAACTGAGAGGGAAAGAGTGTTATCGTAGGGATGGACTGTGGAATCCAAACTGGAGAAAGATGGGTGATAGTGTGTGAAGCTAGGATTGGGGTCTTTGTCGGGGTAGGCACTGTTTGTTGGGGAGTATAGATTAGAAGAAGTCATTTGTTCGTGGCTGAAATGTCTGATGGTTATCACCTAGATAGAGAAAATACTGTGGCTGTTAACATCATACAGATTCGAGGTGTAACTCTGGAAGAGGATGGCTGATGTGTGCTAGAGAAAAATTACTAGAAGGTCACCATCCAGAGAGAAGAAAATATAACAAGAAAATATTGATATGTTATTTTTAGACAGCAGCTACTGAAAAGAAAAAAGGTGGGGTGGGAATGGACTCCTAACTTAAGAAAATTATTTCGACTAATGATTCCTACCTACCCAAATGCATTGTCTCTTTTCTTAGCAGTTTTGAGGTCTGTTCATGCAGTTTGTTGCTAATAATGAAGTGTTAGCAGTGAGATAAATGACATTTTTTTAAAGGAAGACAAGACACAGCTAATCTTAATAATAGTCTGACAGCGTATGACTCACGTTGACCATTTTTTCTTGAATGTGAGAGAAGAGACGAATTTAGAACAGGGTGGGAAATGCTATGGATTCCACAGCCTCTCTTGGCAATAATGCAAACTGCAGGGAGCGACCGTGAACTGATGTGCCATTAATAGTTGTGGTGATGGTGGATGTTTGTGGTATTGTGTAATTCCCATGTAATCTGCGGGGTTCACAAACATCTGGATACCCCGCGGGGGCACGTTAGTCATGTGAATGACATTCAGTGTGCAAATCTTTGTGGAGATGTGAGGAGGGGGTGTTGCGTGCTAAGCTGTAGGCAGACAGTGTAGTCTCCTGTGGACCTGGCCCCAGGGAATCCCACTCGCTGTGCACACACTCCTTCGTGATGGGCCTTCACTCCTCTTTCCACCTAGAGATAAAGCTCATTTCCCATGATTTGTTCTGAGTTGACCTGTGGCTTGTTTTGACTAACAAAGCGTGGTTAAAAGGGCATGGTGTGACTTCTGAGCATAGGTCTCAAGAGACCATGCAACTTCTGCTCCTGTTTTTCTGGAATGTGTACGCCTCCACATAGAATTCCAGGCTAACGCTTCAAGGGGTGAGAGGCCCTACAGACAGCCGGCCCTGACAGCTGGTCTTGTAAAGGAGACTGCCCCTGTTAAGGCACTAACTGACTGCTGCCGTATCCATGCCCCCCACCAAGGCCAGTAGAACAGCCACCCTGCTGAGCTCAGCCCAAGCTGGCAACCCCTGGAGCTATGAGCTGGGGAGTGGACTATTGTTTTACGCCACTAATTTCTCTGGTTGTTACACAACAATAGATAGTTGATGTAACCCGTAAGAGTTACTAACAACAGAAGCCAAGGGAGGGGGAGACGTAAGATTTATTGGGTACCTACCTGGCTGTTAAGTAACTCCTGAGAATATTATCTTGATTTTTGCCTGACAACACCTCTGTAAGGAGGGAATCACAGTTTTCCCCAAGGAGGATACTTAGTAACTGGTCCAGAGTTGCATGTCTAATGAGTAGTAGAGCTTAGATAAAACATGCCCAAATCTCACTCTCGAAATATATCGGTTTTACAACTTCAACTCATAAAACATCTTCATAAGTTTTGGCATACCTTTATACTATCTAAAGTACTATTTATTTAAGGGTATATTTTTTAACTGGCTCACATGAATAAGTAAACAAATAAATATATTTAAAGCAGAAACACTTTGTTACCAGGACAATCGGCCATGGCTAATATTAATTGCAGGCTTTCCCCAGGTAAGCTCCCTCCTGATTACTTTGTGTGAATTAATTGCTTTCATCCTCAAAGCAACTCGTTGAGGTTGGAGCTACTGCCTTCATCATCCCCTTTCTACAGATGAGGAAAATGCGGCACGGGATTAGAGCTGCTCTCTGTCGCTAAAGAAGTAAGTGGCAAAGGCACGTTTGGTGCCACTGTCGTCTAGTAGGTGGAGACCAGGGATGCCATGCTAAACACCCAGTGATACACAGCACAGGCTTCTCACCCCCAGCAAAAAATTATCCAGCCCGAGCGTCAACAACACCAAGGTTAACAAACCCTGTTTCTGCCTTTCTAAATGGCACACAGAAGCAAGTTTCACTTGCAGTGACTAGAAACTCTGCAAAAACCAAACAAGACTGAAGACTCTCTCTAGAAGCTGTTGCTTGCCAAGGCTGAGAGCCTTGGGATCTCTCTTTTTGTTGAAAAAGTGATTAGCAAACTGTTAGAGGGAAGGTAAAGGCTAGCACCCTACAGAGACTTTCTCCTTGATGTAATCAGAGGATTATAAGAGACTTACACTGGAATGAAATCTCCTCATGTGTTTCTAAGTTATTTATACCATGTCTGTGTACCTATCAAATCATGCCACAATCCACTGGCACATAGGTTGTCTTGGGAAATGTGATGCTCATGGGCAAACTGTGCTTCTCCAGCTCATCACCTGCTTTGTAGATAAAGTTTTATTGGAGCATAGTCACACTCATTCGGAGAAGGCAATGGCACCCCACTCCAATACTCTTGCCCGGAGAATCCCAAGGACGGAGGAGCCTGGTAGGCTGCAGTCCATGGGGTCGCTAAGAGTCAGACACGACTGAGCGTCTTCACTTTCCCTTTTCACTTTCATGCATTGGAGAAGGAAATGGCGACCCACTCCAGTGTTCTTGCCTGGAGAATCCCAGGGACGGGGGAGCCTGGTGGGCTGCCGTCTCTGGGGTCGCACAGAGTCGGGCAGGACTGAAGTGACTCAGCAGCAGCAGCAGCAGCCATACTCATTCATTTATGTATTGTGTATGGCTGCTTTTGTGCTACAGAAAAGGGTGGCTTAATGGCTGGGGAGACGTTTGGCCTTCAAAGCCTGACATATTTCCTCTCGGACCACTGACAGGAAAACCTTGCGGCCCTGCCTAGAACTATGCTTGGTTCCTAGTAAATAAAATCAGTAAATATTTGCCTCACCAGTCAAGCTCAGGGAGACACCATCTGGGGCTAAAATCCTCTTTCTCCGATTCCTCTTTCCTCCCTTTCCAACAGCATTTCCCTTCATTATCTGTTAGTTTGTTTATTTCTTTTTGCATTTCCGTGTTACTGATCGCAAAGAACAGCTCCATTCTTTAGAACAAACACTTTGTAGCTGAAACCGCGAACTGCTCCATTGTAGGGCTCAGAGATATAAATGGGTCTTCCTCTGAGGCGGTGGTGATGGATCACCGCATGGAGGAGTCTGAGCCCTTCCCGTTCTCCTTGTAGCTGTTGGCATTCACCGCAGTCTCTCAGCTCCAGCGCTAAGGGATATATAATAGACACGGGAAGACCTATAAAAGTAACATCTGAAACTGCTGCAGAGCTGAGTATTGATTTATTCATTACTATAAATTTTTTGTCATTGCTATGCAATTGCTCTATCTCAGGAAGAATTGATAGATGTGGTTGGAAGCTGCAACCCACTGTGCAAAAACTTTTCCCCCCTTCTATAATTTCCCGTAACTCTCCTAAAGAATCATTATTCCTTATTACATGGCTCTGGCATGCCACCTATTTAGATAAATGTGTGAACAAGTGTGCAGTAAATATTCATAGTGGGCCATGTGTCAACGATATATGTCACTAATTAGATAATTTAGTGGTTCGAATAAATAAATAAGAAAATAGAAGCACACCCAGGAAAATAGGGAAATAAAACACAGACTCCTTGTAGGAATCTGGGAAAAAAGGATAGTTTTTTGGGCTATAGTATCATCTTCTGTGCTGGAGGACAGTCAAAAGGCCACAGGAGGATTGAATGAGGCTCTTTACACGTGGGAGAAAGCCAGACTCACAAGGGCATAATCTGGTTGGGTCTTGTCAGCAAGTCACACGCTCATTACCTAGACCTGTCCACTCCAGAAGGTCTCAGGGGGTTCAGCGGCTGTTTGTCTTGTCCATCCTGTCTGTTCTGTTGAGTCTGCTACTAATGATTCCATTAATACAAAGAGAGCTAGTCTCAGAGTCTGAAGATGATGAGTTCAAGTCTGACTCTAATGGGAAGTGGGTAAGTTCCTTATTCAACTCAGGCCTCAGTGTTCTTATCTGTAGAATGGAAATACTTATAATTTTGATGATAATAACAATGATGGTGATGCACGAATGAGGTAATGGATGTGAAAGCCCTTTGCAGACCTCAAAACAGGTTTTGTTTTGTTTTAAGTAAATTATCTCAAAGAAAGTGGAGCAGGCAGACTGAGCAGCTATTCAGGGACTCAGGAAACGAGCTACTGTTTATTGGGGCCTCTTTGTATCAGGCATTGAACTAGGCCCCTTCTATGGGTTGCCAACTAAAATCCAACTCTGTAAAGTAATGGATGTTCTTCACATTTTGCAGATGGGGAAACTGAGGATGGGGGACATTCCACGTACTTTGCCCAGGACCACAGACCTAGTAAGTGATACCTGATGCAAATCTGTATCTCTCCGGCTTTTTCTCCACGTCTTCTATACTACTACTAATGACATGCGGAAGACCTACAAGACCTTGTAGAGCTAACACCCGAAGAAGATGTCCTTTTCATTATAGGAGACTGGAATGCAGAAGTAGGAAGTCAAGAAACACCTGGAGTAACAGGCAAATTTGGCCTTGGAATACGGAATGAAGCAGGTCAATGACTAATAGAGTTTTGCCAAGAAAATGCACTGGTCATAGCAAACACCCTCTTCCAACAACACAAGAGAAGACTCTACACATGGACATCATCAGATGGTCAACACCGAAATCAGACTGATTATATTCTTCACAGCCAAAGATGGAGAAGCTCTATACAGTCAACAAAACAAGACCAGAAGCTGACTGTGACTCACATCATGAACTCCTTATTGCCAAATTCAGACTTAAATTGAAGAAAGCAGGGAAAACCACTAGACCATTCCGGTATGACCTAAATCAAACCCTTAAAGATTATACAGTGGAAGTGAGAAATAGATTTAAGGGCCTAGATCTGATAGATAGAGTGCCTGATGAACNTGATGCTTTTGAACTGTGGTGTTGGAGAAGACTCTTGAGAGTCTCTTGGGCTGCAAGGAGATCCAACCAGTCCATTCTGAAGATCAGCCCTGGGATTTCTTTGGAAGGAATGATGCTAAAGCTAAAACTCTAGTACTCTGGCCACCTCATGCGAAGAGTTGACTCATTGAAAAAGACTCTGATGTTGGGAGGGAATGGGGGCAGGAGGAGAAGGGGACGGCAAAAGATGAGATGGCTGGATGGCATCACTGACTCGATGGATATGAGTCTAAGTGAACCCCGGGAGATGGTGATGGACAGGGAGGCCTGGCGTGCTGCGATTCATGGGGTCGCAGAGTCGAACACGACTGAGCAACTGAACTGAACTGAATGACATGCTTTGTTGCCTCCAGGTTCAAATTTAAATGACTTATTTTTTATTTTATTTCTTTTTTTAGAAATCAAAGACAAGACTCTAATCTATGTTGTTCAGAGAGCGTGATTGCCTTGACCAAACTCAAAGAGTGATCTTCCCCAATTGAACATTTGTGTACTGCTATATAAATGCAGTTACCCCAAACAGTCAGTTTGATTAAGGGCTTCTATGGAGACCTCATGAGGTGGTGTTAAACAAAAGTAATTATATTTACTGAATTCTGCAATCTGGCTGACTAGCTCCTAATCCATGAATCTAGCCTCAGCCCTTTCTAGTGGGGTGTTAGAATCTGAGGGAGAAGGAGTCACTCCATGAAACAGCTAAAGCCAAGTCTTGCAGCCATGTCTGAACTAGTCACAGCCTTGTCTGGGCATAGTAATTGCTTAAATGTAGATAGGATGAAGCTTGCACACTGCCATTAAGCAATCATACAGAAAGTGAACGTACTCATCTCAGCCCTAGGGCTGGCCAGATTATCTGATCAAGGGGCCACCTTTCTGGTTTGGGTTTATCTAGTCATACCTGAGAACACTCATTCATTTAGCAAATATTTAATTTGCACTTGCTGTGTGTTAGTAGCTATGGAAGAGACTTGGAATGCAAGGATGAATTTAATTTATGTGATTATACCTACTCATTAAACGCTGGTTAAGAGCCCCTGCTGTAATTGTTGAACAATAAAAGTGTAGACAAATGGATGGGTAAATGGAACTGTCTTAATCATCTTGGCATTTTAAAGCTTCCTTCTGACCCTCAAGAAGGTTCTGAACCATTTATTAATATCACTATGACTGACTTTAGTACCAGAGGAGTCTCCAATTTCAGACTCTTGTCTCTTGCTGACTTTCTGTCTTGTAGCCAAGTCCTTCCCAACTGTTATTTTGGTTGCACTGTATGCATGGAATAGAATCAGGGTTCATCTCTACTTGACTTTTGGAACCTCCTTAGGATCCACCCAGTAACCAATTGAGGGCCCACAGGGATGGAATTCTACAAGTTGGATAAATGAATAGATGCCAGTCAATGGGAGACTGGTGAGTGGATAGGGGAACAGGAATCATATTGTTCATCCTTGTTCTTCCAACATCAAAATTGTACCTGATATATAATAGGTTATTATAGGTTTATAATGAGAAGGGGGCTTTCCTGCTGGCTCAGAGGGTAAAGTGTTGGCCTGCAATGTGAGAGACCTGGGTTCTATCCCCGGGTTGGGAAGATCCCCTGGAGAAGGAAATGAGAGGGTGGTTAGGTGATTGAATAAACAAGCACTTGGGTGACTGAGGAAGTGATGCATGGAGGGATGCACCTCTGCCTGGATAAATGGTTACCTTACTAGATTGGTTACTGGGTCAGTGGGTGCATAAATGGAGGAACTGATACACAGTTGAGTGATTAAAACAGGGAATATGGGTGAATGCCTGCATCAGTGAATGAGTGGGCGAGGGATGAAGAGCTGGATGGATGAGTGACTGTATGGATGTATAGTTGCCTGGGTGCAACTTGGGAGGATCAAGGAGTAAGTGAATAGAAACATGGATGGTGGGATGAATGCCTGGATTATAGCATTAGAGCCTGTTGGGTGCTGAGAGAGGACAGGCTGATACTTAAACTCTGTCCTGATTACGGCCAAAGTCAACAAAACTCCTGGTTTAGGGGAATGAGGATGCTGGCTTCGGGAGGATTAAGGGCATCACACACAAGGGCATGGAAAGTCTGACTGGCTGGGCAGAAGAGTGATAATGACTCGTGGTTTCCAAGCACTGTTTATAAAACAACCAAAGAGGCAATGAGTGTGTTTCTTGGGTTCCTTGAGGCCACAGTGAGGAGGGAGGTAACCTCAGCAGGGGCAGCCTCATGGAAAGGCTGGCCAGCACAGAGTGCATGACCGCCAGTCTGGAGGCTGCAGGCCCGCCGTGGCCACACGGCCTCCTTGTTACCTGCCTGCCTTTTTCCTCCTCGCCTCCTTTCTCTTTCTCCTTCCTCTTTCTCCCTCCCTCCCTCCTTCGTTCCTTTCTTCCTTTCCTGGTTCTTTGCTTTCTCACTACCAGACATAGATGACCAAGGGCCAGGAAGAAACTTTTGGAAACTGCCCCATGCTTTGCCTTGAAGTGTGGAACTTCACCCAGGAGGCCCATCTAGACTTCTGGTTGAGCCAGCTGGACACTTTCCCTGCTCAGGGTGCTTTACCTCATTTGTGTTCAGATTGACTGAGAGGAACTGTGCTACAGGAGGGTGAGGAAAGAGCTTGGAGCCAAACAGAAATTATTGTCTAGTGACCTTGGAGAGTTTTCTAAACTCTCTGACTCTGCTTTATCTGATAAACGCAATGGAGAAAGAGTGTAAAACTAAAAACACTCGCCTCATATGATTATTATATAAAAGAGATAATATGAAAAAACAGTACTTGACCGACACATTCTAGGTGTCTTATAAAAGTTACCAGTTCTTTTTTGTTGTTAATTGCTTGATCTCTCTTCTATAGTTAGGGCACACCTGCCCCCTGTGCGACCTGGGTATAGGTGGGCTCACTCATCTGGTCTCTTGAAGACTTACAGAAAACAGTTTGGCAGCTTCTCAAAAAGTTAAACATGGAATTACCATATGATTCAGCAATTCCACGCTTAGGTATATCCCTCCAAAGAGCTGGAAGCCAGGACTCAAGCAGAAACTTTCACACCAGTGTTATAGCTGTGTTGTTCACACTAGCCAAGAGGTGGAAATAGCACAGATGTCCGTGAACAGATGAATGAATAAACAAAACATGGTCTATCCAAATGGTGGAATATTACTCAGCCTTAAAAAGTGACGGGATTCTGGGTTGAGCTCCCTGTGTCCCACAGCAAATTCCCGTTGGCTCTCTATTTTACATGTGGAAGCGTGTGTGCCCCCCTGCTGCTCCCTCCGGGCGCGCCACCCTCTCCTTCCCACGCTGTGCGCCCCGGTCTGTTCCCTAAGAGGGAGGGGACGGGAATACGTGAGGCTGATTCATGCTAATGTACGGCAGAAACCAGCACAATATTATAAAGCGACTATCCTCCAATGAAATCTTTTTAAAGTAGTGAAATTCTGATAACGCTATACAACATAGCTGAACCTTGGAAACAGCCTAAATGAAGTCAGCCAGGCACCAAAGGACGATTACTGGACGATGCACTTACATGTGGTGAACTCGTAGAGACAGAAAGTAGACTAGAGGTTCCCCGGGGAGCGAGGAGTTACCGTCAGGGGTGCCCAAGCTCTGTTTGAGATCAGGAGATGTCTTGGCAATAGATAGTGGAGTGGATTGCACACACTGTGAGTGCAAGTATACAATTGTATACTTAAAAATCATTAAAATGGCAGATTTTGTTGTGTATATTTTAATCGGATTAAAAATCACCCCCCACCCCCACCCAAGAAAATCCTAAAAAAAGAAAGCAACAACCATACCTGTGCCTGTGAGCTACAAAGGTGAAGACTCTGGTGCACCTCCATTCATGGGTCAGAGACCCAGCTAAGGTGGTTAATCTCAAAATATAGTTAAGCTGTTCTAGCACAGGTTGGCTTTCCCGATGGTAGGCAGGGGTGACCAGCATTTGTGGTCCTTTTTCTCATGTTCCTATAGGCACTGCTGTCTTATCATTAATCTCACTGGCTTCAATGAGATAATTAATTATTAGCTGTCCCTCGGAGCACCAAGCCCATCAAGGGCAGGATCCTGCCAGGTCCCAAGATGAGTTGGCTCTTGAGACATGTCCTAGTTGTGCTCCGAGCTTTGCCTCACGTAGCACTTGCGTGTTATGTAGTAATTGCTTGTGCAGTACCCCTCCTCCCCCGTAGACATCACCATCTGTAAGGAAAGACGGCATGTCGACTCGCTCACTGTTGCATGCCAGTAACACACACATAGCAGAGACTCCAAATAAAATGTTTAAGAAAATGAATGCTAAACTTGGTCTTATTAAAAAAACAGTCCAGAGAGAGGTTTTGTTCACCATTCAATCCCCAGCTGCTAACATGATATCTGAAAGGCAAGGATTTAGTTGGGGTTCTTCGATTGTAAGCAACGGAAGCCGACTCTGACGATCTGAAGCGTAAAATGTGAGATGCGTTGAAAGACACTCGGCAGGTCACGGATTACAGGAAAGAGATGGACCAAGACTTGGAAAGGCCAGTGGCCTCGAATTCACAACCGGGCTCTTTAGCACAGAGACACTGGAAATGATTTAGCTGCCTTTGCTTTTGGACTGAGTGAGTATGCTCAAGGTTTACATTTCTGAAAGGGAAAGAATGACCTCACTAAGGTCTTAGCAGAAGGAGGAGAATGGGCTCTGGACAGACAAAGCAAAAGGTACAACCCGTGGTCAGGAGATTGCCAAGGAAAGAAAATGCAAAAACCAAACTTGAAAATGCCCCGTCCAGTGACGATGGAACAGATAATGTTAGGACTGTCCTCACCTCCGCCCCCACCATCATCTCTGAGAAGCCTTGAAGACCGCCTTACCCCATCACCCTTCCTGTTCCCAGATACTTAGGAGCTTTGAAAAAGTGCCTCCTGAGTCAGGCTGAGGAGGCCACAGTTGAACGAAGCAAGACTTTGCTGGCCCAAACATTGAATGGCATACGTGGAAAACCCGAGCCCTGCTGGAATCCTGTTACAATATGTGAAGAGCCAGAGGCTCAATTATGGGTACTCTGAGGGCAGAGTTTCAGACTTTGCTCTGGCTTTTGTCAGCTTAAGACTCTTAAGGTAGTTTACACAGAGATTTGTATGTCTGAATTTTTCCCTGGCAGGTTCTCATTATAACCTAGATAACACAAACCCCAAATATTTGTGGTTGGCAACAATGAGGAATGTTCAAGTTGTCTGACATCTTCAAACCATGCAGATCACCTCCCAGGATCAGCAGTCAGCCCTGAGACAAAGAGACAGAAGGATGGTGGGAAATTTTTCCATGGTTTGTGCAGAGTCTGAGTTTAAACTCCTCTAACACCTTTGATCTCTCTCTCTGTCTCATCTAAACCACACACAGACACACACACACACACACACACACACACACACCCACCCCATACACCCCAAACCTTTTTGCTCTCCAAGGGGTTCTCTCAGAGCTAAGAAAGGACAATATTGCTGTCTAATCACCTAACCACACGTCGCTAACTAATGCCTCCCAACACTACACAAGAGGGACGGGCCATTTCAGTTTGCTTTTTGCATTTTCTTTCCTTGGCAGTCTCCAGGCCATGGGTTATACCCTTTGCTTCCACAGCAAGCTGGTTTCAGATCTTCCTGAGTCGAGCAGAGCCACCAGACCACGTCGGTAAACAGAAGACTGTTTACATAAAAAATATAGATTTCCTTTAAGCACTTGGCTTAAGCCTTTAGTCAGTCATATTTATGTTATTATTGTTTATGTTCCCAGAAGTCAGCAGGAGGATGGCCTTGTTGCAGTTTATGCGGTTTCATGATTCACACTTGATGAGGCAGCTATCTTGCAGGGCGGGGATGAGGCGGGGGTTGGGGCAGAGTCAGGGGAGCGCAGAGAAGATTAGAACAAGCTCACTTATGGGATCCATGGCCTTAATGTGATGGTCCAGCCAAGGGCCTGGGGATTTCTGAGTCAGCCTTTCAAATTCCCGGACATGTTTATCAGTTTTGAGTTTCAAAACGGGCCCACCCAGAATAAAGCTCTCTTTGCACCTGATGTTTCATTTTGGCTGCATTTTGGGGGATGCTCCTTGATTTCCAAGCTCCTTCCCCAGCTGTCAGCCCGACAGTGACTCGGCTCCTCCACTGTCTCCTAGGTCCTGTAAGCACCCGGCAATGACCTGCGGGGCCAGCCTGCAGGTGGCCGCTGGCTGAGCGCCTTCTCCGCACAAGAACTGCCCATCCTGCCATGTCTCTGGACTTCGGTGGGGGCAGCTGTTGGAGAAGGGGCGCCTGATCCCCAGGGCCATAGGTTTGCCAGCATGGAAACTTGGTGGGTCATCCCCGTGAGCTTTCACCCGTGGCATGTCCAGCTCAGGGCCGCTTTAACAAGTTCAGAGCCAGATTTCCAAGACAGGATGAGCCCTAGTAAGAAAGAGGGCACACTTTCTTTTATGAGCTTTGAACAGAGTGGACAAGAACCTGCATTTTGGAGACCTTCAGATCTTTTTTGTTTGCTTTATTCTTTGCTGTCTCTTTTGTTTTTAAGACCTCACTCTGCTTCTTGTTAGCCCTGTGGCTTTGGGGAAATTTCTTAACCTCTTTGTGCCTTGATTTCCTTGTCTGTAATTGAGAGGGACTCCGTACCTCATAGGCTTCTGAGAGGATTAGATGAGATAATGAGTGGAAAGCACTTGGCATAGCAAGTGGTGAAGAGTAAACTCATAATGCCTAGTAGCAGAGAAGGCGATGGCAGCCCACTCCAGTACTCTTGCCTGGAAAATCCCATGGATGGAGGAGCCTGGTGGGCTGCAGTCCATGGGGTCGCTAAGAGTCGGACAGGACTGAGTGACGTCACTTTCATGTTTTACTTTCATGCATTGGCGAAGGAAATGGCAACCCACTCCAGTGTTCTTGCCTGGAGAATCGCAGGGACAGGGGAGCCTGGTGGGCTGCCGTCTATGGGGTCACACAGAGTCGGACACGACTGAAGTGACTTAGCAGCAGCAATGCCTAGTAGCAAGACATACAAAGTATTTTTATTACTAAAGGCAGCTAGCAGGAAAACAGAGAGAACAGAGAGGCTTCTGAATCAGGAGGAGAATAAGCCAGGAGGAGTTTACTGGGCCATGTTGCCCATGGAGGCATGTGTGTGTGTGTGTGTGTATGTGTGTGTGTGTGTGTTTGTGTTGTGTATGGCTTTCGTGTGAGATGCTGGGAATATTTCAAGGAACTCCAAGTTGCCAGCTCTTCTAGGAGCGGTTTGAGAACCAGAATGCTTAGAGTATATGTCCAATTATGGATGCCTTGTCCTCTCAGACCACAGAACCATCCTTTAATCAATTCTTCTGGGCCTCACATGCCCTGGACTCTTGCTATTTTGACTTGGAATCTTCCTCTGATTAAACCTCTGGTCAGATGTGGCCACTAGATTTGAATTAGTGTTTGGGGGCAATGTCTATTATCAAAGTCGGCTAACTATAACCACCAGATCTCTCCTCTGAAGCTAAACCATTTGTTCCATGATTCCTTTATTACAGATATTTGTTGAGTACCTACTAAGTACCAGGCTTCATACTTAGTGCTAAGGATATTACGGTGAGTAAAACACACAAAACTTTATCATCATGAACACAGATTCTAGTAAGGGACACAGTGATAAATGATCATAAAAAGAAATACAGAGTCTAGCTTGTTGTCAGCGCTGTGCAGGGAAAGTATTAGTTTCCATGAGAACATATGACAAGGTACCTCGGCATCTGGGGTGAGGGTTGTCAGGAAGGCTTCTCCGTGGGAAGAGTGTTTGAGTTGAAAAATGAGAAGGAATTAGCAAGGCTGAATGGGCTGGGGGGAGACTGAGGAGAGCCCAAGGGTGTTCTGGTTGCCTCCTGCTGTGTAAGAAGTCACCCCGAAATGGTAGTGGCTTCGCACAGCACGTCATGATCGCCTCCCCCAGTGCTGTGGTTGGCTGGGCTCAGCTAGGCAGAATTTTGCTCGGGTTGCACCCAGGTGTGGACTGGGACTGGACTGGACATCCAAGGCGGCCGCTCAGGTAAGTGACAACTGATGGTGGCTGTGGGTTAGGAGCTCACCTAGGCTTGTTGACTAGAGCATCTCCATGCGGTCTCTGTGCTTCCCAGAGCACGGTGTCTGGGATCGGAGGGGGAGCCTCCCGTGAGAGGTATCGGAGGAGTCTAGGTAGAACCTGCAAGACTCTGTATGACCTGGTCTCAGTAATTCCAGAATGTTACTCCTCTATCATTCTGAGGCAGTTCAAGAGAGTTGCCGAAGCCAGTCCAAACTCAAGGACAAAAGGGAATCAGATGATACTTCCTGGTGGCAGGAAAGCAGCAACACACAACGAGGAAGAAACTCACTGGAGCCATCTTGGGAACAAGTGATCACATGTGGCTTTTGCCCTTGCTGTTTGTTCTGTCTGAAATGATCCTTCCCAAATATTCACGTGATCTGCATTGTTTATATCTCAGTTCAAAATATCTCCTCATTTGAAAACAGCTTCTCTTGAAAAACGGCTTCTCTGACCTTTGTATCTAGTCACTTTCTCTACCATGACCCTGTTTAATTACTTTCATAGTACTTATATGCCAAAATTACACCTTCATTGGGTCATTTGCTTCGGTCTTGTCACAGTGAGCCTTATCCTTATATACCCATGAAGCGTAAGCTCCATGAGGCCACAGTCACCAGCGTGTCCCCTACCAAAGTGCCCGACACTTTGCTCTGTTAAGTGAAGGATGAGGACCCAAAGCAAAAAGAAATGGCCCATTCAGAGATTCTGAGGCAGGAAGGAAGCACGTGATCCAAGGCAACGGATAAAGCCACACACGTTGGCACACAGCGGCGAACAAGCAGCCACTTGCCAGGGGGCTCAGAGCAGGTCTTGCTTGTCTACATCCAAACCGATTCAGCCCTAACCCTGGCCATGATTTCTGAAATGCAAAAAGTGTACTTACTTTCTGATATGTAAGCACTCCCACTTGAATGTATCAGTGTGGCCAAAATTATTTATTCCATGGATACTTGGAACCCACTAAATTGGGGCTATTTCTTACTCTTTCCAGATATAACCAAAAGAACAAAACAAAAACCAGACTACTGAGTGATGGCCTGCTTACGTTTTGAAAAGTTTTGTCCTCTTCCAGGTAGATACTAGGACTTTGTTTCGGTTATTTCTTACAGCATGTCTATGAGGCTCATGTTTTAAACCCCTCATTTTAGTGCAACAGATGACCCTAAGAACCCAGGGAAGTTGCTCGAGGTGCTCCAGCCTGATCCTGGTAGAAGCTGGGTTCAAACAGAGGTCTGCTTTACGTCAGAGCCCTGTAAAGTTTGGGGTAATGGCCCAAGATGGAAGGAGAAAAAATCAGGGAGATGAGTGTCTAAACCAAACCCCAGAATGATATATTTCCCTGTGGCACTGAATTAACTTGCTGAGCCCCATGATGAGTGGCCAGCTCTGATTATAAGGCAAGGATCTGATCCCTGCCTCAGTTATGACTGCATGACCACGAGTTAGGAATCATGGAAAGGCCCAGATGAAGGCATGGGATGAGGAGAAGGCTGCTGGCTGCCAGAGATGGAGGCAGAGGCCATTAGAAGTGACGGCACTTCAGTCAAACCCAAACCGAAGCCACTAGAACATCCTGTACACAACCAGGGCGAGGGGAGGGGAAGAGTGCTTGGGAAGCGTATTGGCGATCCGTCTGCTGTTCGCAGGCATCACTCTTGGTGAACAGAAGTGGGTGTGTAAGTCACATTGGAGGGCTTCCAGCTGGTTGTCACTTACTCTCCAGCTCCAGGGCCCTCCCTACTAAACCTGTCTGAACCATGGCCATTTCCGTAATTTTGTGTGCTTGAATAGCCTCTCACTTGATATCTCAGTCCATTCTTGAGCTATTTTTCTCTTTACTTTTGCTCCATATAGGGAAAACTTAAATACATTTTTTAAAAAGGAGACGGCTATAAAAACTTTCCTTAAGCCAGACCATCTGTGTTGGTGGAAACTTTAGCCTTTTGTCTGGGAAAGGAAATTTCTTTTTCTTCTTTTCTCCTGTTCTTTGGGAAATCCATGGAATGAAAAAAAAAAAAAAAAACTTGCAAAGAAAAAAAAATTTCAAAGGAGATCTGGAAATAAGAGAAATTAAGATACCTAATGAACATTTCAACTCAAATATAAAGAGGGGATATACATTGAAGAATTCATATTGGGCTTGGAGACTCACTTCTTACCTAGGTCATGTGTGACTAAAGCCAAGATCAACTTCTCGGAATAAATTCTAGGTAGGTTTGGAAATTGAGAGGCAAAGAAGAGAAAAGTGGCGGGTGGGATGGAAGGGGAAAATGGGTTCAGCTAACGCTGCCCGTCATCAAAACTGGTCTTCTTGGCCTCCGTCTTTCACTGTGACGCCCTTCGAGATAACTAACTGTGACCTCAGCTGAACCCCCACCTGACAGATGATACTCAGCCTTTAACCCCAGTTCTTGCTGGCCCCAGATCCTCCTCCGGCTCTTTCTTGCTCCCATCTTTGGCACTAAGGCTCGCTCTGAATGAGTCTACTAAGAATGGACTGCTGCGGTAACAAGAACCTCCCCATGCATGGGACCGACGCGCCAACAGCTGACACAAGTCCAGTGGCCGCTCTCAGCAGTGATGCTTTTGAACTCAGGCATGGATGGGAATTGAAGTGTCTCATTTTCTCACATCTGTTTAAAGCAAGCTACGGGTGGGCTTCTCAGGTATGCTAGTGGTAAAGAACCTGCCTACCAGTGCAGAAGACTTAAGAGGCACGGGTTCAATCCCTGGGTCAGGAAAATCCCCTGGAGGAGGGCATGGCAACACACTCCAGTATTATTTCCTGGAGAATCCCATGGACAGAGGAGCCTGGCGGGTTATGGCCCACAGGGTCACAAAAAGTGGGATATGACTGAAGCAACTTGGCATGCGACTTGACACGCACGCATGGGCAAGGTGCGGTGATATTCAAGGCTATGGTTTTTCCAGTGGTCATGTATGGATGTGAGAGTTGGATTGTAAAGAAGACTGAGTGCTGAAGAATTGATGCTTTTGAACTGTGGTGTTGGAGAAGACTCTTGAGAGGCCCTTGGACTGCAAGGAGATCCAACCAGTCCATTCTGAAGGAGATCGGCCCTGGAATTTCTTTGGAAGGACTGATACTGAAGCTGAAGCTGCAGTACTTTGGCCACCTCATGCGAAGAGTTGACTCATTGGAAAAGACTCTGATGCTGGGCGGGATTGGAGGCAGGAGGAGAAGGGGACGACAGAGGATGAGATGGCTGGATGGCATCACTGACTCGATGGGTGTGAGTCTGAGTGAACTCCGGGAGTTGGTGATGGACAGGGAGGCCTGGTGTGCTATGATTCATGGGGTCGCAAAGAGTCAGACACAACTGAGCGACTGAACTGAACTGAAATTATAAAAGAGAAAATTGAGACTCAGGACTATTAACTTGTCTAAGGCCACCCGGTTCTTAAGTGGAAATGTGATTCTAGTCAAGGCCTCTCTGACTTCAGGGACTGAGTCCGTCAGTCACTTAAAATTAACCATAGTGCACATCTAGCTTGAGGGAAGATATAACTTTATTCATTCATTCATGCATTCACTGTGTACTTATTTGAGAATTGCCCGGGAGGCTCACCAGCTGACTTCCAGGCCCCAGGCTGCAGAAATAACAGAAAACAAAAATAACAAATAATAACAAATAATAACCTGTACCCTCATGGAACTCGTGGTCCACCTGAGTCTTCGCCACTCAAACAGTGGTCCACAGATCTTCATCCCTGAGTGTTTTTTAGAAATGTGGAGTCTCAGGCCTCACCCTAGAGTCCACAATTAGAATGTTCATTTTAAGCCTGTCTCCAGGCCATTTGAGAATTCTAAAATTTGAGAAGATGAATAAAACCTAAGAGCAAGGCAGATGGAGCAGTGGAAAATGGAAAGTGGTCGTCCAGGCAGTGGGCAAGCTGTGCACAAAGCAAGAGCTATCTGAACATGGTCAGGAAAAGTGGGTGATAAACTAGAGCAGGACAGGAAGAGCAGGGAGAGAAGTATTTGAATCTGGGCCAGACAGCTTGGGTATGTGAGCATGTCTGCCTCTCACTGGCTGCCAGACCTCATCCAGCCTCAGTCTCCTCAACTGTAAAATGGGGATAGTAATCTGTTTCACAAAGTGGTAGCAAAGAATGAGCCCATCTCTGTAAAATGTGTCATAGAGAACTTGGCATATGGAAAGCCCTAGGTGTATTGCTGATTGTTGACAGTATTATTCCTGTCAACTGGCTACTCTGAGGACTTCCTGGGTGGGGCACACTGCCCCCTCAAGGACCCTGCAGCCGAGTAAAAGACGAAACAATCACGTTAGCTGTACTGTTGAGACTGAAGGCAAACACCCAGGATACTTTCTAAATCTTGCTCAGAAAGGAGCCCAAGCATTGCCTCCTCTTAAAACATTCCATGTATTTATTCTTACATTTTTGTTAGTGTTAACAATGTCACATCTAACTACATAATTATAGATAATGTCTATAGTTAATGTATAGATAATGTTCCAGCGTCTGCCTGCAATGCAGGAGACCCGGGTTCGATCCCTGGGTTGGGAAGATCCCCTGGAGAAGGAAATGGCACCCCACTCCAGGACTCTTGCCTGGAGAATCCCATGGAGGGAGGAGCCTGGTAGGCTACAGTCCATGGGGTCGCAAAGAGTTGGACACGACTGAGCGACTTCTCGTCACTTCGATGTCAGGAAAGAAAATAGCCAGTGTTCGCTGTGCATATTTTACACACACATGTGTACTGTGTAAAGCCCTTTGCAAGCCCTGCGTGTTGTGTGCTCAGTCCCTCGGTCGTGTCTGACTCTTTGAGACCCCACGGACTGTTACCACTCAGGCTCCTCCGTCCATGGCGTTCTCCAGGCAAGAATCCTGGACGGGGTTGCCATTTCCCACTTCAGGGGATCTTCCAACCCAGGGGTCAGATCTGCACCTCTTGCACTTCCTGCATTGGCAGGCAGGTTCTCTAACACTAGCATCACCTGGGAAGCCCACCTTAATTTAGTTCTCTCAAATCCCTATGAACAATCTTACCTTCAACTTCACAAAGGGGGACACTGAGACTTGGCAGATAGACAGGAAATCCATCTGTTGATGTTGTCATATGGTGGAGGCCCAGGCAGGGTGCTACAGGGGCAAACATAGGAAGGGGCTGTCAAAAGCACAGCCCCTCCCCAACTTCTCTCCACCCACATCTCGGTTGCCCGTCACCTGTGCACAAGTTTTATCTCTGTAGTAAACCAGGTTCTAAAGATGTCCCCTGCAAAAGATTCTCACCCCTGATCATTTACTAAAATGCTAATGTAGGGACTGCTGTGAAGAGGTTTTGCAGATATAATTAGAGTCCCAAGTCACCTTAACATAGGGAGATTATCCACTTGGGCCTGACCCCATCAGATGAGCCCTTTGAAAGCAGAGTTTTCTCTGACTATCGGCAGAAGGGGAACCAAAAAGTTTTAAAGCACCAGGAAGACTTGACATGCTGTAACAGGCTTTGAAGATGAAAGAGGCCACGTGATGAAGATCCTGAGAGGCTTCCAGAAGCTGAGAGTGGTCCTACTAATGGCCAGGAAGGAAGCTACCCCTTAGTCCTGCAACAGAGAAGAGCGGGATTCCGCCAATAAACTGGATGAATTTGGAAGGAGACTCCTCCCCTAAACCTCAGCGCCCCACTGGCTGACACCTTGACTCTCGCCTTGTGAGACCCTAAGCAGAAACTCCATTGAGCCCACCTGGACTTCTCACCAGTGGAAACTGTCAAGTACTAAGGTGTCATTTTAAGTGGCTAAATTTGGGAGAGTTTGTGACAGCCATCACAGATGAACACAATCTCCATCCATGAACACGTCACAGAATATCACACTGTTGGGCTTTCACTCCGCAGCTCTTTTGGCTGTGAAATCAGAGGTCATTGTCCCACTTTCCTCTCAAACAAATAAACGTAAAAGTGAGCGAAGCATGTTTCTTGAAAGAAAGACTGGGTGTGGGTATAGGTTTTTCTTCTTTTAACATCATGCTTCCCTGACTCAAAGTTCAAATTCTTCCCTTAGTAGTTGTCTGACCTTGAGTTTTTTGATCAGTCTCTCCAGGCCTCACTGTTTCATCCATAGAACTGGGATACCCATAGGGTTGTTAGGAGGATTAAGTGATATAATGCTCATAAAGCGTTTGATTCACTGCCCAGCACACAGTGATCACTGGATAAGTGTTATCTGTACATGGGGTCTTTACCTGGGTGGGTTAATGAATGAATACATCCACGAAGAAGGAGATAAGACCATTAACATCATCACCATTAACACAGCTCTCAAGTTTTGCAGTCCAGGCCATGTTTTGTACTAGGTCAGATCAACACATATCCGTGGATCTGTAAACCTGATGGATGGTCCCACAACAGATCCTGGAATACAGAGCCAGATCCTAAAAGAAAGATGAACAGCCCAGTTGGAGACCCGGAGAGCCACAGGGCTCATCTGGGATGCCTCTGCAGGTGTTGGAACCACTAACCCTTCAGTCATCCAAACTGCTACCCCTGGGAGTAGGCTACCCACAAAGGGCCCACTGAATCACAAGACTGTCCCATTCCTTCAAACTGGTTGAGCCAGCAACTCCAGGTGGACAAAGTCAGACTTAACTCTAGCCTTGTTCCCGCATCTGTTCATTTCAAGCCGCCTCTCCAAGGAGCCAAAGGTAGAAATATACAAACACGTTTCTGTTTTAACTGTGTATCACCCCATCTTTTTAATTTTTCTAAAGGACAGGTAATCTGGACCAACATTGGTATGGCCTGTTGTTGTTGTTTTAAAATCTACCGTGCTTTGAAGGCAATGGCACCCCACTCCAGTACTCTTGCCTGGAAGATCCCATGAAGGGAGGAGCCTGGTGGGCTGTGGTCCATGGGATCGCGAAGAGTCGGACACGACTGAGCAACTTCACTTTCACTTTTCACTTTCATGCATTGGAGAAGGCAATGGCAACCCACCCCAGTGTTCTTGCCTGGAGAATCCCAGGGACGGGGGAGCCTGGTGGGCTGCCGTCTATGGGGTCGCACAGAGTTGGACACGACTGAAGCGATTTAGCAGCAGCAGCAGCAGCAGCAGTGCTTTGTCAAAGAAACATGCATCGTAAGAGAAAGCAGTTTGTTACTGGAAGAAAAAACAAATATTTCAGTCAACCCCTGGCCCAGCGTACAAAGGTAACTGGATTTTATTAGAGCTAGGTATAAGCTGACATCCTAAAATAAGCCACATAGGGAAAGAGGGAGGGTTTCCTCCACGCCCAGACAATGACTAGCATCTCTCTTGCAATTTCCCCCTAACCAGCTCTTATTTGCAGAGGTCCTCATGCAGGTACTGTAGTAGCCACGCGTTCCAGGAAACAAACTCACTCAGAAGGACAATGCAGATAGTGGAGTGCAGTTTATTACACCGGCGGGCCCAAGGCAGAGTCTCCTCTTAGCCAAGGACCCCGACCAGTTTTTGTGAAAACCTTTATATACCCTAAGTGTATGTGCCCAAACCCACCTCCCCAAATTCCCTGAAACTAGTCTGAACAAAGGAAAAGAAAGATACAATCACAGTTAACCCGTGATTCATATGCCTTAAACCCATGATTCGTATGCCTTAAGCCTAGGTAAGTTAACAGTGGACAGTTATCAATAGGCCTGTGGTCATACCCCAATAAGCAGAATAGAATTTATGATTCTATTTGGTTACACAGATAATTAGTGTATTCTTTAGGTGGTGGAAAGTCTAGATATGAGCCCTGGAGCTCTTCCATCTGGGGGCAGGGTTGGGGGGTATCTGGTTTTCCAGTTGGTTTGTCGTTTCCATAAATACTGGGCATAAAGCTCAAAGTCCATAGTCCAGCCCAAGATGGAGTCCTGCTTTCAGGATGGAGCCTGTTCTCTCTCTTTCGTCCTTCAGTAGCTCTTTCTACCTTTCTTCCCCCATGGCCCTATTCTCTAGTGTTGGCAAGTTAGGAAAGATCGTGGCACGCTGTGGAGGAGGAAGCTGGAATACTTGTAAATAACCGGCGGATGCAAAGATCAGCTGAAGGGAAAAGGAAGAATGCAGGGTGCGCGTGGTTCCCGCATGGGTGTGCATTCAGGGTCTGGAGCACAGAGGAGGGGACAAAAGCAAAGAGGGCTGCTCAGAACAATGGGCTGTCACAAATGCCACATTATGTAACTGGGCTATTTGAATTCACAATTGTGAAGGCCACAATTGTAGGAGAAGGCCTGTCCCCCTGGCCCCCCGGTGGGAGGGAAGCAGGCTCCTGTGCCCCCACCCAGGTGCCACGGGAGCCGGCTCTGACCCTGCCTGTTAGGCCAGCGGCCGCCACTCAGGACAGAAGGGCAGGGCTACTCCTGACAGCACGGAGGTGCCCGGTCACTGTGAAGTAGTGCCCTTGGATGTTGGCAACAGAAAAAGGCAACGAGCCCATCATACACCTTTCCCCAAGTGGCAGTGGGCCATTCTGAATGACCTGATTCTTTCCATTCAGTGTACGCTCCTTGAGCGCAAATGGTGTTCTCTAGAGTGCCATTCCACAGCAGGGTCAAGGTGTATGGACACGGATTTGCAGAAATTCATAGCATCACAGGGAGGCCATGGAAGCTTCTTGGGAGAGCTGAGCTTTGAACACAGCTTGGCGGTGGCCAAAGTAGACATCCAGGGTCACTTTGAAGGCTGCTTTCTGTTTTGGTGACTCGGGTGTAGCACCTGATGAATGGGCAGGAGTCATGAAAAGACTCCCAGATTCTCAGCCAGTGCCCTTGTCTGCAAGCCCTGTGCTGCGGTGATGCCCAAGAATGCCAGGGGCGCCTTTCCCCGCCTCGTTCCTGACTGTCTAGCTCCTCCAGCCCTCAGACCTCGATGGTTTACATGCTGTCTTTCCTGGGCTCTCGTAACTCCATGTGTTTAGCTCCTGCAAGCTCTTCCCTCACCCCAGCCGCCCGGTCAGCATGCAGCCCTGCCTTCTTCACTGGAGTGCGCCCTGCCTGACGGCTGAGGCCGGGCCTTTCCACTTCTTTATCGCTCATGTTCAGCTCTAAGGTGGCTTTATAAGAGGTTCTTTGGTTTTAATTTCCTGGATTCTGAGTGGTTGTGAAGAAGCTTTAGAATCAGTAAGCTCACTTGCAGATACAGGCTGAGTCCTTTCTTCCTTGCACCAACTTCCTTGGTTGTGTTGCTGTTGTGCACGTAAGCTGGACATGCAGAGCGCTGGCTCTGACTCTGCAGCAATTCTACCTGTCTGGCCAGTTTGTCAGTCTGGTGGAGCTGATTTTTGGTTCCTACTGGAGAGCTTTCCAGGCAGGAAGGGGGAACAATAACTCAGAGATCCGCTCACTCCCTGGAGTCTTCAGATGGAAACAGGGATGATGCTGATGGTGCTGATGATGTTGGTGACGATGTTGGTCACTTGGATGGGTGTTTCTGGGTGCTTAAGACCTTTCCACTTCTTGCTCACATCACAGAAGATAAACAGAGGATGGGTATGATTATTCTTTTTATCCTTCCTCGAAAAAAACACTATTGAGGTATGATTCATGTGTAAAAAACTGCATGTATTTAACATGTACAACTCAGTGTGTTTGGGAAAGAGTGGGCTTCCCTGGTGGCCCAGTGGGTAAAGCGTCTGCTTGCCATATGGGAGACCCATGTTTGATCCCCGGGTTGAGAAGTTCCCCTGGAGAAAGAAATGGCAACCCACTCCAGTACTCTTGCCTGGAAAATTCCATGGATGGAGGAACCTGGTAAACTACAGTCCATGGAATTGCAAACAGTGTACCCGTGAACCCATTACCACCATCAAGGCCAAAGACATACCCATCACTTCCCAAAATTCCCTTCCACTTCCTTTATTAGAGTTATTGCTATGTTATTATTATTGTTGTATGAATTCCTGACATATTCTACCTGCCTCGAAAATGTTGACTGTAATTGAGTATTGCCAGCTACAAGGGCTCTGCTGTATAGCAGATCTCCAGGAATCATTGATCTTGCATAAAACTTACATAATGCCCCTCCCTCAAGCTCCTGGCAACACCATTCTACTCTCTGCTTCTACAAGTCTGACTGCAGAAGTCACACAGCTGAGGGAAGCAAACACTGGTGCTGGAGCAGCCCCATTCCAGGGGTCCATATACTTCTCATCACTGCTGCAACGAGTCTGTGAGCACACGCACCCTTCTGTTCATGTGCAAACGTGTGCAGGTACTTGCAGAACTGGGTGTGTTACGTCTGCTTGAGTGCACGTGAGTAGGCATGTTCCAGGGCGCATGTGATTTTGTCTGTTCACGACACAATGTCTGTCTACATGTGCAACACGTGTGTATGTGTCTCTCTCAACTGGGAAAAAGCATCAGAGTCTGAATAGGGCCATTATTAATACAATGAAAGTCTCCCCTGGTGTGGGTGCCCCACCCCTGGTTCCCCATCCTTGTCCACTCTGAATCAAGGAGACATTAGGCAGTCTGCCTTGGGGAGGGTGTTCATCCTCACCTCACCCCAAGCAACGCTGCAGAGAGAGTTATAGATTTGGAGGAGGTAAACTTCCACCAGTGAAGACTCGCTTTTCAATGGGAAATTTACATTTCAATGCACTCTGTCATTTTTAATCTCAGGCACTTGGCACCATCACCTCCCAGGAGCAGACTATTTGTAGGACTTACTTCCAGCCCTGCAACACCCAGGCTGCAGGAGCCCTTGGCGGACTCCAGGGCCCAGAGGCATGTATGGGTGTGGATGGAGCCGCCTGGGGATGTATGCAAATTTCACTGTCAGGGGTAACTCAAATGCAGGCCGAGGATAGTGCCAAGGGGCATTTTGTGTTGCCAGGCCATGGGCGGTGTCCCTGGAGACAGGAATCCTCCTGGTAGGAGGTCGGAGTGCTGAGTGCCTTGTTCGGTTCCATTAAAGGTGAGAATGCATTGAAGGCAGCTGACAAGGTGAAGTTGCTGTTTGTCTCATAAAGACAAACAGTTGACAGTTCAAAGAGAGAAGCGGACTTCCTCGAAGAAGTTGCCATCGCTGCTCCCAGTTCAGGGCACAGAAACCTGGCTGGGCTTATTTTTCCTTCATTGTCAGAAAGGGAGCTGCTCACTCGCAGGGTTTATTATGTTTTGTTTTATTTCATATCATTTTATTTTGTTCAGATTTTCAAGTTAGCGATTACTGGCCACGCCCTCATGGAGCCTAGTAAATAGGTACACGTTAGGTCTTTGTTTCTACCCCCTGTAACCGCTCATCTTGTTTGAGTCCGCATAAAATCTTCCTGCATTTTCAAAAGTCCCTGTCTGAATTAAAAGCTCACAGCCTTTATCACAGCATCAAGCAATCTGAAAGGAGTTTTCTAATGTTTGCTGTGGGTCTGGAGTGTGAAAAGCCTTTTTGTTTTACACAGAAAGACACTGAACTCAAGGTCTGGCAACATGCCCGAGGCCACTCAGTAAGTAGCCTTAGGAGAGCCAAGAACCTCAGTGTGACAGGCAGAAATACCCAGTAAAAGTTTCAACTTGTAAACTTTGGCAGACCACTGGGTGATGTGAAATGAACCATCTATCATGGAAGGTCATTTCAGAGAGTAGAGAGTCAGGAACAAGACTTGAGTCCTTATAAGTCTATTGGGTAAATGTCAGGTATGGAAAACAGTAAAGGCATAGAACAGTTGCTGATTTCTGAAATTCGGAAATAGTGCTTTTTCATTATATATTTAAATCATGGTGGCCAGAAGGTATGAAAAAGGGATTAAAAAATTATATTTACATCACCCAGATGTAACTCAGATTTCCTTCTAGTCTTTTTTCTGCTTGTGTGAGAATAGTGATACTGGAGTTGGAGGAGGGCTGAGGTCTCAGTGGTCTGTGGGACAGTGGAATATATTTCGGTTTTAAGCCACCCAGTTGGTGGTACCTTGTTACAGCGGCCCAGGGAACTTAATACAGTAGGATTCTTGTTTCTGTCCCTGTGTGAGTGCTGGACACCATTTTTTCTGGCTGGTTTGTTTGCCTTGGCTCTTGATAGAAAGACTACAGGTCATGAGATGCAAACATTTGGAAGAGATGAGATGAGAGAATTCCTAGGGCTCAACAGAGTGCGCGAAGAGCTCCTAGAACAGAGACTTGATGCCTGAGTCTAACTCGCTCCTCGATGTGCTAACCCGCTCCTCTTCCTGGCTAAGGTGATGACAGCGTCCTCCAGACAAGCCTTCCAAGTCTCTATCACAGTTTCTCTGTTTCCACTGCTGTAACCTTGGAGGCAACTGCTCTATGCACACAGAGACAGGATGGAGCAGAGCCGTCCACTCCCCGCCGGACTTTGTGCGCCTGAGAAAGAAACTTTATTTGTGTCCTGCTGGATTTGGGGCTTTATTTGTAATTTAGAAAATCCAACCCCACTTTCTGTTACCCCACCAGGGGTTGTTCCTGAAAGGTTCAAAGGGGAGTCAGTATTCAGGGAGGTGAGAACACAGCATGGCTGACCCTGCTGGCACAGACTTTTAAAAGAAGTCCACACTCTGAGACCCATCTCCTCCTCCCATCTGTATTATTGCAGCTTGAAGAAAGTGTCTTTAAACAAAGTGCAGTAATTATGAGCGTGGGCTCCAGAACAAGAAATCCTGGATGTGAACGTATACTAGCTGTACGACCCTGGGCAAGTCCCCTATGTCTCAGAACCTCAGTTTGCTTGTGTGTATCATAGGATGGTTGCAAGTATCTCTTGCTGAGAGGTTTCGTGCAAATGAGCTGTGTGACGGTGACTGATAGCATCCAGCCGCTGATAAATCATTGAGCGTGATGCCTGGTGCTGCATCAGTTTGGTTGTATATGTGTGCACATTCAGTCACGCCTGACTCTTTGCAACCTCAGAGACTGCAGCCCACCAGGCTCCTCTGTCTGTGGGATTCTCCAGGCAAGAATACCGGAGTGGGTTGCCATTTTCTACTACAGAGGATCTTCCCGACCCAGGGATTAAACGGTGTTTTTCAGCCTCCTGCATTGGCAGGTGGGTTCTTTACCACTAGCGCCACCCAGGAAGGCCATCGGTTCGATTAGCATGCCTTTACTTTATCAGGAAGGCTGCTGTCTTTGGTGACCAGGATGAGTTCTCTCGCTGGTGGTTCATAAATTTGTATATCTGAGCACGAGTGTGTATGTGCAGACCTATGAACTTCCTTCACAGTTAGGTCTCTCTCTCTCTCAAATTTTTATTTAATGTTGAAGTATAGTTGATTAGGGCTTCCCAAGTGGCATAGTGGTAAAGAATCTCCCCTGCCAATGCAGGAGACATAAGAAATGCAGGTTCGACCCTGGGTCAGGGGGATCCCCTGGAAAACGTGAGGCTCCCCTCACATTTTGTCCTGAAAATCTGATGCGGAGGCCAGCCTGTAAACTGCATGGAATCACAGATTAGAGTGATTAAAACCAGTAAGAGTGAGAGAGAAGGTGTCTCTTTGGGTGGGGATTTTAAAAGACCAACTTCCTGAGTCACAGTCTCTGCAGCCAGGGAACCTCCTCTTGCAGCCAAATGGACACTCTCACATTTCCAAATGTGCTACGATGCCCCAGCCTTTCAAAATCCCATATCCTCGTGGACCCTTTCCCCCAGAACAACTCCTACTTTTCTTTCAGGAGTTTCATAGTTTTTGTTCGTTTTGCCTTCATGGCTAACAATCCTCTCTGGAACGGTTCTCTTCACAGTGTAATCCGAAGGTCGGTAGACCCGACATCTCCTGCACTAGAAGGTGTGACCCCATAGGGCTGGTACCCATACTTCACATTCATCTCGGTACCCCGGGGTCTAGATTCAGGAACACTGTCTGGCCCGTAGCAGGCAGGCGACTTAACGAAAGGAACAAATGGTGGATCAATAGGGAGTTTGGGCCTTCTGAGTTAGGCCTAGGGATTTCACGAACCGAGGAATCCCTGTGCCAGCCCTCAACTGTGTTACAAATGTAAACACCAGTGCGACGCGTCCAGCCATTTGCTGTCGCCCCCTGGTTCACTGCGTCATGGGAGAGTCACTTTAGCTTGGAGCCTGAGCCCCGGCTGACAGAGGCATGTCATCGTCTGCTCCATTAAGAGGATCCCCTCCCCCAGTAATTACAGAGTAAATGACTTGTTAAATCCGAAGCCCTCACAGTACATCTCCTGACATGTAGTTCATATTCCTTGTGCGGGTTATCGCACTTTGGAGTGGTACATATTTTATAGAGAACGGAGAGCTCTCCAATTAATAGTAATTGTGATCGAAGCGGTAATGCTCGTCTCCAGCCTCATTCCGCAAGAGGAGACTGGAAGGCCCACCTTAATTGCCACAAAGAGCTATGTCTATCCGTGGCAGTATATAAATAATAAATTAGAGGAAGGGAAAGCGCTGCAATTCTTATGGTCTTCGAGGAGGTACGGATATTTATGTAGTGCTGATTGCTAAAAAATCCTCTCCAAGTAATTATTAGTAAAAGCGGAATGTCTACATTTGTAAAGGAATTTTAATTAAGGGGAAGGTGACTCTCATTATGGGGAAGAAGTAACATGTGGGGATTAAAATGCAGGTCCTGGACGGCAGTGCTGGGCTCTGATTGGCCCTCCCTGCTGTCTCTTGGACAAAGGCAGGAAACTCAGCTCCCCTGGGTTCCATCCCGCTAGATTTTAAATCAAGGGAAATAAAGCAGTTATAAGTGCCCGAGTTCCACTGGATAAAAAGTCCCACGGTTGAAGGCTTCTGATCTCCCGGCAGGCACGGGGCATGTAGCCTCTCTTCTGAGCCTCCGTTTCTTCCTCTGTGACATGCGAATATCACCATTCGCACAGTGACTTTAGATGGAATAAATGAGACCCAATACCGGGAGGACATGGGGCCATTTCCTGTATAACACAGGCATTCAGTAACATTGTGAGAACAGCTTCTATTGGCTCAGTTGCCTAAAGGAAATGCAATGTAAATATTTTGGCTCTCATGATTCAGAAATAAGGAGGGCATTTCATGGTTCTTGACCCTCCCAAGCTGCTCACCACCTACAGCAGAATGAAGTTCTCCCAGTTCCTGGTCACTCCTCATTTCCCCAGTGAGCACAGTGGTTCTTAAACTTAATCTGTTTTTGATAGGAGCTAATATAGGCCATGCAGTCTCCTCTAGAGAAACTGAACGTATTTTGCAGAATTCCAGATACCTCCTGAAGCCCTGCGTTGGCCATCCACGTACCTTCAGTTGAGGACCCTTGGCCCAGAGGGCTGAGCTGTGGAGATTTACAGAGCTGAGTGCAGGAAATGGAGAAGCAAATGACCCCAGGTGAGGAGCGGGTCCCTCTTGCCCTGCAGGAAAATAGGTTAATTTGAGACAGTCCAGCCCCTTCTGCACACACCGAAGAGGAAGCACTTGTATTCTAGACATGGGTCCTTCGACAGATGGGCGGGGATTCTCACTCGGCCTGCGGGAAACACTGTTTAGCTTTGTCTCCCAATCGTCTTAACTACATATGGACACAGATGGTCAAGAAATAACAACATTTAAAGGCTCTGACCCTTAAAAGGGAGGAACAAATTCAAACTGAAGAGGTAATGTGCAAGGAAATAGACTTAACAGGAAATAGACAAGTTTAAATTTATCTAATATCTCTTGACTGATTCAGAGGGACAACATAATATTAATACAAAGACAACTCTGTTGTTAAAGATTTGAGTTCCCTGAAATACAATTTGCAGTTAGTTAAGGGACTGACTGGCAGAAACTGTACGTTTCAGGCCAGATAAATACACTAGAACAGGGGTTGGAAAACTTCTTAAAGGACTGGAAAGTAAGTATATACTGTTCTTTGGACCACAGAATCCCCGTCACAACGATTCAGTTTTGCCATCATATCTTGAAAGCAGACACAGGCAACAGGTGAATGAAGGAGGGTGGCTGTTTTCCAACAAAATTTCACTTGTGAACACAAAGTAGAGTTTCATGTAATTTTCACATCACAAAATATTCTTCTTTTTATTTTTTATAACCACTTAAGAACCTTAAAGCCATTATTAGCTCATGAATTGTACAAAAATGTGTGATGGGCTGGTTGCCTGCAGGCCATAACGTGTTGACCTCCAACACAGAAAATGAGGCTGAGTGATTTTTTAAAATCAACTGGACATGGACAGAGATATAGAAATTAGGAGCAAGAAAAGAAAAGTAGAAGAGAAATTCAGCTAACTTTTTTTCTCACGGAAATTAAAAATGTGTACCACTCTATTTTTAAAATTCATTCATTCACACTACCCTGAATAACTGGAAAATGAAGAGAGAAATTAACATTTGATCGATCAGTGTTAACATGTTCATAAACATGTTATTTGTGTGCTGGACCTTCCTGCAGGGTGAGTGTGCTCTCAGCTTTCAAGGTAAGGCACCTGGTATGGAACAGGGAAAGTTGGTCCAGTGAGCAGGGCTGCCAGCTGAGTCCAGGGGTGTCTGCTTCCAAAGCCCATTCACTTGCCACTTCACCGTGTGAGGGTTTTAATGATTCTTGACCTGCTTTTGGGCCCAATACTTCATATTTTGTATGCCATGTATTATCTCATTATAGTTGCGAAAGTCAGCAGTTAAGAGGGAACTTCAATCCTGCCGAGCTGGTATATGGCAGAACCAGGAGGCATCATTAAGAACCTAAACTTACCAAAGGCACAAACAAACCCACCCACCTTAGAAAGTTGGTACCTTAATGACGCAGATGGTTTTTCGTGGCATAGAATGTAAGTTGCGAGGCCCTGCAGAGGTGAGGGGCCCTTCTGTGAAAGTGGCGGCAGCCTGCAGGCTTGGGTAGCTCTTCTTTGCCAGCAACTGTGATGAGAGCATCTTGTGCGCTTGGCGGCAAACACTAGTTCAGTCCCGGTTTTGCAGAAAGGAGACCAAGGCACAGAGGGGCTGAGTAACTTGGGCTCTGGAATTACTTGTAGGTGCTCATGACCTTGTTCATCATCACATCTCTCCTTTAGAATGTATTTTTCACACAGAAAGCGTTTTCCTCTGACTTGCAGTTATATTCCTAGAATTTCAAACGGTGCTGCATGTATCGATACTTCAAAAATATTTGTAAAATAATAGAATGAGGAAAGAAATGAATGAGTAGATGAGTGAGTGAATTTACCCACTGTGACACAGTGAATAGGTCCCAGAGCAGCGGCGGATGAATGTCCACATCTCATTAACAACCTTCAGCTCCTGTGAAGAAACGTTAACAGGCGTGTGAAGAATTACCGACCATCAGAAATGAAGAGGATGGTGATCATCTCTGGATTTATAATAAGCTCTGTGAAAACAGTATGATTTATGAAAACCCAGTATCCACTTTCATGGCCATATCTGAGCTGCAAAGCCAAGTACTGTGCCCACGATTAGACAGAGCAGTGGTGTTTTCTAAACCACACCATGTTTTCTTAATGTGTTTTAAGCAAAGCGACTCATCTAGGAAGCGCTTCATGAATATTTGCTGTTAGGATTAGTACAGGGTACAAGAAAGAGGTGGTTTGTTGGGATGGCCAAGGGGGAAGACATAGTAAAAGTGGCTGCAGACGGTTGTGTCTGAGCTGGGCATTCAGAAAGGAGAGCAGGGAGGAAAAAGGAAGGCAGGAGCGGGGCAGTGGGGAGGAACTGGTGATTCGAACGGGCGGGTGGGTATACCAATGAGCGTATGGAAGCAGCCAGGGAGTGCTCTAGTTTCTGAGACTTCGTCAGTCTATTCTTGTCGACAAGGGGGTATACCTTCAGCATTTCTACTGAACCTGTGCTGGAGCCAGAGGGGCCTGGAGGCCTACAGAGCAGGCTGATAGAGTGCTCCTGGGAGATGGCCTGGTGGTCACACAGGAACGGGCAGTGATTCGGTCGCGTTGAGATTGGAGCCCCCGCTGGGCACCGAAGCACCACGCAGCGGACATCCGCTGGGAGCCCCCCGGGTCCTGCTGGGCGCGGGCTTCCCTGCAGGCCGTCCACCCGCTCACGCAGCGGCTCACAGGCTGTGGTATGTGGAGGGGGCCTGGGCCTGGCAGCTTTGGGCTGGTGTCTCCCCTAGGGGGGTTTCACCATCTCAACCAGACCTCTTGGACAGTGGTGTGCACACACACATACACACACACACACACACACACATTCATACAGATGCTCTACACACTCGCATGCTTCTGCCTGCTCACACACGTATACACACTCACAGACACGACAGTCCCCAGAATACTCCTACACACGTTCATATACTCACACACACACAGACTCAAGTAAACGTGGCCACGCATGCACATACCACACACACGAAACTCAGAGAGACGCAAACACTCAGTACACACACTCTCACATGTAACTCTTCCTCCCCCACACAGCCTCATGCATATACACATTCACACATATACACTTTCACGTGTGCACAACCTCACAATCCACACACACACATATGATGCTCACAATGACATATACACAGACGCATGCTCACACACACAACGTGCCCACACACTTGTACGTAGGAATACTCACATCTGTACCTGCTCACATGCACAGAGGCAGACATACACAATCACACATACACTTACCCGTGTACATGCTGACCCAGATGCACTCACGCACGCTTGGACACACGTTCTCCTGAACACGGTGTCAGTCTCAAGCCTCAGAATTCACTGTACTGTCCCAGAGGGAACTTGGAAGCCATGCGCCGTGAACACGACCCACGTGTCTCTCACAGGAAGATTCCTGCTCGCGTGAGTCAGTCCGACTCCACCAGGCTACCTGCCAGGTTCAGGTTGCCTCCCCTGCTAGAAAATTCTCGAAGAGCCAGATTAGACAAATTCAGGGCAAAGCTAGCTAGGGTCGGGGGAAGGGCCCTCTCTCTGCTCAATAACGTGGCCATTTGTGCAGCCGCCATTATTCACCCGCCTTTGTGTTATTCAGAAATCCATACATTGTGTTTGCCTTTTGTGTCCTGTGTCCAACAAGCCTCGCTTTGTCGCCGTTACAAAGGCCAATCAACTCTGTGTGGCAAATAAGTTTCAGGGACTTCTGGGCATGATGACTAATTGTAACGCAGTCTATATCCTCGAGACCATAGCTGATATGAGAAGACAATGGCAGAGAGGGAGCCCATTGAGATGAGAGAGTCCCCTGGTCCCCCCCCACCGGGGGCCGAGATGGGCAACAAGGCGGCTATTGATGACGGCCACCCCAGCTCAGACCCCAGCCGAGGGGGCGTGGGTGGCATGACCACATCGCTCGGCTCGAATGCTGCTTTTGTTTGCCCGGCAGTGAAAACTGGCACGTTAGAATTAGTTCTGTTTAGATTGCTCAGAAACTCAGTGAAGAAAATTTCTGAAAAAGAGAGAGGGAGGCCTTCCCAGCCCCCTCTCCGGCCCCAGGCATGAGCCCCGGCGGCTCCTCGGTCACTGAAATGGTCCCTTCCTCTCACTGAAACTGTCCCTTCCACCTGGCTCCTCTCCGCCCTGTCACTGGGACACCTGCCCTCCTGTGAAGACGGTGTCATCGTCTCTGCCCAAGTCTCCAATGCTTAGTTCCTGGAGGAGAATGGTCCTTCCTCCAGAGGCAAATAGCACTTGTTTCTTCATTCGACAGGTGTTCCCATGTGCCTTCTGAATGCCGGGTACCCTAGGAAGAGGGCTGGGAGGGGCTGGTGCAATCCTCACCCATATTCTCACTCTCTCCTTTTTAAAAAAATATAATAGCCTTGATTTATTATTTTCTGATTTAAAAATGATTTCCATTTTGAAAAAAAAATTGAGTAGCCATTAAAATGGCTTTTTCCTTCTGTCACAAAATGTCACTGAACAACTAACTTTGGCATACAGTGTTCAGCCAGACATGAGCAGGAACAACCTGGACCACCAGAAATTCTGAAAGCAAATCAATATGTTGGGTTTTATTCATTCTGATGCTACTTCTGATTAAAGTGGGCCCCTGACAAAATGACCATTAGGACACCGCATATAATTTGCTGTTTTAGTTTTCTGTCCGTTGTTACTCATTAGATTCCCTCCTCTCATTCATGGTGTAGAGACTGGAATAGACCTCAGCCTCTTATCCTAGCCTACTTTTCGGCTGAAGGTCACGAAGGTTTTTATAAAAGGCAGTGGGCTTCAGAACCTGCTACATCTATAACTTACTTACAGGAAAGCAAGTTTGTAACGGAGAAGCCTCCCCAACAAAACACCAAGACATTATCAAAACTCTACATTTATATCCATTTTAAACAAACACCTTTAACGGCATTACTAATTGTTAAGCTGTGGTGTTTGTTTGTTTGTTTGTTTTTCACATTTTTAAGATCAGGTTAAATTGTTCCTCCTAGAGGATGTAATTTCCCTGCCCTGTTGGAGTGGACGTCCTGTTAGGAGAGGAAGAAGGCCCCTGCGGACAGAGGGCGACAGGTGTTTAGAGAGAGAGCGGGCGTGGGGAGCAAGTGGGAGGAAGGACAGGAATGGGTGGTCCTCACAGAGCCCCGGAGGCAGCCTAACAGACGTGAGTATGTACTGGACCCCAAGGCTGAGAAGCAGCCTGTGCAGAGAAGCCTCTGGGGGGCACGTTAGGAGGTGAGAAAGCTCTGGGCCTGGCTGTGCAAGGCGTGCGGAGGAGGTGGCCGAGGGGCAGCCTGCTGGTCTGGGGGTGGGGGGAGGAGCTGAGCTGAGGGGGTGTGGCCAACTCGGGGGCGAGGCAGACCCCCCCTCCGCAGGCTGATCGCTGATCCATAGCAGTCCCTAGGTCGGAGTCCCACTTCCTTCATCCCCTACTTCCCATCTACTTGCCGTGGATGAGTCGCTTAAACTCCCGGAGCTTTATTTCACCTGTTCCTAAAAGGGGTAAGCAATGGTTCCCTTCGGACAGCGTTGATGACATCGTTCACAGACTAGCACAGTGGCTGGCGTCCGTTCAACATGAAGCCCAGACAGTGTCATCTAACGGTCGGAGCTACGAATATTATTGTTAATAGTAAATGTGGTGATGATGCGGTCTGGATCAAATGCTCCTCTCAAGCCAGGCAAAATACAATCTAGGGCAGAAATCCACCGGGCTGGGGAGGCCTTTCTAAGTCCTCAGTGTTTGCCAACCTCAAATCTCTAGCGCAGGGTATAAGGAGATGTCAAAAGATTAAGGGAGGTCACAGACTAACAAGCGAAGCAGGTCACAATGTCCAAAAAAGTTCAATAAAATGTGTCACCGGATGCTGGGGAACGCTGAGGGAGGCACCGAGCCAGTCAGAAAAGGAACAGGACTTGCTCGGGTGAGAGGGTTGGATGGCATCACTGACTCTATGGGCGTGAGTCTGCGCAAGCTCCGGGAGATGGTGACAGACAGGGAAAGCCTGCTGTGCTGCAGTCCCGGCGATCGCAAAGACACGACTGAGCGACTGAACAACAACAGTGTTCCCTGGAGCAGGTGACAGTTGCTAGAGCAGACATTTCTAGTGGGAACGAACCTGGCCGAGAAGAGGGGAGACCAAGTGGGCTCCAGGCCCTGCACGTCCAAAGGGAGGAAGACTCAGGTGCCCTTGGCGTTCTCGTGAACTCCCTGGCAGAATGGTCAGCTAGAATATAAAGCGTGGAGATAGAGGAGATGAGGGCATGAGGCAGGCATGGGGGTAACCGGGAAGCCCCCCTGCAAAGCCAGAAGGCAGAGGAGAGAGGCCCTGAAGGCAGTGTCAGCTGCCCTTGCCCAGCCCAGAGTTTAGTTATAACCTAATAAACTTCCCTCTTTGCTTAAGCTATTGTAGCCCGCCAGGCTCCTCCGTCCGTGGGATTCTCCAGGCAAGAGTACTGGAGTGGGTTGCCATGCCCTTCTCCACAGGATCTTCCCGATTCAGGGATCAAACCCTGGTCTCCCACATTGCAGGCAGATTCTTTATGGTCTGAGCTATGAGGGAAATTGTGGTATTAAGAGTCTGAAACTGGGTTTTTCTCATTCCCACCTACGTGATCCTTACACAATGGCGGGATAAGTGGAAGGCTTTTCAGAGCAGAGCAACAGGCGCCCTCAACTCCGCTGTGACCCACTCAGGGCCACAGAGCCCTTGACTAGTGCTCTGAGGAGTCATCAGCCGCCAAGTAAATCCAATTTTCAAAAATTAATTACACGGAATAACCTGTCAAATCGACAGGCATGGTGTTTGATTCTCTGTCTCTCTGGAATTTAAAAATTAGATCACGTAACTCTCTCCCAGCTTACTGCCATTTGTAACTGGCCTCCAGGGTCTCCAATCTTGCCCACTTAACACCCTCCCCATGCCCTCTGCATCCCCCATTTGGCCAAATGATTGAATCATGTGCAGAGCAACCCAGGCCGCTCTCCCTCTCCCAGGTGAACTCAGGAGGAAGTGCAAAAGGCTTCTTGTGGATTGGGAGGCTCTTGATAATCTGTGCCTTCCTCCTCTCCAGTCTCGTCTCTCGTAAGGCTCTCCCGCCTCCGCTCCCCGGGCCCACTCAGTCACTGAAATCATTTCCAGTCTCTAGAACGCGCTCTGCTGTCCTATCTAGACCCTTGAACGCTATTAACCATGATGGAGCTTCCACTGGAAATCGTGTCCTTCCTGCAGCCTTTCCTTTACCTCTGCGTGTCTCCAGGGTTTCTCTTGGAAGGCCCTTTCTCTGGGGCATTAGAATCAGGAACCCTTTCCTCGGATGCTTGAAAAGCCATATCCTTCCCGTGCTGTGTGGCAAAGACGCCAGATGACTTGTGTTCTCTTCTTGGGGTCACGGCTAGTCTAAATACCCCAGCTTCCCTAGCAGCTTGGTGAGTTGTGTGATGGACTTCTAGCCAGTGAAGGAAGTGGTCAGCGTCAGTAATAAGCAGGAGACGAAATGTAGACCCTGTCATTGTCATCGTCTGTTCTAGTAAGGCAGGATAGTCAACAAACAGGAAATCAAAGAAAATCTCAGCTAATAACCTGTGCTATAACGGGGGCTGCCCCACCGACTCGGTGGGTCAAGAGGCCACTTGCACTGCAGAAGACACAGGAGACGGGGGTTTGATTCCTGGGTCAGGAAGATCCCCTGCAGGAGGAAGTGGCAACCCACTCCAGTATTCTCGCCTGGGAAATCCCACGGACAGAGGAGCCTGAGAGGCTACAATCCAAAGGGTCGTAAAGAGTCGGACACAACTGAGCAACTAAGCACAGAAAGGGAACACAGCGTAGTGGATTCCATGTCAGTGGGTGTCAGAGATCAGGGGAAGCCTGTAGCTGGGGTGGCCGGAGAAACCTCAGCAAGACTGCAACAAGAGAAGGACCGTGATGGGAGATCAGGGCCAGTCAGGGGCACATTCACAGTAGAGCGAGTTAAGAAACCTGAGTTTTATTTTGATTGCAGGTGGACATCACTGGAGTAGTGTCTTGGGAAACTGGATCTGATTTAAGCTTTTCAGATACTTTGGAAACAGTAGGGAGGGGGTGATAGAAGAAGCTACTGTGGGAAGGACTCAAGGAGAGAGGACGGGAGCTTAAACCAGAGTAAGAAGGGGAAGACGTTAAAAGAAATTGGATTCCAGATGTGTTCTGGACATAGAATCATCATGGTGGGGTGGTAAAAGGTAAAATAGGAATTAAGAGTGACTTTTATGATTTGGGGTCTGGTCACAGAGTGGACAGAGAAAAAAATTGCCAGAAAAATGATTTGGAGTTGGGAAATTAAGAGTTCTGTTTTGGACACATCCTGTTAGAAATTCTTAGTGAATCTCCAAGTGGAGAAGTCAGGGGTGACCTTGGCTGACTCCTGTGGGACTCAAAGTAGAAGACTGAGGTGGAGATACAAGTGAGAGAAGTGTCAGTGTTTATAGGTGGTATTTGAAAGCTGCAGCGTTTTCAGAAGTGACAGGTCAGCTGTGTCAGACGCAGTTGAGTCATTGAGTAAAAGGAATTCAGATAACTGACCAAAGACCCTACCAAGATAGTACCTTAATAACGTCTGCTTAGCTGCATATGGAAAGAGTGGAGGGTGAGGAAGTGGAGAATACGGATATGAGATGGCTCTGGAGGAGTTTTAAACTTAAAAGGGATGAAGAAATTGGACTTCAGCTGAAGCGCACTGTGGAAGGTCTTTTCTAAATCGTATTTAAGATGGGCCATAATGAATGGATGAATGGGTCCATTTTGATGCTTAGGAGAAGCCCAGAGCCAATTGCTTGGTGCTGTGTACACCCTGCAAACAGTACTCTGGCCTTGTGGCCGCCACACAGTGCATTGTTTGGCATTGGCTTATCAAAGACACAGATAGTTTCTCAAAAGCCTTCATGGAAAAACAGCCATAAATTTTCCTTTCAGGACTGGGGCTATTTCCAGGTGTTTCCTGGATGATCCAGGTGGGTCTGTGAAAGTACTTCCCAGGGAGGCCTGGTACTTTCCTTGCCCAGCAGGCTAGGTTCTGAGAAATCCTGTTGCAGTTAGCAGACATACAGTTTGTATTGTGTCTGCAAATAGGTAGCAGTCCACAGAGAGAGCTTTCAGTAGAAAAACCAGATTTGATATCAGTATTCTTCCCAACAGCCTGCCTTAATTTTTTCCCCATAATTTTTTTCTCCTTCCTTAAAAAAGAAAAAAAAAAAAAGAGGAAAAGAAATTTAAGGAAGAAAAGCATGCAAATGAAAAAAGCCTCTCTGTTTTTCAAATTACCCCAAAGCAAGCAACATCAAATCAAGACCCCTCTACTGCAATCTATTATTTCGGTGAGGATTTCACTCCCCGGCACCTGAATAATGTTCTTTGAAGGCTGCTTCATCAATAAACCACTCTGGTGAAGTTTTGCAGGCCTAGAATAATGAATAACAATTAGAGGCATTTAAAAAGTAATATTTTTTCCTGCAATTTGGAAATTGATTTATGAATTTGGGGATCCTCCAACTTCATCAAATAAATGGTTTCTTCAATCGAGTTCTTTTGCCAGCTGAGAAAAGCCCCCTGAAGGCTGGCAAGCTTGTGGAACTTTCTTGCCAGTTTATTGATTTTGATAGAAAAGAAACTTGTGACATTTAACAAAATTTGACTATGTCCGTGAAGAAAAACCAGAGTCATTTTCACCCAGGTAATTACTACATGGAAACCATTACTCAAGCAGTTTGGATTTCTCATCACTTCATCCCAGTTTTCTCAAGAGGATTTGTCTAAGGAGCTTCAGAATGTTTTATAAATATGTCTCAAAAATTTATGAAAGAGGATAGAGTCTATTCTGTCATCATTAGAAAGCAGCTGATGATGGACAAATAGGTAATATATGCTAGGTAGGTAGGTATATCAGCAGATAATAGATAAATAGATGATACCACATTGAGAGAAAGCATCACGCCTCTAGACCTATGATTCCTGTTTTCTGGCCGCGCTGAGTCTTGGCTACTGTGGGTGGGCTCTCTCGAGCTGTGGTGCTTGGGTTCCTTGTTGTGGGGCTTCCCTTGTTGCAGAGCTCAGGCTCTCAGTGTGCAGAGCCTAGTGGCTGCACATGGCCTCAGCAGTTGTGGCGCCGTTGTCCTGTGGCACGTGGCATCTTCCCAGACGAGGGGTCAAACCAAGCCCCCTGCATTGGCAGGTGCATTGTTAACCATTGGGTCATCAGGCAAGTCCCTGGATCTATGATTCTTGGCATAAGGAAGTTGACTTTGTCTCCCTTTCCATGCTTTTCCCACCATCAGCAAGCTACTTCCTCCCATGGTCCACCTTTCTCGAAGGTTGTCACGGCTCACGGCTGCATCACATGCCCTCCTACAAAGTGAAAGGCATTAGGAAGAATTAGAGATGCGTCCAAATTGGGCTTCTCATATCTCTTCCTCCTCTGTCTGCTTAGACTTTCTTGATTCATTTTGACAAACTTGAATCATTTCATCACTATACAACTCCCATGATCCGTTAACTGAGAAGGATAGTTCAATCAACAAACCTTTATTGAGCTTTCACTGTGCTCCAAGAACTGACATGGGCTTTAAGGATACAGAAATAGACCTAAAAGGATTCTCAATCTAGACTCTAGAGCAACAGAGAGAAAATGAAATAACTACAGTAATATAAAAATAAATGTCTGCCTCTTTTCCTTTTTACTTGATAGTCTCATGACAACAGAGAATAGGTTCACTTATAATGAAAATACAGAACTTTTTTTTGGTCTAGAGGTTGCCTCCCTGATATCATACCCACATCATCCTTCTGAATTGACTTGACTCTTTCAAATCAATGATGTTAAACCACAAAGTCCACCAACATCTCAAGTGTGTTATGGAATGTAGCAGCTGCCAAGCAGCAAGTTGCAAGTCTAGGCTGATCCCTTGTGCTTCGGTGGGTTGAGCTCTCTACAGCCGCTGTCCCTGCTGGGCTCTATGCACCGAGGACGGCCACAGCATTGATCTTTGTGCCATGGGCAAGGTTCTCACTAAATATTCAAGTGCTCTCTGAGGACTGCTTTATCACGGAGAGGCAAAATATTTTAACAACCGAAAGTCCATCCTGTTCTTTGGAATTCTCTACTTCTGTGTTCCTTGCCTAGGTTATTCTTACAGAAGCAATATCTCAGTTTTCAAGCTCCTGTTGAAGATTTCAGGTCTTTATTTTTACTTCGAGCCTCAATCTGCTTTCAGTTCAGTTCAGTCGCTCAGTCGCGTCCGACTCTTTGCGACCCCATGAATTGCAGCACACCAGGTCTCCCTGTCCATCACCAACTCCTGGAGTCCACTATGAGCTGGATATTGGGACACATGCCCCCAACAACTCCTCTTGGATCGTCTGCAAGTGTTTGAAATGAGCAGAGCTGAGGAAGCCGCTTGTCTGACATCTGGAAGCTGCAGACCTGGGTCCCAGCTCTAGGCTGGGTGTTTACAACTGGGTGTATGCAATTGGGAAGTGCCTGCGTTGTTGATTTAATTAGTGTAGGGCGAGGCTGCCTTTGTGTTCCTTTACGTGTTTCCTAGGTGATTTTAGTACAGTGGATGTCAACCTTGTCTGTTTCAAATATCCCAGTGTGCAACCTGCACCCCACTTTAATTAAATTGGAAACCCTGGGAGTGGAACCCAAGCACCAGTATTTTTGAAAGCTCCCAAATGATTTCACTGAGCAGTCCAAATGGAAACCAGCGCCCCAGCCCTGCTGGTTATTAGCCGTGTAATCTCAGTCAATAGCTTAACCTGACTAAGCCTCAGTCTACTAATCTGTTAATCGAGGATAATTATCGTGCCTGTTTCAGAGAGTGTTATAAAGATTATGTGACATGATTTATGGAAAGAACTTCACAGTGTTTAGCACAGAATAAATACTCGACAAATAAAACTATCACCATCTTAGTCAGCTCGGGCTATCATAACAAAACACAGTGGACTGGATGGCTGAAACAACAGAATCCTATTTTCTCACAGTCTTGGAGGCTGGCGGTGCAGGAGCCATGTTAGGTTCTCGAGAGGGCTCTCTTCCTGACTTAAGATGGGCTCCTTGCTGCGTCCTCACATGCCAGAGCTCTCTCTGCCTTCCTTGTCCTCTGGGGCCACAGTCCCATCAAATTAAGACCCTACCCTTAGGACCTCATTTAACTTTTTCTCCTAAAGACCTCAGCTCCAGATAAGTCACCCTGGGGGTTGAGGCTTCAACGTATGAGCTTTGAAAGGGATTACCATTCAGTCCATAGCAATCAAATTATCTATTTCTGAAACTTTACTGCTTGGGTGACTGAACGTCCAGATTTGCCCACTGTGTTCTTGGTTTCAGTGCTTAAAATCCTTTATCCCAGGAAACCTCTGTTGCACTGTACCCCATATCTAAGACAGAATCCATTGCTAGCCTGGAATCTTCTCTTGAATCTACTTTCTATCTCTGATCGATCATCAAATCTAAGCAATTCTAACTTCTAAAAATATAAGCTAGTTTTGCCTCCATATTCCCACTTTTACTCCCACCTCCATTGGTTATGCCCTCGTTATCTCTCCCACCCAGAGCGTTACAGGACCTCTCCCCGCCCTTCACTCTAAACCAAACCCAAGCACAAGTCAGAATCCCCTGAGGTCTTGTTAAAGCAGAGATCACTGTCTCTCTTTTCTTCCCTGAGGTCTGATTGGGTAGGTCTGGAGCACTGAGAATTTGCACTTCTAACAGGTGATGCCGATGCTTTTGGTTCCCCAACTTTTGGGTCCTGAACTGAGAGGCTGGGTGGCTTCCGCTCTGCCCATCCACAGCCATTGGAGAGATGGAGCCCGCTGGAGATTCCAGAAGCGTGCGGGTCACGCAGCAGCAGCGCGCCCATCCAGGGCCCCTTTGTGGACTGCAGAATTCCATGTCAGCAGGAAAGCCCTGGCACCAAACGAGCCTATTATCAAGTGACCTGCTCAGCTGTGAACTCTCTTTATCCCATCCTCATTCCTGTTCCCAGCAGTTACCCCTCACTTAAAATGCTGAGTCAGCTGCTTTTCACAGCCGATTTAGGTTGGGACACCCCCCACTTGTGAATTGGACCGTGTTGTCATTGACCGTGCTCAAGACCTCAAGGGGATCCAGACTCCTCACCAGCTCAAGGTAGACTCCATGTCTCTGAACAACTGGGAAATTGCTTCTCCTAAAAAATCTTCATCAGGTCTAAATATATTTATTAACATATTCATTCAGTCAGGATAAATTGTACATTCTCTGTACCCATTCATTCAACCTTTCTTTCATTTATTCAGTATTTGTTGTGCCTGCTATGTACCAGGATCAGCCATGTGGCCGTAATGAGATCATTCAGAGATTCTTCCAAGTCCCATGATGTTTAGAGTCTCGGGAAATAAGTTCCTTGCTGTCTGAAACTGAAGCAGAAACTCAACTTCCCCGATTCTGGTATTCTCTCTTAGGTAAAAAGCAAAACTTTTCCCCCTCTGCTCTTTGGCCTCAGCATAAACAATCTGATGAACACCTAAAGTTTCTACCCGCTGCCATGTTCTTAGGATATGGACACACATACTCCCCACATGCATGTGTCTTCCGTGTCTTATTAAGCACCACTTCTTTGGTGAACCTTCCATCAGCTTATTGTATTAGATATTATTGTTACTTAATAAGTTGCTCTAACCTTCTCAGCTTAAAATAGCACATATATCTCCAGGTTTCTCTGAAAGAAGAATCTGGGTGCAGCGTAGCTGGGCCTCCGCTTCCTGGCGTCTCATGTGGCTGTAGTCAAGGTGTCAGCTGAGGGTCTGCAGTCTAATCTGAAGACGCAGCTGGAAGAGGATTCATTCAAAACATCCCTGCTAGGTGTTGGCAGCATTCAGCGCCTCCGGGGCCATTGGACTGAAGACCTCAGTTCTCCTCTCAGTGGTGAGTGCTGGCCGTGCCCTGTTCCCCGTCCTGTGGCCTCTCCCACACGGCAGCTTGCTTCATCAAGAAGGCAGTAGAGTCAAGAGAGAAGTCACAACTTTTCTAATGAAATCCCAGGGATGACATCCCGTCACCTCCAGTCTGTTTTCTTCGTTTGAAACCGATCAGTAAGTCCAGTCCGCATTCAAGGCCGAGAAGTGTGAACACAAGGAGGCGGGGCTGCCAGTGGGAAGCCTGCCTGCCGCGTGCACAGACGGTCCTTCCTTGCGTGCCCTTGTAGCACCCGTCCTCGACAGCGCTGGGCCCCGTGTGGCCATGTGCTCAGTCGTGTGCAACTCTTTGCAGTCCCTTGGACTGTAGCCCACCAGACTCCTCTGTCCATGGAATTTTCCAGGCAAGACTACTGGAGTGGGTTGCCATTTCCTCTTCCAGGGGACTCTTCCCCAGCCAGGGACTGAACCTTGATCTTCTGTGTCTCTTCCATTGCAGGCAGATTCTTTACCTGCTGAGCCACTGAGAAAGCCCTGTGCTTTGTAAGTCATTAGGACTAGGTCTTACACGTCAACCAGACTGTCGTGACGTTTGGGCAAACACCAATCCAAATGTCACTATGTGGGTTTATTTTCTATGAGATCAATATTTAACTCAGTAATAATTTAATAAAATAATTAACATAGGTGACCTTAATGCAATCAGTTGAAGACCTGAGGAAATCAAAGACTGAGGTCCCTCAAGGAAGAGAGGTTTTTGCTTTCAGATGACTTTTGTATTCAAGCTGCAACAGCAACTCTTTCCTGGGTCTCCAGAGTATCAGCCTGCTCTGTAGATTTTGTACTTGTCAGTCCCGAAATCTCAAGAGCTGAGCTCTTAAAGTGAATCTCAGGCTTTCTCTCTCTCCCCCAAGATAGGTAGATAAATCTACACACACACACACACAGACACATACATACACACACACACACACACCCCTACTGATTCTGTTCCTCTGGAATAGTATGACTAATGAAGCCTCTAACCGTACTGAATCAGTTGTTTATTTATATATTTGTTTTCCCCACACATCTCAGTGTTCCTTGAGCCTCTTTATGTGTCTATCTTGTTTCCTACCATATTTCCTGTGGCCATAGAGGACTTGATGCTAAAAATGTAGTCAATGAATGTAGACTTCGCATATACACAGGTGTAGTCTTCAAGGTGGAGAAGGCGATGGCACCCCACTCCAGCACTCTTGCCTGGAAAATCACATGAATGGAGGAGCCTGGTAGGCTGCAGTCCATGGGGCTGCGAAGAGTCGGACACGACTGAGGGACTTCCCTCTCACTTTTCACTTTCATGCACTGGAGAAGGCAATGGCAACCCACTCCAGTGTTCTTGCCTGGAGAATCCCAGGGATGGGAGCCTGGTGGGCAGCCGTCTCTGGGGTCGCACAGAGTCGGTCACAACTGACGCGACTTAGCAGCAGCAGCAGTCTACAAGGTTCACTAAATGTTTGAAGTCTTAAGTGGCATTCATTTTGTACCAGTTAATTCCACTGGAAGTCACACTGTATTTTAGCCATGTATATACAGGTGTCGTTAGAGTCTTCAAATTCTAGGAGACAGGGAATGAGGCTGCCTAGCCCCAGGAAGTTGCCTGTCGCCTCCCGGGAAAGCTGATACAAGTGAAAAGACACATCTGTTATATTAGATAGTAACCCATTTCATCACTTCTTTGAAAACCCAAGGTTTGAGAGAGGATTCTCCTTGTGGTAACTGGACTTCAAGTTTATTTCCAAGAGAGGAATATGAAGGTCAGCTATAGTTAACTTGGGGTGGAGCTTGGCAAGCGCTAGCTGATTGGCATGCGGGCTCCCGCGCTATCCCGAGGAACCAGCAGATTGCAGGCTGCCAGGCGCTGCAGCCGTCGCTCAGAACAGGCCTGGAGAATGCCACCGTCCAGGAGACGACTCTGTCTCAGCTGTCACTCCCTCAGAACCTGCTCCCCATCAAGGGCTCTTGCAACACGATGGGGCCAGAGACGGGAGTCCGAACACCAGACACACCTGTTAATACCTCCTCTGTCCTGTCACCGTGGCCGGTGTGCGACTTCCAGTGCTCAGGCCCACTGTGGGTTTTAAGGTGTGAAGCTGTGCGGCTGGGACGCAGAGTGACCCGTAAGGCAGGGTGATTAGTGGCTTACTTAGTGCGATAACATCAGCTTGAGAGCACTTCCTAGGCTCCATTCCCACTGATAAGAACGTATCAGTACGTGTATTGATTGGAGATTTATCGGTACCATCTGTGGCTCTGGAAACGAATGGTTGGGCCCATGTTTCCTCCAGAGTGAAATGCTAAGCGTTACTGAGCTGGGTAGGAAGCCTGTGCTGATAACGTGTGTACCCCAGCCAGCACTGCAGCGTGGGACTGCCGGCCAAAAATGTGCAGGGACAGCTCATCCCAGACTCAGAAAAGCTGGTCTCTTAGCCCAGAGCTCCATACTGTCCCCACAGTGGTGAGATTTCAAGGCCCACACCTTCAGCACAAAAAGGGCCTAAAATGTGAACTCTTAGCCACGTGTATCTGGCCAAAAATCTGTTTATGGCCTGAGGACGTTTCTGGGACAGTCGTGGAAGCAGGAGGCCTCTGCCTGGAACCTTCTATAAAGACAGCATCAGTGCCCCAGCAAACCGTCCATGAGCTGAGTACACGGGGGCCTTAGAACAGCTGGGTGGGTGCCCCGAGGATAAGGCAAAGAGAATGGAGACTCTCAAGTAATTATGATGCTTGACAAAGGTCTTGGCTGGTCAGACAGCTACATAGCAGGGCTGCACGGGGCCAAGTGAGCCCAGCATGGATGGGACATGCTTTAGATAGCCTAAACCATAAATTGGGATTTCTGATACACAGTCAAAGTAGTGAGAAGTGGGGCAAAGTAAATACAAATCTTAACACTAATATACTAAAAATGCATATAAATCACTGGGAACTTACTTTAGGGTCATGGTTTGTGCTAACGGTATCACGCATGTAGCGTGTCCACCCTGGCCATGTGCCGATCAAGTATTAATTCCTCTCCCCAGTTTAATAAGCTAACCAAGTCTTGAGATGTTTGAGAAAAATGTTAGGATTAAACACGTACTACGTAGTAAACTTGGGATTGAACTCGGATTATTTCATAATAGGGTTCAAGGTCTATCACGCCATCGAGCTATATAACGTTCTGGAGATGGGCAGCATTTTGTTTGTTGAGCTTCAAAAGAAGTTCTTAGACATCATTTCTGTTAGAGCCTTACTCACTTTTTGTTTGAATATTCTAGGAATAGGAAGCTCAGTAATTCCTAGTAATTGAGCTCAGTAATTGAGCCAAGGTAAGGCTCAATTTACTGGGGAATGGAAGAAAATATTTTAGGTTCTTCTCCATATTAATATATATATATATTATTTACATTTTCTTCCCACTTCTTTCCATCCTGCAGTTTCCGTCAGAAATCTATGATGCTTTTTTTAAAAATGCAGATATGCACCCCTTTAGGAACTCAGATGTCTGTTTTGTGAAAAATTGTCCTGAAGGGATTCTGAAGCATAACCCTACTTAAGAACTTCTTTACACCAGTGGGTTGGCAAACTATGATCAGCAAGCAAAATCTGGCTTCTTTTTCCTCTTTTTTTTTTTTTTGTTGTTGTTGTTGAATCTGTTTTTGTAAATAAAGTTTTATTGGTCCATAGCCATGCCTGCTCACTGATGTCTTATCTATGGCTTTAAAGGTACGATGGGCAGAATTGAGCAGTCCTGACAGAGACTGACTGGCCCACAGAAACAAAAATATCTATTTGGTCCTTTCCAGAACAAGCTTGCTGCCCTTTGTTATGAAACATGAGTACCCATTAAAAGAAAATATCACCTGGAGAAATTGTTAGAAAATGTCAGTGAGCTGGGAGAAGAGATTTCAATGGCTTTGGCATAGCAGGTATGAGACGCGAAGGCAGGAAAGAGCCTGGTACATTCATGAGACGGAAAGGCGTTCTGCGTTTCTGGAGCGAAGAGAGCAAGGGGAGGACGGGGGCCACGTCACACAGGATCTGGGAGGCTTTGGAAGATGTCTGGACTGTTTCCCATGTATTAGAACAGATGAAGGGCTTAAAGTAAGGGAAGTAATATGAGCCCAGTTATATTTTAAAAGGATTAGACCAGCTGCATGAAGTAGGGAGACTAGACTAGGGAGGGGCAGGAAAGGACACAGGATGACCAGTGCAGACCTCTGTCACCCAGTTGAGTAACAGTGGTGACTCGGACTAGGCTGTCCCAAGCCGTATATCCTGACGAGGAGTTCAACTGCATTTGATGGAAAGAATGGCACACTCTGAACTCTGGGCAGCAAGGAAATCTTCATAGGAGGCGTTGAGAGGGAGCTTAAAAGATGGCAGGAGACCCAAGGAAAGTCAAGTGGTCTCTGTCCACATTCTATTATAATTTAGGAAATGGTCTTTTAAAAAATCCATGGGGAGTGGGCAATACTTCTTGGTAAAAGTTCCTGAATTGATATTTCCTTTTCTTGCAAAATAACCACCATCATATCAGAGTTACACTTGTACACAGCTCAGCTTTTTTTTTTTTTTTTTTTTTCTCCAACAACCTTGAGTTTTACTTTAGGAGTCTGCCATGTTGACTGTTTCATATTAATCCATCTCCAATAACAATTACAGATGGAATGTTTGCTTTGCTTGATAACATTTATAGTTCTGGTTGGCTAATATTTGTTATTTTTTTTTTAAGCCCTATTATTAGGAAATGCTTGCAGCGTTGAACTTTTGAGCATTTCATTTGATTCTGAAGCACGTTACGCTCCATACTGTGGACCATAGGTGCTTACATGTGACCAATGTGTGTAATATACACACATGCAGGAAAAGAGAGTCTTTTCTGACAAAAGTAATAGGAGGACTAGTCTCCATTCAACACCAGCAAATACATTTTGTAACTGTGGTCACTGAACCTCTTGGGAGTTAGCTCTTTGTCTTGTGACATGGGGCCATTCATGACCAATGGGCTGAGTATGCCAGTGAGACTTACTTTGCTGTTCTCGCTTCTTCCCCACTGTCTGGGATCAGCTACCACCTCTGATGGTTTGATCCCGTATTCTAAACAGATGGCCAGGTAGGGTACATGAAGGTCTTGTGCAAAGGACATGTCATCCGTGACATAGTCGGAGCCCCATGAGTGATCAGTTTTAAGGGAGACGAGAGGTACCTTACAGGCTGCTTTACTGAGGTTCCACATCAATAAAATTGTGGGAGGCGGGGAGTAAAGTCTCTATTCATGGCAGAGCACCCGAAGAGTAATCCGTACATGAGAAAGGAGAAGTGCCAGGGTGGGGACGCTGGCTGAGGCTGTTCGCTGACCTGGCTGGGCTCTGGGGAGGGGGGACTCCCTGTTGAGCAGACCCCTGCATTGAAATGGGTGGAGGCCGCTCAGAGCCCCTCTTGGCAGCCATGGTGAGAAAGGAAAAGAAGGTTGAGGAAGGCCACGCTGGAAGGTACTCATTCCCTGTGAGAAAATGGTGACTGGAAATAGCTCTTGTCCTGGCCAAAGGACGCACCAGAAGACACCGGCGAGTGTCATAGCTATGGCCAGGAAACATCTGGCTCGGTCAGGAAGCGGATGGGATTTGGACACAGGCGCATCTGTGGTGATCGTAGGGTGGGATCCGAGAATAGAAGAAATTTCAGCTTTGGGGAGAAGAGATACGATTGCAAAAGTAAGAGGAGAAAAATATCTAATAACCCATGTTCTTCTCCATGACCCCTGCCCCCCTCAATTCTTAACAAAGTCTTATTCTTTAATCTTAGTTGGATAGGGTTTACATCGGGTATGTTAAGAACGCCGATTTAAAAGACTTAGGAGAACACATTTCCAGAGAGAAAGATTCAAGAAAGAAGCCAACCAAAGTCTTTTTGGAAGAGATATCTCAAATTCAGTTTTTCTGCAAAACTAGTATCAGGGCCCACTTGGGAAACGGTAGATTAGAGGCTTAATTAACACATGGCCCTGGGGTTACACTCAATGGCTACTCTCCAGTAGGAAAGAAAACATCTTCCAAGTATTTTAAAGATTGCTGAGTCAGATAAGACTTTAAAAAAAGGATGAAACAACTCAAAGTCAGAGAAGCAAAATGGAAATTAACGAGGAGGCAATTTGGATGCTTTCAAGCGCAGAGGAAGGAGCAAGGTCTCAAGGAGGCATTGGGGCAATTGAATAAGTCAGGAGCCAGAAGCCCCGATCTGGGGAGGGCTGCACCTCCCACTAACTTGATTCACCCCCGACTGCACATCTCCGTATCTTATTCCCCACCCACCCATAAAACCCCCCGCCTGTGTTAGTGTTGGGCCTCAGGGCTAAGGAATGGAGTAGGGGAGAAACAAAGTGAAGAAAGGGCCTGAGAAATCAAGAAAAGGAAGGCTTCACAGGTAGTAGCAGCAGCTTCTTGGAAGCTTACATCTTTTGTAAGCTTCAGTTGTGACTTTTGCTCAAGCTTGGGGGCAGAATGGTCCAAAACATCAACTGTTACATGGAAACAACCCTAGGCTGCTAGTGGAGACGTGGGAGAGAACTTCATGGGAATGAAATTGACCCAACTGGGACTCTGCCATTGGAGGTGAAAAGGAGAGAAAGTTGACACAGGACCCTTTTCAAATCTGAACTCGGGATCCAGTGAGGACAGGTTCTAGAACTTTCCTAGAAGCTGGCATGTCTCTGGAGCAGCATGTCTCAGAGTTGGAACTGGGTGTTTTGTGTTGGAGGCGATGGACAGTGTCATAGGTGAAAGTAAAATCCAGCCAGGACTGAGAACTCCTTTTTAAGTCAGGAAGTCCTTGGTGAGAGGGCCTCTCTGGTTTTAATCTGAATCCTGCTAACTCAATTTAGTGCTCTGTAACTACTGGTTGACCTGAGTGCCCTCTGTAGAGCCTTGCACACGGCTCAGCAGACACTTTACTGTGGCCCTCTACGGGAGGGACGCAAAGGGACAGGCCCTGTCCTCACCTTCCGCGGGCCTTTCATCAGCTGGAGATGACACGCCCGCCTGGGAAGACTCTCCTAAGACAGCAGACTTAGCTTGGGTCAGATAGCAACAGTTCTCTTAGCCCTTTTCTTTCTCAGTCTCCCTCAGTTTGGGGTCTGCTGAAAAAAGCCAAAGTGTCTCCTGGTGCAGAATCAGCTTGATTTGTGTGGGAAAAGCCACACGTAAGGGCCTCGGGCGAGGTCCACATTGTCACATCAGATCCATCTGTCCCTCTTCACCAAGGCTGCATCCTGTGGGTACCACGGCCCGGGGCCTGGGAGGATGCTCGGGGGGCCGGGTGCCAAAGAGGCTAATAATTCTGTCAAGGGGTGGAGGAGATACAATGGGGCCCGAGGGCTGGGAGCCAGCAGCAGGCCTCGCTCGGCACAGGGGCAGCCCGCCGTCTGCACCGGCCCCGCTGGTTCTCTGGCTTCTTCTTACCAAGCCGTGGTGTCTCTCGTGTCTCTGGGTTTCGTCAGTCTGTTCTTTGTTTTGTACACTGGACACAGGAAGACTGGATACTCCGTGAAGGGTTTGCACTGACAGGTCCGTTTGGGCATTAACGTCTGAGCCAGCCCAGACGGTTGGCACCCATCCAGTCAGGGCTCTTTGGGAGGCAGGGTGGCGAGTGGTGAAGCCCTTAGGCTTTGAAATCGGGCTGACCGGGTCACCACTTCCGTCCCTCCCCTGCTGGGCGGAGGGTCTAGGCGTGCCCGGTCCTGACCAGCTTCCGGAAGCCAGTGCTGAGACACATCTCCCTGCTCCAAAGTTGAGTCCCTTGTCCCTGGGCTCTCCATCTTCCTAAGGAGGCATTGAGGTTTCACACCGACTTTGACTCCTGCCTCCTGCCCTTGCTTGCTGAGTGACCTTGGGGGAAAAAAAATCCCTTCATCTCTACAGTCTCAATTTCCTCAAAGGGAACTAATATTACCTGTTGGAGGATTAAACTAGATACAGTTAGTAAAACATATAGCAGGGTTTCTTTCCCAAGGTGAGCTTTTAGTACATGCTGGCTATGATCCTTTTTCTCTTAGCCGGGGCCTTCTTACCGTCAGCATACACACGACTTGATCACTTTGTTCAGGGCTTTGATCAGAAACTACTTTTTTTTTGAGTGAAGTCTTCCGGGATCGGTTATAAAGCACTGAATTTCACCCTCACCCCGGCATCACCCCATTCTTTCTTCTGGCTTATTTTCCTTTACCTTTCACAATCTTTGACTGTTCTTTCCATTTATCTGTCTATGTATCTATTTATGCATTTTGGCCATCTGAGGCAAAGAGCTGACTCACTGGAAAAGACCCTGATGCTGGGAAAGATTAAAGGCAGGAGGAGAAGGGGACGACAGAGGATGAGATGGTTGGATGGCATCACCGACTCAATGGACATGGGTTTGAGCAAGCTCTGGGAGACAGTGAAGGACAAGACGCCTTGGGGTCTCAGAGTCAGACACAACTGAGTGACTGAACAACATCTATGTATGTATATATCCATCCACCTGTCCATCCATCCGTCAGTCCCTCCATCCATCTTACTGTCTAGCCATTCTTCCATCCATCATCCATCTAGCTGGCTAGCTAGTTATATCTATCTTGTCTGTATCCTCTTTCTAAAATGTAAGAGCAAACATGTCAGGCATTTTCGTCTATTTTTTTAAACTGCTGTAGCCACAGAATCTAGCTAGGTGCCTGGCACTTAGCAGAGACACAATCAATATTGATGGCTTAATGAATATTGCTATTGTTATTATTCTTCAGGCTGGCACTCTGTGATAGCAACAGAAGACTTGGTTCACCGTCACGGGTCTGAAAGCTAGCTGTGATCGAACGGGGGACCGTCGGACCCGCCTTCTGGGTGGAAGCACACAGGCACTCATTCCTCCGGCCGCTGGGAGCATTATCACTTTGAGAGGTGCCCTGGGCCTTGTTAAAAGTCGTGACTTTTTCCTAAAGGCAGCTCATATCAAATGGCTTGTAGATACACTTGTATGAAGGGCTGACCCACTTGCCCTGATTCAGGACAAGTCTCAAGGGCAGTCCCAGATCGCTGAGAGGCTGGCTGAAGCCTCCCTTACGACTGCATACCAGCCCAGCTCCTCCCTCCGCACAGCCTTCCTTCCCTCCCATGCATGCGTTGATCCTGAGAGTTTTCCCCCGATTAAGTTTCTGCTTTTGTAAATCTTCATCTCAGAATCTGCTCCCCACTGACCTGGGATGGTAACCTGTTGTTAACGATTTATGAAAACTTAGATTCTTTGCATGTGGAAAGGCCCAAAATTCACGTCATATGCTCATCATATGCTTTCTCAGGGGCAATGCTTCTTTCCAGCGTAAATACATGTGATGCCCCACAACTTGTTTTACCTGAGACGAGATTATTTGGTTCACCCAGTGAGTAGATGCTCTGCGCCCAGCACCACGCTAGGCTTGCTAACTGGAGAAGTTAGATCTGTTTCTAGGTCTTCCACTACTGTCCACCTTTTTCTGTGACTGCAGAGTAATATTCCCTTCTCTTCATAATACTGGAAGTGGCACTCATTAGCTGTGATCCCAGGATGGGGCATAACCGTCTATTCCATCTGGCTCCCTGGACCACCTTCTTCAGCTCAGCTCAGCTCAGGAGTGTGACTCTGTCTAAATGTAGACACATGTGCCATCAAATCTAAAAATAAGTTGGGTTATTCTAGGCATCTTTTTCTTCTTCTCTTTNGCATTTTGGCCATCTGAGGCAAAGAGCTGACTCACTGGAAAAGACCCTGATGCTGGGAAAGATTAAAGGCAGGAGGAGAAGGGGACGACAGAGGATGAGATGGTTGGATGGCATCACCGACTCAATGGACATGGGTTTGAGCAAGCTCTGGGAGACAGTGAAGGACAAGACGCCTTGGGGTCTCAGAGTCAGACACAACTGAGTGACTGAACAACATCTATGTATGTATATATCCATCCACCTGTCCATCCATCCGTCAGTCCCTCCATCCATCTTACTGTCTAGCCATTCTTCCATCCATCATCCATCTAGCTGGCTAGCTAGTTATATCTATCTTGTCTGTATCCTCTTTCTAAAATGTAAGAGCAAACATGTCAGGCATTTTCGTCTATTTTTTTAAACTGCTGTAGCCACAGAATCTAGCTAGGTGCCTGGCACTTAGCAGAGACACAATCAATATTGATGGCTTAATGAATATTGCTATTGTTATTATTCTTCAGGCTGGCACTCTGTGATAGCAACAGAAGACTTGGTTCACCGTCACGGGTCTGAAAGCTAGCTGTGATCGAACGGGGGACCGTCGGACCCGCCTTCTGGGTGGAAGCACACAGGCACTCATTCCTCCGGCCGCTGGGAGCATTATCACTTTGAGAGGTGCCCTGGGCCTTGTTAAAAGTCGTGACTTTTTCCTAAAGGCAGCTCATATCAAATGGCTTGTAGATACACTTGTATGAAGGGCTGACCCACTTGCCCTGATTCAGGACAAGTCTCAAGGGCAGTCCCAGATCGCTGAGAGGCTGGCTGAAGCCTCCCTTACGACTGCATACCAGCCCAGCTCCTCCCTCCGCACAGCCTTCCTTCCCTCCCATGCATGCGTTGATCCTGAGAGTTTTCCCCCGATTAAGTTTCTGCTTTTGTAAATCTTCATCTCAGAATCTGCTCCCCACTGACCTGGGATGGTAACCTGTTGTTAACGATTTATGAAAACTTAGATTCTTTGCATGTGGAAAGGCCCAAAATTCACGTCATATGCTCATCATATGCTTTCTCAGGGGCAATGCTTCTTTCCAGCGTAAATACATGTGATGCCCCACAACTTGTTTTACCTGAGACGAGATTATTTGGTTCACCCAGTGAGTAGATGCTCTGCGCCCAGCACCACGCTAGGCTTGCTAACTGGAGAAGTTAGATCTGTTTCTAGGTCTTCCACTACTGTCCACCTTTTTCTGTGACTGCAGAGTAATATTCCCTTCTCTTCATAATACTGGAAGTGGCACTCATTAGCTGTGATCCCAGGATGGGGCATAACCGTCTATTCCATCTGGCTCCCTGGACCACCTTCTTCAGCTCAGCTCAGCTCAGGAGTGTGACTCTGTCTAAATGTAGACACATGTGCCATCAAATCTAAAAATAAGTTGGGTTATTCTAGGCATCTTTTTCTTCTTCTCTTTGTCTAATGTATCCTTGAGATTTGTCCAAGTTCATTCATTCAGGTCTCCCGCATTCTTCTGTGAGGCTCAGTAGTAAAGCTGCCTAGTTTTTATTATTATTTATAACCTACACATAGTAATAATACATAATTTATTTTATGAATAATAAATAAATAATTTTATGAATAATAAATAAATAATAATTTAATTATTCAACAAATATGTATCGAGTGCTCCTGCAGCCAATGTAGCTTTTGAACTCCAGAGAAGACCAATGGCATCTATGGCACCCATTTAAACATACTATAGTACAGCCCTCAGTAAAATATTTTCCTTCCCTACTGCCTTGGTTCCTAGAAGAAAGGCTTCTCTAAAGACGTCAATAGCCACTCGGTGTTCAGAAACTCTCATTCATCTCAGTGGACTCCTCAGCTGTCTGTCCAGTGGGTAGGGTCTTCTTTCTTTGTGTTACCATTAACTCTTGGTGATAGGGGGCTTCCCCAGTGGCTCAGAGGTGAAGAATCTGCCTGCAATGCAAAGGATACAGGAGATGCAGGTTCAATCCTTGGGTCGGGAGGGTCCCCTGGAGGAGGGCACGGCGACACACTCCAGTATTGTTGCTTAGAGAATCCCATGGACAGAGGAGCCTGGCGGGCCATAGAGTCAGACACGACTGGAGCCACTGAGCACGCACGCACGCTTGATCATAGTATAACCGTTGGAACGGGCTTGGCAGTCTAGGTCCTCATTCCCCCAGTTTCATTCCTGCCATTGTCCTCTGCGCACATCCCTGCGTGGAACAGCTTCGTGCTGACTGATGCTCACACCTTCCCGAGTGGTAATAGAGAAGCTTATTTGGCAGAGACAATAAGATAGGAAGAATGGAGATTCAGAGTCAAGCTTTTGAAATCTCCTCTTGTGTTGACTAGACATGCTGCCCTGGGCGGAATATTCAATACAAACATCATATGAGCTCTGTTTGGCTTCTCCTGAGTTGCAGCGTGAGTCTCAGGACCAGAATTAGGGCCCTGAGGATGAGGATGACGCAAATGAGGCATTTGCTGCAGGTGCAAAACTTAGGGGGGGGCATTAAAAAAGCCTTGTGATCAGTGTAAATTCCATGTAAATGCAATATTTAATGAAATTTAAAGGCAATACCAAAAAATCCATGATGAAAAAAATATTAAAAATTTAAATAAAGACAGGATCTGACAGCACCAAGATTAGGATAAGACCAGAGAGCCTGAGTTATGCAAATATAAGATGCCTCCTTAAATTTTGACCCTGAAGCTAATACCTCTCTCAGTCACTCCAACACAGGGCCCTAACTGGCCCAATACCATTCCCTGATAGACCTATTATGAAAGGGCACCTTGATAATCAAGGTAAAGAATCGTACACAACAACTCATACCCACCGAAGACTCTTCTCCCCATCTTTGACCCCCGTCCCCCAATCTGTCTCCCCCAGATGATGCAAGGTGGGTTGAACCCTCCACTCACTGAGGACTTAACAGTGCTGTGTTCAACTCATCAACCCACCTAAGCCCCAGAACATTCGTCCAGCCAACAGTTAGATGCCTCTTAAGTGCTTTTCTTGCATATGGACCTCTCTCTTTCTCTCTTAATACAATCTTGGCAGTCAACTTATTTACTCTCTGCAACAAAACCGCTGCAGTCCTAGCCTGGGACTGTCTCTGGCTCCACAAGACTTACCCAGACATTGTCTAGATCTATGACTTGAAACTCTTCCCATCAGCCTCCCTCCCTTGCACCAGCCGAGGCATCCTGCACACTCATCACCTCCAGTCCCATGCCAGGTTCTTGCTTTATGCGCACAATTTCAGATCCATTGGCCATTTGGGCAAGAAGCCTAATACAAGCTCTTAAGTATCTTCTTGGCACCACTTCCCTACCTGGTGCTGCTTCCAACCTCCTCCTCCCCCACAGCATTCTCCAGACCCACTGACATAGAAGATGAGGGTTTTCTAAGCTTTCAATGATCTGTTAGTCTTTTTGTGTTCCTTCATCATCACACAGCACTCCCAGACCCACCGATTCCTTCCTGCAGCCTCTGACCTTCCAGTGTGTGCTGATCTCAGCGTGGGGCACAAGACAGCCACACCATTTTCTTAATAAGCTTATCTAACCATGTCAACCCTACCTTATAATGCTCCAGAGTCTGCCTTTGCTGGACAAGAGAGAGTTGGTTAGAGTATACCAAAATCCCAGTGCCTTAACCCAGCGAAGGTTCACTTATTTCTCATGCAAAGCCCACTGTGGGCCTAAGCAACTGTTGAGGATAACCTTCCTCCAGTGTTTGTGGCCATGCCTTCCAACCGAGAGCTCCTCGGATGTTTGAGGAGGAGAGGGAGAGAGGGGATTCAAGCCCACCTTTTGTTAATTTTACCTTGGGAATGACAGCTCTCTGCCCGTAGACTACTGCCCAGAGCTGGTCACAGGGCTGCCCTTTGAGGTGGACGCAGAAACGAGTGTGAGTGCATAGAACGAGTGACTGCCACTTTCTTTGCCACACTCTCCATCATCAGAATCAAAACAAAATTCCCCTGGCTTGCATCTGGTTATCTCCCTACCGACTTATCTCTCTCCGGTTTCTACCTTCTGTTGTGAAATGCTGGTAATTCCCTAGGTATGCCATGAACTGGCATGCATCTCTGCCTTCACCAGGATCTTCCTTCCCAGCGGATGCCGAGTCCCTCCTCGTCCTCTTGACAACCTCCTAGGGTTCTTTAAAGCCCCAGTCTCTCAGAGGGCTCCCTTCTAGGGGTGATGAGCTTTAACGGCATGAAGATCTTGTTATTTTCATGCAGGGACACCACTGCTATTCCTCGTATCCCACAGGTGGTGTGGGAGCCCAAAGTCTTCCCCATCATTAGTTTTAAGCTATACTTCACAGTGACCTTAATAAAAATTTAAAGACCATATAACATACATTATCCTGTAGGTGTGTTAATTAGTCTTATATATGACATCATCTCTGCTCCTGGGATTTTTTATGGCTGTCATATATCTCAAAGGAAAGACTTAGCCATTCTCGACATAACTACATAAAATTCTGTTTCGTTTGCCAGGCATGACAAAGGAAATATATCTTCGGAAGCATCACTACATATTTTGGATAGCACAATAATTAGAGAACAATATTTGGAGAATATTATCTCTCTCAAATAAATATATAAACTTTCAGTGATTAATTTTCATAATTAAAACTGATGTGTCATCATTTTCGATGATGCTCTAGTGTGTCATTTTAAAACATTTTTAATATTTTGAAGAATCGCTAAAATGTATGTATAAGTACAACTTGAAACATACATATAATGTTGTCAATTTTTGCCTTTAACTCACCATGCCAGTCCTCTGAAAAAGTCTGCCAGTCTTTCTGACGTTCATTTGGTATATAGATTTAAGAAAGACAGCTGAATCTTTCCAGCTTCTCTTAGCATCTAGCAGTTTATGACAGCGGCCGGTACTCTTCAAACCCGGATTGAATTTGTCCTGAAAGGAAGGCAATACAGTGGATCGGAAATTTAGAACATGTTTTGAAAAATCACTCAAGCATCATTTCAGATAGTCTGTGTAGTGTCTTTAGAAATGTGTGCATTTAACAACCATAGATTTTTTGTGTACTATGTCCAAAAAATAGGGTCATGTAAAATTAAAAATAGATCATATTTTTCATCTGGTTCATATCAGTTTGATTGGTTTTGCTGTTTCCATTGTACATTCCTCAAGGCAAGGAAAGAACCGTCTCTATCCTGTTGGTGTGAACCTTCTTGTAGCACCTTGAGTGTGTTAAGCGTCATGATTTCCCGAAGGCATGCAGATAATTCAACCAACAGAGTAACTGTAGTTCTCCTACTTTCCATTGAGAATTTTAACATATGGTCTTCATTATCCCAAGAGGTGATACAAACAGAATGCATAATTATATTCAAAAGGGTTTGGAGGAATGTATGGCAGTCAGAGAATGTCATATATTACCCTTAGGGGTCACCGAAGTGATAGGGAGGATGGGTCGGTGGTGTCTGTTTGAATTCCTACTAAGCTGCAAGTTCCTTGATGGCAAAGAACCTGACAACTGGCATGAGTTTATTGATCTTGAAAATATTTATGGAGTGCCCACTATGTGTCCAACACTGACCTAAGTAAATAAATTCTTAATTACCATTTCTACTTCCTATAATTTATTCAAAGGAGTTAGAGTTATTTTTCTAGCGATGCTGACTACCTTGGCACACTTTCATCTTCTCCCACCTGTGCTGTCAGTGGCACAAGGAGCTAGCGGCCTGGGTGGGGATCCTGATCCTAAATCGGGAATCAGGCGGACAGCCCCAGCAGGAAATGACCCTCACAAGTAGCACCCTGTTTCAACCCATCAGATCCCCCATCCATAAGTATTATCTGGAGCACAGCTCTAGCAAACAGACATTGTTGACTGACCCAATGAAAAAGCGTGAGCAGGTGTCAGGGTGACCTCATGTCTCCATGACAACCCCATCCAGTGTGTAAGACTTGTTCATAATATAATGCCTTTGTGGTAAGATAAAGGAGCATACAAAGGGGACAGAATGCTAGACACGGGGCCTGTTAACATTGCTTTTGAAGTTCTAAAGAAATACACTTATCTAGGCCATGCAACTATTGCTGGGGGTGAGATTTTAGTATACTTCCTGTTGACTGGGAGTGGCGGGTGGGAGGGGTGGGAATGCCAAGCAGTGGAAACAAAGTGTTAGAACTTGTTAATGAATTAAACCCTATCAGTTAATGGAAGAAAAGGTTTAGATTTGAGGACTAGTAAAGAAGCCCCCAAAGGTAAAAGCCCACCGTAATTAGTTTGAACAGTTTTTGTTGTTTGTGTTTTAGGTATCAGATCAATAAAGCAGCATTAATAATTAAAGATCAGGATAAATATACCAGTTCCAGATTAGAGCTTTGAGCTTTAAATTGCTTGTGCCAAAGGCTTTTTTTTTTTTTTTTTAATAGACTCTAATCTTTCCAGATGTACTGAAGGGCTATAATGTGACTTCTACAGCTGTGGATTTGGTGAGAAATATGAGGTTCTTCTAGATGAGGGCTGTGGAGAGGCCCCAGAGCAGGCCTCCGGGGCGAGGGTGGGGGTCAAGGGGGTCTGTGGTAGGAAAAGACAAGTATGTCCCATTTAAAAGAGCTGTTTCTCTCCTTTGCTCTCCTTCAGATGCAGCTTAGTGGCTTGTAAAGCGATGGGGAGAAACAGAACTTTCTGTTCATGGGCGGCTAGCTGGAGTTCTGTCTTGAGAAGTCAAAGATTAGAAAAGCAAGAAGGAGAGGCCTGATGAAGAATTGCCTAGGAAAGTGCTTCTAAGGTTTAGATTCCTCGGGGTATTGGATGGACACAGGCGATGCAATGAAAAGGCAAATCCGACCAAGGACAGGTTATGACCCGCCCGCAGGGAATTAGGAAGTGGTGCTTGACATTAGGATAGGGTGATGACTTTCCTCAAGGCTGGGGAAAGGAGACTCGCAGACCAAAAGTGCTCTTCGCAAGTCGTCTTGATCCAGGGAGATGTGTACGGATGTCACTCACCAAGCAGCAGTGCCCTGGGAGGGAGAGACGGCAGTCACTCCCTGAGGTCGTTGCGCTCAGGAACAGGCTCTGTCATGAAGAGCTGCCCGTCTGCATCCACGTTTCCTGTGAAGCCTTCTGGATGGATTTCCTGAGGCGCTCTTCCCATCGGGAAGGAAGTTGACTCTGTCCTCACTGGCCTGGCCTCAGGCCAGGAACATCTCACACTTAACAATAAAAGACACACCCACACCCACCACTACTTCGTGTCCTTCCCATTCTTTCTGGCCCTCATTTCACTATTTAGTTCTCCCATTGTCCAGCTGTGGTTTTGTTTTTTATTTTAATAAACTAATTTTTAAATTTAAATTTTATTTTTTAAAGATATTCATTGTTATTGATGTGTAGTTGACTTACAATGTTAGTTTCAGGTGTACAACACAGTGATTCAATACCTTTTATAGATTACACTGCATCGAAAGTCATGACAAGATGACTGTATTTCCCTGCGCTGTACAAGATGACCTTGTTGTTCCTGTATTTTACACATTATAGTTTGTATCTCTTAGTCTCTTATCCCAAGATTACCCTTCCCCCTTTCCCTCTCACTACCGGCAACAATCAATTTGGTTCTGTCTGGTTATATACATTTATTTAAAAAAATTTTTTAGATTCCACATGTAAGTGATAACATGGAATATTTGTGTTTGTCTGACTTATTTCACTAAGCATGATGGCCTCTGGATTCATCCATGATGTTGTAATGGTAGGATTTCACTCTTTTTATGGCAGGGTAATATTCCATTACCATTGGAGGAGGAAATGGCAACCCACTCCATTATTCTTGTCTGGAGAACCCCAGGGACGGGAGCCTGGTGGGCCACCGTCTATGGGGTCGCACAGAGTTGGACACGACTGATGTGACCTAGCAGCAATATTCCATTACATATATGTATACACATGTATGTATATATGTATGTATAGATAGATGCTGTGTCTTCTTTACCCATTCGCCTGTTGCTGGACACTTAGGTTGGCTGTTGTAAATAACCCTGCTGTGAACACTGGGGTGCATGTTATCTTTTTGAATCAGTGTTTTTGTTCTCTTCAGATATATACACCCAGCAGAGCAATTTCTGGGTCATATGGTAGTTTTGTTTTTACTTTTTAAGAACCCCCATACGATTTTCCACAGTGGCCGCCCCAGCTTGCATTTGAACCATCGGTGTAGGAGGGTTCCTGTTATTCCACACGCACACCAACACTTGTTATTTGTAACCTTTCTGGTAACAGCCGTTCTCACAGATGTGAGGTGATACCTATTGTGGTTCTGATTACACTTCTCTGATGATTAGTGATGCTGAGCCTTTTTCTCGTGTGCCTGTTGTCTTCTATTTTATATACATATTCTTTGGGGAAAAAAATGCCTCTTCACATCTTCTGCCCATATCTTAGTTGGGTTATTTGTTTGATACTGAGTTATATGAGCTGTTTGTACATTTGGGGCATTAACCCCTTATTAGTCTTTTTTTTTTGCTAAGTCACTTCCGTCGTGTCTGACTCTGTGTGACCCCGTAGACGGCAGCCCACCAGGCTCCGCCGTCCCTGGGATTCTCCAGGCAAGAACACTGGAGTGGGTTGCCATGTCCTTCTCCAATGCAGGAAAGTGAAGAGTGAAAGTGAAGTCGCTCAGTCATGTCCGACTTAGCGACCCCATGGACTGCAGCCTTCCAGGCTCCTCCATCCATGGGATTTTCCAGGCAAGAGTATTGGAGTGGGGGTACCATTGCCTCATTTGTAAATATTTCCTCTGACTCAGTTGGTTTTCTTTTAGTTTTGTTGATGGCTTTCTTTGTTGTGTGAAAGTTTTTAAGTTTAACTAGGTCCCATTTGTTTAACTTCGCTTTTGTTTCTTTCGGTTTAGGAGACAGATCCGAAGAGCTGTCACTGTGGTTTGTCAGGGAGTGCTCTCCGTGTGCTGTCTGAGACCCTGTTTCCTACGCCCACTGCTCTGTTCACGTCTTTAGTCACTCAGAGATGTCTCTGCAAGCTCAGTGCCTTTATTTCCCTCTTTCTCCTCTTTTATCCCCTCTAAGTTAACGGTCCACAATTTTGCTATGATATCTGTACTCTTGGTTTTTTCTCATTATGAACTCCATTAAATTTGACCACTGCTAGGAACATTGTTGTGGTTTTCTTATATGGATTAATGGAATCTTCAAGCTGAAAATAATTTGGAGATCGTGTGCACATGTGTTTCCTAAAGACCATTTAATCACAAGTCTCTTACCTGTCCCCAGCATCTTGTAAAAATTTTCTATTTTTCTATAGGGAGTGATACATACTAATATCCCCTCTTGGAGACAGAGCACTTACGATTTTTGTGACATGCTTTACTTAGTTTAATTTAATGCTTCCCAAACTTCCTTGACCAACAAATTATCTTTTTTATTTTTCTCTATAAAAATAAAATATCATATGAATATGATATGAAATCATATGAACATCATATGAACCTGGGGGGTATCATATGAAAACGGGGGGTGTTGACTTAACCTGACACCTTTATTCTTTCTACAGCATTCTTGGTGGATCATTGTCCATTGCCATTTTGACGCCTCAGGTGATTCAGAGCTCACTACCTCTCAAGACAGGATAATTCCATTGCCAAAAATAGTCACCAGCATCTTTTCACCCGTGTTGCCACTTCGATTTTAATTGTGTGGCTTGCTGTAGATGCAGCTTCAGGATAGTGCTTATGTCTTTCTTCAACCTTTAGCTCCTTCCGCTGTTCTCTTTCATATCACGTCCTATCTTCCCTTTTCTGAATGTGATCCCCGCTTTTTCTTGAAACCCACTTAGGAACATTTTTCTACACATTCTCCAGCATGTTGAAACACTCCTGAACATGTAAAAGGCAGGCAGAGTTCTTGATCGACGCCTAGTTCTAGAATTTCCTGAGTTCAAACACAAGGGTTTGTTCATTGCAGCCACATTTTCAGATCTTGGGAAATTAATTTCAACTGTATTCATTGATCAGCAAAGGGAACTTTTTTTCCTGTACATGTCACACACTCTGATTTTTCTTGCAGAGAAATCCAAGCCCATCTTTTAAAAAAATACATGTTTCAGACTGCTAGTAGGTCTATTAAATTACACTATCATCTACCCTACATACCTGGTTCAATGATTGGTTTAATAATACATCATGTTTATTTTTCCCTCCAACCTTTATACAATTTGCTGTTAGGAAAACCAGCTATTACTACTCTTTTTACTGCATAGGAGGAACCTACCTTCCCCTTATAAAAATCTCTCATGTAAGACTTCATTCTAGGAGCTTCTACATTTGTAAACAGATTCCCACTCCACAGGTATTTAATTCACCCGTACAGTTCCCCCTCTTTGCTCAGTCTTATTTTTTGGAACTGAACTGACCCTGAGATTTTCAGTTTGAAAGTATCATGTGTTACACCCTACTTGTGATAATTATACTGACATATTGATTAAATGTTATCATGGGCAAGAAACAGTTGGCTGAGTGTTTTACATATGCTGTTTTATTTTCTCATGATAACAACTCTAAAAGAAAAATATCGTTTCCCTCATTTGAAAGACAAGAAAAATGAGGATTATCAGGCTATGTAAACTTGTACATAAAGTGAAAGTGAAGAAAGTGAAAGTGAAAGTCACTCAGTTGTGTCCGACTCTTTGCAACCCCATGGACTAGACAGTCCGTGGAATTCTCCAGGCCAGAATACTGGAGGAGGTAGCTTTTCCCTTCTCCAGGGGATCTCCCCAACCCAGGGGTCAAACCCAGGTTTCCCACATTGCAGGTAGATTCTTTACCAGCTGAGCCACCAGGGAAGCCCATGGTCCCCGTTATACACAAGCCTAGAGTTGGACTGAAACAGCCCAATTCTAATTGTAGAATTGTAGTGAAAAATCTAGCTTGCTCATGTACTTTCTTTTGGAGACTCAATTCCTGTCTGCAATGAACTCTCCCTCCCTCCCTCCCCCTCCTTCTTCCTTTCCTGCTCCTTCCCTGTCTTGATCCCTTCCTCCAGCCACCCCCTCTTTCACTCATCCCTCCTCTCCTTACCCTCTTCTTTTCTTTCTCAGCTTTTCTTTTGTAATACGACTAATTTTATTCAAATTTTCCCTCGCCTTTTCATTTCTCCTCTTTAAACTATCCATGTGCCTTTTCCAACAATGCTGAAAGGGACTCAGCTTTTCCAACAAGGCTGAAGGGGACTCAGAAATAGCTGTGCTAACCTACTCTCACCCCAGGTTCTTAACTCGCTCACTGTCTTCCTCAAAGGAGTTTGACAGACCACAAATGTTTATATTTTCCAGGCACAGGAGGTACAGAAAATTAAAACACGGCTGCTATGTATGGAGCTGTACTATTTGCCTAGTTCTGGGCCAACCACTTTCCAAGCCTTTCCTCATGTTATGTTTTATTTTCAGGAATAGTCCACCTAGATAAAGTGTTTTCTTCCCACTTAACAAAGAAAGCAAGCCGTGGTCGTAGGCTCCATATCCACATTTAGTAAATGGTGGAGCTGGGACGCTGACCCAGGCTTCATGTTCCAAATTCCTATTCTGCAAACCACTGCACCACTGTGGACCCCACAGAACTGTGCGATATCAAGAGGTGTTATGCGTAATTTGGGAACATTCTAGTTTAAATAAAATTCAGTTAGAGCGCACTGGTGGTAAGTGGCAGTTCGCAATTCAAGCCAGGAACCTTGTCTCCACCCTGGTTTTCATCCTATAATACTATATACTACCTCTTCTGTGGTTTCCGGGGGAAAACTTGAAAATATATTTGAGCTTAAAAATATACCATATGTAAGACTGTGTAGAACCCAAAGGCATTAATAAGAATGCATACTTATGCTAAATGACATTACAAATATAAATGTCATGTGTCCGTATTTTTTCTAAGGATAATTCATAACCAAACGGCGGGTACATGCTTCAGTGGTGACGGCAGCAGAACAATTCTTTACAACCAATTGCCGCCTTTTTTAGTAATTAACATGCTCCATATAGATTGAAAGGTCATTTCTTATCCTCTTTCTCTAACAGTCTTTAATATTTACCAAATAGTGTTGCATTGTTGGAAATGTCACAGGCTTTGCAGCGCAGGGGTGATTCCGCACAGTGATTCATGATGACTCAGTTCATTAAGAAAATTACAGCTCGTTTGTTTGGTCACTATATCTCTTCTGCTCTCAAAGAATTCTCTTTGATTAAAAAAGTGAATTATGTTGACTTGTTTCTGTATTGTAGGTGGCTTTAATTAAAATAAAAAGATAATGTGTCTTAGCCTTAAGTATTTCCTTTTCAGTGACCATTAGAAATTTCGGTAGAGGGATTGTGACAGCAGAAGCAACGCAATTCAGAGATGACTTCGCTTTCCTTTTTTCCAACCACTAGAATCTCATTACATGACATCGCCCTGAAATCTGTGTGTCTAACCTGGGAGCTGGGAGCCATCTGAGAAGCCCACCTCTCTTTCTTCCCCACCATTAACTCATCATAGTTTAAATCTGTCCCTTCTTTCCGCTTTCATGACTATTGCTGTAGCCCATGTCACTGCCACCAACTTAAGTGTCCCAATTCATCCCCCTTCTTCCAAACTCCTCCTTCTTCCTGGTCTGCACGGTAATTAGAGAAGTGTTTTACACTATCTATGGTAAAAAAAAAAAAAAAAAAGCTAGATATTTTTTCCCCAGTTCATCATGGACCAGCATTCTTGTAAAATAGTTAAAAAAATAAAATAAAATAAAATGTGCTTAGATGTGGCAGCAGTCAAAAACACTAAAAGTTTCTTAATGCTTATGTTCCATTTCTGCGCATATTTTATTGCGGTCTGATAACAAATTTCTGCAGTCTGACATTGATCTGAGGTTCACATTTTGAATGTCACTGAACTAAAGAGACTTAAAAAAACATATAAATCAGATCACACACACGCCCCCCTATTTCTGATTTCTTTTAAAAATTTAAACTAAAAGAGTTAACATCACCTACATGGCTCAGGCAGCTAGGCCCTGGTGCTTCCTCCCAATATGTCCTCCAGGCTTGCCATCCTCAGCCACACTGACTTTCTTTCAAGGCCTCAGAATGCCAAGGCTCCACACTGAGGACATATACTCCCTTCTGCCTGAAATGCTTTCCCCTCTCTGCTCAATCTGGCTGTCTCTTATGTTCTTCAGGTCTCATCTTAAATATTTCTTATGCAAAAGGATGCTACCTCCTCCTCCTACCATTACCATTGCTTTAAATTATCTGTTACTCTTTGCATTGAAAGGTGGGATCTATATCTACCTACCCCCCTTGAACCTGGGCAGGCTCTGTGACCTCTTATCCTATACAATGTGGTAGAAGAGATACTATGCCAGTTTCCAAGCTCATCTAACACTCACACTAGGTGTCTCTTGGATTGAATGGTAGAAGAGCACATTCACCTTGTAAAAAGCCCGACCACCCAGAAACCTCCATGCTATGGGAAGCCCCCACTAGCCGTACAGGGAAGCTTTGTTTAGAGACGGATGCCCATTCACACATCAGGGACAAGAGTGAAGGAGCCTTCGGTCGACTCTAATCTCAGCTGACCCCTTCCTGTATCCATAGAGGGGATCCCAGGTGAGAACGTATCAGCTGAATTTGTCTACCCTAGATCCAGAATAGATAATCATGTACTATTCTTATTATTATTAAACACCAAGTTTTGCTTGTTATGTATAACAACAGATAGACGGAGGCGCTTCCCTGCTGTGTTGTTTGTTAGTATCTTGCTAGTTTTTCATTCATGGAATATACATGGTGAACACTGATATGAGTTTGTCTTGGTTTAGCGTTCCCTCGGAAACAGAACCTAAAGCAATGATTTCATTACAGGTGGTTCTAGGTCAAAAAAAGAGAGAATATTTCCTGGATGACGTATCTATTTCTTTTCTTCTGCCCAATAAAATTGTCAGTACAAAACTGTCATGGTACTCAAGAGCAGTTTGTAGTTGCATTTTCCTTGTTTTTAACCTTATCCCTGGGGAGATGATCGCAGGAGACCAGATGAACAGAACAATGATGGATCCTCTGGGGTCCACTGAGTTTCCATCCTGCTGGGGACCCTCTAGAGACTGTTGGAACTTGGCTCACAACTGTCCCACTGCCAGTAGGGGGGTTGCAAGAAAGCTGGGAGATGGATCAGCCAACTCTCACCATCCTTGGTTAAGAGTTGCTTTTAGAATATTAATTCTCTGATACATTAGCCTGTAAGGAAGGGATTCAGCAAATGCCTGAAGCTGGAGAATGGCCTCAGGATGAGAGAGGCAGGATGTGTATTCAGAAAGCGCAGCAGAGGTCCCTGCAGTGAAAGGGGAGATGGGCGGAGGCAGGTCTATTTCATCCCTTGCTGTGCAGGTAGGGCCTGGTGCCTACAGGGCTGCAACAGCCGTTTATTGAATAAGTAAAGGACTGGTAAAGGCCTTTCATTTTAGAAAGATTGTAGCAATAGTCTATACTCTAGACGGGTCAGATTTTGCTGTTGACCTTGGCAAGCCCACTCCTCTCTCTGGGCCTTCTTCCTCTGCATTTGTGATAAAGGGTTTGGGAGTCATCATTTCATGAGCCCTTCCAGCTACAGTATCCTATGACTCATGACTAGAATATATGTAGCCTCATTAGGCCAAGAGCTCATATTCCAAGTTGAAGAAATTAGTTGTTTTTTTTTTTTTCCTAGAAGTGGAGTAAATATTTGAACAAGAAAGTGTAACTAATGGAATAATGAGAATTGCATTGTGATCTTCTGTCCCTCTAAAATGGAAGGTTAATTATTGCATAAATTGGGCTACATATACACAATAGAATTATTTAACAGCCATTAAAAAGCAAGTTTATGAGGGCTGATTTATAATATAGAAATGTAAGCATATATGTATGAAGCATGTGTGTATGTGTGTGTGCGTGTGTGTGAATATATATCTGGACAAAGAAAGGAAGATCTGAGTTATCATTTTAGGTTGGTGGGATAATGTGCGATTTTTATTTTCAGATTTAAACTTATTTATACCTTCCAAATTGTAAGGGAAAGGTATGCACTATTTTTATGATCAGAATTTATATAACAAATGTGCATGTAAGTGTGTTTAAATGGTACCAAAAAAGGGGAAGGAAATGTAGTCAGGGAAGCATTAGAGGCCCCTCTGCATCCCTCACTCACCCAGGGGAAGACTGAGGCACTGGGCTTGCGTAGCCTTCAAGTTACTGATACACGATGGATGACGAGTCTGCATATAATATAATTTCTAGTTGCACATTCAGGCATTTTCCTGAGACCTATATCTCTGGTAAACTCTTATGTCCTCAGTGTCTGTCTATATAATGGGTCTGCCTATATCAAATTCGCATGATCATTGTAAAGACTAAAGAATTTTAATAATAAAAATATGGGTACATTTGGGACGATTAAGGTTTCATGAAAGGTAATGAGAAGAAGAAAATAGAAAACTATTATTAACAGCAGAATACTTTACAGAGCTTTCCTGGTGGCTCAGACAGTAAACAATCTGCCCGCTATGCAGGAATCCCAGGTTCAGTCCCTGGTGGGAAAGATCCCCTGGAGAAGGGAATGGCTACTTTAAAGAGGGGATTAAGTTAAACATGAGACTGTTAGGGTAGCCTGAACTGACTAATACAGATAACAGTAATTGATTGGTTAATTCATGTCATCAGCACGTATATAGGCCAATATGTATACAGATCTACAGGTACAAGGCATAGCAGAGTGTGTCTCTGGATGCTGTTACTAAATACAATACACGGAGTGGCTTAAACAGCAGATTTTTATTCCTCATAGTTGTGAGGCTGTCCGTCCAAGATCAAGGTTTTGGCACCTTCAGTCATGGGTGAGGGCTCTCTTCCTGGCTCCCAGACAGCCTCCTTCTCACTGTATGCTCACATCGCTTTTCTCGCTTCCTTTGTTTATAAGACTAATCCCATTGCTGAAGACCCACCCTCACGACCTCATCCAAACCTAATTACTTCCTGAGTCCCCACCCCCAAATACCACCAGTTTGGGGTTTGGGGCTTCAACGTATGCATTTTGGGCAAACACATTCCTTCTATAACAAGACACTAGGAATGGATCATGAAAAAGCCAGAGGAGGTTAGACTTTGATTCTCCTTGAAAAGCAGTATGGGCTCAGAGCAAAATGGGAGTGACTGCACGTGAGTGCGTTTACTTAGTTCCCGCTTTACCCCAGACCCTGCCTGGGTTGTTCCCTACTGCCCTGGATAGACCAAACAGAGGCAGGAAATCCACTTCTAACATCAGAACAATGAGTTTATGTTAGAAAATATTTTCAGAGATGACCATGCAAATCTCATATGCTTTTCTTACCATGCACTGCTGACATGTTCCGTCTAGAGGTGGGGTTTATATTTCTTCCCCTTGAGTCTCAGAGAGCCTACATGTGAAGCTTCATGATTTCCGCTAGTAGGGAAGTAAAAGAGAAGATGGCATTCACCTGGGATTCTCTCTTGGGACATGCCCCTTGGGCGCCCTGAGCCAACACACATACAGGCCAGCTCCCCTGAACTCACTGTGCTGGGCGATCTGCAGAGAGAGACCAAACAGAGGCCCACGGAGATGCTCAGGGAGCCCCTGCTGCCCCAGCCCCGCTCTGGTCGAGTCTCCCCAGCCCAGCACCAGCTAGGAGAGTGAAGCAGTCTCTGAGATGGTCCCAGTCCAGATCAGTACCCACCACAGCTGCACGGGAGACCCCAGCGAGACTGCCTTGCCTCTCCTGAATCCCTGACCCCTAGAGTCCATGGGAGGAGGAACTCCATGAACATTGTGGTTTTAAGCCAGTGAGCTTTGGCGGGGTGCATTCCACAGCGATAGGTAAATGATCAGCATTAGACAACGCGGAAGGTGTAACCTGGCATGTCACTGAGCCGCCTCGAATTCCAAGTTTCTACTTGTGTCATCACCACCCATTTATTACAACTAACAGAATACACTGAAGGTCTCTCTGCAGGCAGGCAGGGTTCAGGGAGGAAGCCAGGGTCTCCGATAATACCGCCGCCCTCTCACCTCTGATGCTGTTTAAACGATGACTTATGTGTGTGTATTGTGCTTTTCACTTCATTTCGCCCTGTGTAAACACATTTCTCTAACCTCACTATTAACAACGACCAAGTAGAAATTAATCAGTGGCACGAGAGCCAGCTCCTCCATTGATGACTGTGAATGTGGACTTGCGACGGGGCCCCCCTGAAGCACACAGCTGCTTGACGCCTTTACATTTTCCCTCTGTTATCTTTTCCCACCACTAATTCACAAATACAGACATACAATCTATTAAGACAGTGCAGAAACCTCTCTAAAGGAGGTGAACAGAGACAGCTGTTTGCTACTTAAAATTTACTGGAACTTGAAAAAAATGTTCCTCCTTAGGACACTGGCTTCTTTTTGGATTGAGTTGCCAAATCCCCTGAGTAGTTTGGCACAGTGTGGGAATTAATATATTGTCTCACTAATTCTCCATTTTCATCCATAATAACCGTTTCAGTAATTGAGAATATAGAATATCGTACTGATTTTGCCTCAACAGAAAAATCTAAGACAAATGTCATAATATGACCAAGTGTCTAGAACATACATATTTGTTTGTGCATTTGTTGAGGTAGGTGGTGTGTGTGTGTGTGTGTGTGTGTGTGTGTGTCTCCTACCATATGGCAGGCATTGTTCTAGCCACTGGTGAGGCTATGGTGAAAAAACAAACAAAAAAAAAACCAGGCAAGGCACATGTGGTTCTCATCCTCATGAAATTTAGTCTAGTTGAAAATATAAACATTAACTGGATAAAAAATATCATGGTTGTTTTCTTGAGGCTACAGAACAGCCAGAAGTTTCTTGTATGACTGGTTGAAGAATACATTAGAACAACCATGCTTAGAAAACTCATTCAGCATTATCTACTAAAACCGACACTCTTGGGTGTATACCCTGCTAAAATGTGTACACATATGCACCAAGAAGCGTATCTGAGGATGTTCCCAGCAGCACCATTTGCCATAGCTCCAAAACTCAAGGGACAGAAAGGTGTCCATCAACTGTCGTTATTGCTCTCCAGTCGCTAAATCATGTCCGACTTTTTGTGACCCCAAGGACTGCAGCACGCCAGACTCCTCTGTCCTCCACTATTTCCCAGTTTGCTCAAAATCATGTCCACTGAGTTGGTGATGCTATCTGACCATCTCATCCTCTGCTGTCCCCTTCTCCTTTTGCCTTAAGNAGGCTATGGTGAAAAAACAAACAAAAAAAAAACCAGGCAAGGCACATGTGGTTCTCATCCTCATGAAATTTAGTCTAGTTGAAAATATAAACATTAACTGGATAAAAAATATCATGGTTGTTTTCTTGAGGCTACAGAACAGCCAGAAGTTTCTTGTATGACTGGTTGAAGAATACATTAGAACAACCATGCTTAGAAAACTCATTCAGCATTATCTACTAAAACCGACACTCTTGGGTGTATACCCTGCTAAAATGTGTACACATATGCACCAAGAAGCGTATCTGAGGATGTTCCCAGCAGCACCATTTGCCATAGCTCCAAAACTCAAGGGACAGAAAGGTGTCCATCAACTGTCGTTATTGCTCTCCAGTCGCTAAATCATGTCCGACTTTTTGTGACCCCAAGGACTGCAGCACGCCAGACTCCTCTGTCCTCCACTATTTCCCAGTTTGCTCAAAATCATGTCCACTGAGTTGGTGATGCTATCTGACCATCTCATCCTCTGCTGTCCCCTTCTCCTTTTGCCTTAAGTCTTTCCCAGCATCGCAGTCTTTTCTAATAAGTCCACTCTTTGCATCAGGTGGCCAAAGTATTGGAACTTCAGCATCTGTCCTTCCAATGAACATTCATTGGTTGTTATCCTTTAGGATTGACTGGTGTGATCTCTTTGCTGTCCAAGGGACTCTCAAGAGTCTTCGCCAGCACCATAATTTGAAAGCATCAGTTCTTTGGTGCTCAGCCTTCTTTTGGAGTAGGAAATGGCAGCCATTCAATACTTAATAAAATTCAGATTCTTGCCTGGAGAACCCCATGAAAAGAGGATCCTGGTGGGCTACAGTCCATGGGGTCACAGAGAGTCGGACACGACCAATGCAACTAAGAGCAGCAGCAGCCTTCTTTATGGTCCCACTCTCACATCCATACGTGACCACTGGAAAAACCATACCTTTGACTAGATGGACCTTTGTTGGAAAAATAATGTCTCTGCTTTTTAATACTGTCTAAGTTTAATTCACTGTCTTGCTCCTTCCAAGGAGCAAGTGTCTTTTAATTTCATGGATGCAGTGACTATCTGCAGTGATTTTGGAGCCCAAGAAAATTAAGTCTGTCACTTTTTCCATTGTTTCCCCATCTATTTGCCATGAAATGATGGGACTGGATGCCATGATTGTTGAGTTTGAAGATAGCTTTTTCACTCTCCTCTTTCACCCTCATCAAGAGGCTCTTTAGTTCCTCTTCACCTTATGATGTTAGAGTGGTATCACCTGCAGAGCTGAGGTAGCATGCAACAGTCGAATGCATATAACTGAATGCCATACAGCAATGAAAAAAATGACCTGCAAGCTATGCAGAACCATATGATGAATCTAACCAATATAACATTGAGTAAAAACTCCCTCTGTATCATTCTTGTTTATATGAAGTAGAAAACTGAAAAGCTAATCTTTCCTGCTAGAAATACGAATAGTGGTTCTCCTTGGTGAGGAAGTGACTGGACATGGGCTCAGTGAGAGGTAGAGGGGGACAGGGGCTTCTTGATGCTATTCCTGTTCTGATTTTTTATCTAGGGGTTATAACATGCATGGACTCATTTTTCTGTAGGTATGTGATATAGTGTTGAAGAAAAATAGAACGATCAGTGATTGCCTATTGTCGGCAAGGATAATCCTGAGGCCTTGTGAAGGAAGTATCAAACGCTTCATGATCAAATTCTAGTTTACCCTTACGGCCCCTCTTCCTTCCCCTCCCTGGCAGCAGTCGCCCAGCTGAACCAGCCCCCTTTCCAAGTGCAGCGTGACATCGTCTGCTTTCTCTGTTCTACAAGTGGGCTCTTCTTGCCAGGAATTCTCCATTTCTCTCCCCCACCTGTAGTGTCCTTTCTCATCGAATGCCCGGGCTCAGTTGCAGTATTAAGTTGAGCAGGAAATCAATCCAAATTGCTCTCTCCACTCCCGTATTCCACCTCAGGTGTGGTTCAGTTCCAGTGGTATATTTCTTATTTGGTTGCATTTAGAATAATCTATTTACATGTGTGATTACTCACCTCTCAACCCCTACAAACCCTAGACTAGAGTGACTTTAGAGCAGCAACCTCGTTTGGCCCTTCGCTGACTCCCAGAAGCCTGTTGGAGTAACTGGTGCCCATATGTGCTCATAGACGCGTGAGTGGCAGATGCCTGAGTGGGTCCTGGAATGGAACTGATGTGAGATATGTGCCCAACTCTGCTTCCAAATAAAGGCAGGAACCTGGCGACCTGTCATTGGTAGGCAGAGCAGCCCTATCACTGGTTATGAGTCAGCCCTACCCGGAGGTGGGATTTCTGGAGCCTTGCAGAGGAACGGTGTCACCAGATGGAATAATGATTGGGATGGGTTGGAGTTTTGAATAAAGAAATCTTTGAGCACACACAAAAAATAAAAGGCTTTTAAGCAAATGAATGTCAAAAGCACTTTTCCGTGCAATATAAAAATACAATTATCTCCCTCTTGGCTGTTAAATTCACTTCATTCATTCACTCATTCACAGCTCTTTGTTGAGCAGTGACTATGTTCCAGGTTCTGTACTAGGTGCTAGGGCTCACAGGTCATCTCAGTCACTGCCCATAAAGGGAGGGAAAACCTGCAAACCTACTAAAATCCAACTTGATTATTGAGAAACAGGAAACGCACCCGTTTCACCTACTTTTGGTGTCTTTGGTATCATGATCTTGTTTATGTGAAACATTTCTAAATAGTTTCCAAATCTCTGCCCAATTTCTTCCCTTATGTATTCCATCAAATTTGTAAGCTGCTAATTAAAATAACCAAGAAGAAAGAAAAGAGGTTTTAATTAAAAATTACTCTCCAGCCAAGAAGACAAAACATTTTGATTCTCTGCAGGAAAGGCTTTTAGCTTGCTACTGGGAAAGGTTGAGAACATTGAGATTCTTGGTTCGCATTCTCTCAGCTAGGCTGATAAACAGGGAATCAGGAGGGAAGTGCTGTGGTGATAAAATGCAGTCTGTTTTATAACTTTAGTGTCTGTTAGTGTCAAAAGTTCCTCTGCCACTTTGGGGACCTATTTCCTTTGAGCGTTTAAATATCCTAGAAACCAGAATTCACCGAACAAACTCCCGTTTACTTGCGTTTCCACTTTCCTAAGTGTTAATCACAACCATTTTGGTTGACGGTGGTCCCGGGGAGAATTGGCAGCTTCCTCCCGGGTGCGCTTGCCTTGCATACAGCACTGTACACACGCCTCTGTCTCCTCCACACGACTGTGCGTGATATACACCTCCTTGCCTTGAGTCATCGGGCTGTGCGTCCACCTGTGCACCTTGACAATGAACGTGTGGAGTGCAGAGAGGATGCCCGTTCATCCCTGCATCCCTGACTCCTCATGCACTGAACAGCACGCTTTGCAGATTTTACGTTTACGAAATTAACAAATGAATGAGTGTCTTGTCTTTGTCTATTTTCCCAATTATTTTTCTAAATATGTATATATATGCCGTAACTAGTCTGTGTCATGCTTTCCCTTGATTTTGCCCCTACTGAATTCTTTGATTCTAAATGAACTTGGAGGTGTTTTGAAGCATTGGGTTGATAAAACATCCACACAGATTCTGGATATTGATGCTGTAATTGTGTGAGGAAAGACACACTAACAAAAGCGGACATAGCCTCCCCCCGCCCACCCCCAAACAGCAAAAGGAAACGTGTGATGCCACCCCCTGGGAGCCCCACCACCCGCTCAAGGCGGAAGTCTGTCTTTGAAAACTGGTATGACTCTTGGATGATCAGCTGTCAGTTTTTTCTCACATTTATTCTGAAAGAGCGCAATCCATCCATCAGTGCTTAAAGACTTTTCCAACAGTACATTGACCTTGAATGCGGCACATTGATTTTCAGTAACGCGCCGCAAATAGGGTCGTTACCGAGTCACCCAACAGTGGATGTGATTGGGAACAGATTTCTGAAATTCCAATAGGGTGCCACCTGCCCTGGATGATGGATCAGCCTACTGTAAACCATCAATCCTTGCCAGGGTCTTGAAAAGGGTGACACCTGTATGAAATTTATCATTACGTACACCACTGGGCCAAGCTTAAGACCGTAAGTGAGCTTTGCCACGACGATGGGGCCTCTAGGGGAAATGGCCTGTTTTGTTTGCAGCTGCGTTATTTACTGAAATGCCTTCCTAAGAAGGAGCCACTGGGATGGTGACAAAGATGTAAGCACGATGGGGAATTACATTCGCAGCAAAGATTGAGCGACAGATAAAAAGCCTGTGTCTTAAGCTGCTGGAGGTTAACGCCCGATCAATTAAGGTGATTTCTTAGATTGCTCTGGACAAATGTACACACACAAAGGGGACATTAGCACGCCAGAAGAGAAGAACAAAGAGAAATTAACTGGCGCTAAACTCCAAATCAGACTGGAAAATGATTTCATGTTCTTTTGAAATGCTAAATTATCTTAATGAAGAGTTTTCTCCCAAAATGCAACTCCTATATCCCCCAACCCCCTTTTTTTAACTTCAGTGTAAGAAACCTTAACATAAAAATAAAAGGTTTTATCAAGAACTGGATAATTGTAGGGGCCGTACTAATTTTACAGAAATACAGATTTTGGAATCTGCTTATTTTTTGAGAAGTGATAGTGTGTTTTATTACTCTAAGTAAGGCTGGTTGTTATTTATTACCTGCTATGTGTAGCTACCACCCCAGGTACACCACAGGCATTACACTAACTTCCCAATAGCCTCCCCATGTAGACTTGATCTTCTCCCCAGTTGACAGATGAGGAAACAGAGGCCTCGAGGAAATTGTTCAGGGTTGTACAGTTAATAGCAGAACTAAGATCGGAGGTCTGGTTTTCTTTCTGGCTTCAGCCTCCACATCCTCTCCACAGCGGCCTGCTGTCACCCATTCAGCATGAGAAATTAAGTCATGGGCATTCAAATATATCACCCTGTTGTAATACTGCCCATCTTAAGAGCAGCAAGTGAGAGCAGATTGCATCCCGACACTTCATTCAGGGTTAACAGACGCTGCTGGGTGCAGGTTGCAAAGGTGCTCCTTTGGGAGTTGCTAAGCTCCCCTAATTATCCCCTCCCTAATTATAAGCTGCTTGGGAGAGGGCAAGTGTTCGGAGGGTCTGAATATTATAATTGATGCTTGTTAAGCCACCCGTCATGTCTCCCTGGTTCAGATCCACTGGGTGGACATGACTCCCCCCTAGACCCAGGGGCTGAGAGCCAGCCAGGCAAGCCGGCAGTGATGATAGGTGAGGGCTGCCACAGGCCGAAACTCAGCCCAGGCCTCACAGAAAGGTTTGGAAAATGCTCACCTCGCTTCTTTGGATAATTAGGTTCTGCGCTGGAGGGGGATTCAGCGTCTGCAGCCGGAGTGAGCTGGGGGAGATTCTACTTGTCCCTGGGTATCTTCTCTCCCTGGCTTATTTTCTGAAGTAGGCACAGAAGTCTGTTTCCAAAATGTGGCATCCTTCCTTCATTCGTACATTCGCCTCAGTCCTCTCCTCCTTTCCACAATAGAGTTTGGGTCTCCAGAGTGCCCCGCGTGCCCCTGGGCTATGAGGTTTTGTGCAAGTGATGTCTTCGTCTTTTTATCTTGAGCAATTAGTATTGAGTTTTGTGCATATAGACCTTTGATTCATGTTCATTGGAAGACAGAGAAAGCAGCAGAGAAAACCACCGTGGTCTAGAACATGCGCCTGCTCCCACGCTTCTACCTCGGGCTTCCCTGGTGGCCCGGTGGTAAAAGAATCTGCCTGCCAACGCAGGAGACTCAGGAGATGTGGGTTCGATCCCTGGGTCAGGAAGATTCCCTGGAGAAGGAAATGGCAACCCACTCCAGCATTCCTGCCTGGGAAATTCCATGGACAGAGGCGTCTGGCGAGATATAGTTCATGGGGTCACAAAGAGTCGCGCCACGACTGAGGAACTGGGCATGCGTGCTTCTACCTCAGAGGCATATGCAAGCCCACGTGCCATCATCAAGGGCAGGCTTATCGCTTCTCTGTGATGGTGACATGAAGACACGGAGGCCACTCCTGGATTTCCAGGCTCGTGTGGAGCACAGTGCAGCTGCCAGGATGGTCCATCTCTGTGTCTTGCATACAGTAGAAATTAAACAGGCATCTGTTGAAAAGCACAATTGTTTGTCAGATAAATGGATGAATAAACGTCTATTGAATAACGATCTGAGAGTGACTGGATATTGTAAATAACTAAATATTTGTGGAATGAACAGACAACAGCTCTTCGGTGAATGGTGTGACTTGGCTGAATGAAGTTTCCCACTGCGCTAAGAATTCAAGCTGAAATCACAGCAGCCGACTTTGAATCTCAACTCGTCAGGGCACTGTGTTCAAAGCGGCCAGAGAGCTAAACCCGCAGCTCCACAGCTGATTGAACGGCCTGCACAGAAATCTGTCCTCAAAATTCCTAAAACTTCCTGACAATTCTAGTTTCTGTGTCTAAAGATAAACCTCCTCCTCATTTTTGTGATTCATTTTCTCATGTTTGAACGATGAGAAAAATGGTATCCTGGGTGGGGGCATATTGTGTGTGTATTCAAGGAATGAATAGGACCTCATAAACTTCTATTCCGGGAGCTATCAGTATTCACCAAGGAAACCAAGCACATAACAAATGTGATTAGAAATGACTGTCGAATAATGACAAATAAGTTCTAATAAAAACGGACACAATCCTAACAATTACTTGAAATGCAGATATTTATCAAACAGAGTGAGATTAAAAATGACCATATTGCATTTAAAGAAATCGAACCGATGGAATTTTAAATATGCAGCTTGGCCCTTTCCCTCTGCTCACGCCTTCCTCCTCACCAGGCTCCTTGCAGCGAAATGGGGTGGGAGTGAATTCAAACAAAGAGCGCTCTGATGTGCAGTGAAGTATTCACATTTTTGGACCAGTGTTATCTAAAGCGTTTAACACTGCAGAAAAATGAGACCACAGTATTGAGGAGAGCGGGGCAGATGACAGCCTCTCCCCCTCCGATTGTGAGACACAACGGAGAGACCCACAGACAGCTGGGCAAGCTCTGCGGGGGCGAGAGGAGCCACCCGGGTGCTTGGAGACACGTCCAAGGGGCGCACATTACTAAGGAAAATGTCCGGATAGATCGATCGATGCAAACAGAACTAACCAGACATTGATGATTAGCAACCCTTTCTCTTTCTCCCCCTACCAATTTATTGATTATCTATCTTCATTTTAGGGATGTTAGAGAAATCTGTGACTCTAGCTGCAAGAATATTCAATAAAAAAGAAATTCACCAATTATTTAGCTTCCTGTACAAGCAGTGATCATCATATTTTAAAATATTGTCACTAATAATAATAAGAAGAAGCAAGATATGTATTCTTTTAATTACCACTATGAGGGCTAACTTAACAATATGAAAAGAAACCTTAAAAAGCCCTAAGATAATTAAATGGAATCGCTATCACATACCCTGTAGTGAGTTATGTCTACATGCTCGGTCCTTAGCTGAGTACTTTCTGGATCCTGAAGGTTAAATAAGGTAGGGACTTCCTTTAAAAAAAAATGTTACAAATACAAATTAAGTATGAACATAAGTATTTAGAATGAAAAGATTATAAAACACAGATTTTAAGACATTTTAAAATACTACCATGAACTTCCAGATGTTCAAGCTGGTTTTAGAAAAGGCAGAGGAACCAGAGATCAAATTGCTAACANCTGTGGTGTTGGAGAAGACTCTTGAGAGTCCCTTGAACTGCAAGGAGATCCAACCAGTCCATCCTAAAGGAGATCAGTCCTAAGTGTTCATTGGAAGGACTGATGCTGAAGCTGAAACTCCAATACTTTGGCCACCTCATGCAAAGAGCTGACTCATTGGGAAAGACCCCGATGCTGGGAAAAATTGAAGGTGGGAGGAGAAGGGGATGACAGAGGATGATTTGGATGGCATCACCGACTCAGCGGACATGAGTCTGAGGAAACCCCAGGAGCTGGTGATGGACAGAGAGGCCTGGTGTGCTGCAGTTCATGGAGTCGCAAAGAGTCAGACACGACTGAGCAACTGAACTGAACTGAGCTGAAAATTCTACAAACATTCATTACTCCCAGGGTCTTGGAAGGGGCCTGTGCAAAAGAAAGGCCTTGAGACCTAGGCATCATTAGCTTCAACAGGTACTGGTGAAACTACTTGGGATCATGTTATTTAATCCATTTCACAGTCCTACATAAGACACGTAACAGTTTTTGTCATGCTAGAGGTTAAGAGGCTATGACCCAAAAAAGTCTCTGAACCAAGGACAGAGGCAGGATTTGAAATGGGCTCGGAGAGCAATGGTAATTCTCCTTGTCTGTGTGTCAGACTGCCTCTGCCCAAGTCTGTGTCTCTGTGACCCCTCTAGTTGAAAGACAAAAAATACATCCCAGTGATTCTAGGAGTTTCAGGATTTGGGTGCATGGTGGTCAGTATCATGACAGATTTCATACCCAGTTAAAAGAGTGAGCCTAAGGAAGAAAGGGAAGGTCAGCGAACTAAAGAAAGAAGGGAGAGAGTGCGGGAGGAGGGAGACAGTCAGGCCAGCCCCTTCTCTGATTGTTAGCCTGTGTCAGGCAACACTGTCCTAAAGTAGACTCGTGATCGCCTCCTCTTTTCTTCCCAATACGTCTCAAGCCCATTATAACTAAGTGTTCCTGACCCACATTTCAGTCCAGCTGTTGTGGCAACCCATGGACTCCATATTGCCAAATCCACGGAACATCTCCATTCGCCATCTCTCTTGACCTACACCTGCAGTTCACTGTTGATCATTTCTTTCTTCGTCACTTGACCTCAGAAGTCCTCTCTTAGACCCTCTTCCTACTTCACTAGGCCTTCAGCCTCAGTATCCTTTGCTGGACTTTTCTAGCCTCAGTCATCTCTAAGCATCAGAATGACCCAGGGCTCAGTTATCAGTTCAGTTCAGCCATCAGACCTCATTTATTCTCCATCTAGCCCTCCTCCCCGGGTGATGGTTCTGTGGCTGGGAGGGTCTCTAGCTTGAGCATTTAGCCTGAGTCTCCAATTCTCAGTCTCAAATTCAACTACATTTTCAGCATCCTGAGGTTTCTAATAAACATCACACACACAGTACCTTCCCAAAAGAGCCAAGATCACCCGTCCAAACCTGCTCCTTCCTTATTCTCCTTCATTTCAAGAAATGATCATTTTGTTTTCCAATTGTTCAGGTTAGGAAACTAAGAGTCTTCTTTAATTCCTTCCCCCCCCCATCCATATTCAATCCATCAACAAATTACTTTAGTTCTTCTTCCCCATCCCAATAGAATATAAGCTTCTTGTCAGCAGGGGTTTTACTTTGTTTAGTCTTCCCTCTAGTGCTTTGAGTGGTGCGTACCACAGTTTTCAGTCGTAGTGGCTGCGTGGAAGCTGAAAGAAGGTGTACTCCCCTAGATAGAACACCCCAACAGCTGTGCTTGGCCTGGTTTCTTCTAGTACAACAGGGTAGTGTTTGCTTTGACCCTCCTTAAAATAGTTGATTATTATTTATTGTGCTTTTATTGCTAAATGATGTGTTTTCCATGTGAGATAAGACTCATGAGAATAGCGTGTGTGCCTTTTTGCTCACGGTTTTGCTCCAGATCTGCGTGGAGAGCCTGAAGCATATCCAGTATAGTCCTTCATTCACTCAAAGTGAGTTTGTCGAGTATCTATTTTGTCTGTAGCTCTCTGAAAAGCACATAACTCAGAGATAAGAATTTATTTTCCTAAGAAGATATTTTATTCTATCAACAGAGAGACAGAAACAAAAAGTTGCATATACATCAATGAAAATATGTGAAACACTGCATTTACAGCCAAATAATTTAGGAGGGAGATATACACATGTCCCANCTCTGAAAAGCACATAACTCAGAGATAAGAATTTATTTTCCTAAGAAGATATTTTATTCTATCAACAGAGAGACAGAAACAAAAAGTTGCATATACATCAATGAAAATATGTGAAACACTGCATTTACAGCCAAATAATTTAGGAGGGAGATATACACATGTCCCATTCAGTTCAGTTCAGTTCAGTCGCTCAGTCGTGTCTAACTCTTTGCGACCCCATGAATCGCAGCACGCCAGGCCTCCCTGTCCATCACCAACTCCCGGGCTGTGTGTTTTAAGGCCTTTGCGTGTTTTCCAACGATGGTGAGAATAAAATACTAACTTTTCCCCTGGACAGCAAGATATGGTCTGGCCTGGCTAGCTCTTTAATATCATCTTATACCACTTTCCTGATGCTCAGATCCCTAGATTTTCTCAGCTCCTGAGACTTATCCACCTCCTTCCAGAATGAAGGCTTTGCCCACACTGGGAAAGCGCTTCGACTGGCTCCTCCGCAGATGGCAGAGCTCATCTCAAGTCTTGAATCCTGAGAGATGTTTCCAGATCTCTGACCGGCCCCACCCGCTTCTTGTCTTTCTTTGGTCCTCATTTGTTTCCTCGGAGAAGGCAATGGCTCCCCACTCCAGTACTCTTGCCTGGAAAATCCATGGACAGAGGAGTCTGGTAGGCTGCAGTCCATGGGGTTGCTAAGAGTTGGGCACGACTGAGCAACTTCACTTTCACTTTTCACTTTCATGCGTTGGAGAAGGAAATGGCAACCCACTCCAGTGTTCTTGCCTGGAGAATCCCAGGGGCGGGGAAGTCTGGTGGGCTGCCGTCTATGGGGTCGCATAGAGTCGGACACGACTGAAGTGACTTAGCAGCATTTGTTTCCTTCTTAGCTTTTGCCAGAGTTTATGAGTACTTTGTTTTTCTGTTTTCGCCATTTCTGGACTAGACAGTAAACTTCATGAGATGAAGGATAGTTTCAGGGGTAACGAAAACTCTCTCTTGCTCAACATGAGAGCCTTGTCATGAGTTGTCTTTACTACTTACTTATTGAAGAGATGGTTGCTTAACTGAATGTATAAATGGGTAAATCCAGCAGTAATTTTGCCTCACAGGTGCAGAATAAAGTGTCCCAGAATTAAGGATGGACAGTGATGGCCTATTTTTTTTTTTCATAGATGAACAGGATATGCCTGTTCAAATGCAGAGGGCAGGAGTCAAGGGGCAAAGACTCTGGCAACAAGGATTTTGAGTGAATGAAAGATGGATTATTACCCATCACCTTTGATCCATGTGTCTTTGTGACCCCAGTCCATGGTTCTCTTGCTGGTCGTCCAAGTGGCAGTGTAATCCTACCTGGAAATGTCATTGCATAGATTATCTCAGGTGGGGAACTGCTCACTCAGGAGATGTGGGGAGGATGGCTGAGGCCAAGGTCAGCAGACAAGCTGCCTGGCTAGCCGGCTGCTTTGTGTGAGCTTCCTGTTTACCCTGAAGGTCTGTGTCCAGCCATTGTCCTTCCCCACTGGGAGGACGTCCATCTCCCTGCAGAAGAACACGGAAAGGGGGGAAAGTCAAAAACACATTGTGCAAGCTTTGATGGCTGGAAGCAGCGTGGAGACTGAGAAGGAGCACAGGCCTTGGGGAATCAGAGAGAAATGGCATGAGTTTTAGCCCTGCTGTTCATCAACGCGGGGCCTTGAGATTTTCCTTTATCTGTGAGCTTCCATTTTCTCATCCATCAGAGGAGAACAATAGAAATACTACAGAACCTTTATCTGCTTAAATGACAAATACATGTGAAGTGTTTCGTACAATGCTTGGTACCTAGTAAGCATGATAACTTCTAGAAGTAGTAGCAGGAGGAGGTTCAGTTCAGTTGCTCAGTTGTGTGCAACTTTTTGCGACCCCATGGACTGCAGCACACCAGGCCTCCCTGTCCATCACCAACTCCCAGAGCTTGCTCAAACATGTCCACTGAGTCGGTGATGCTGTCTAACCATCTCATCCTCTGTCATCCCCTTCTCCTCCCGCCTTCAATCTTTCCCAGCATCAGGGTCTTTTCCAATGAGTCAGTTCTTCCCCTCAGGTGGCTAAAGTATTGGAGCTTTAGCTTCAGCATCAGTCCTTCCAATGAACACCCGGGACTGATCTCCTTTAGGATTGATTGATAGCAGGTTAGTGGTGGTAGTTGTATTGACAGAAGGAGGAGGAGAAGTTCTAACTGGATGGTGGTAGACATCATAATATTAGGAGTAGTAAGAGGAGGAGGAACTATTATAGGGTGGTGTAGATGGTAGTTATTTTAGCAGGCGTGGGCATGCTTGCATGCCCAGTTGCTCAGTAATGTCTGAATCTTTGCAACCCCATGGACTATAGTCCATCAGGCTCCTCTGTCCATGGGATTTCCCAGGCAAAAATACTGGTGCAGGTTGCTATTTCCTCCTCCAGGGGATCTTCCCAACCCAAGGATCAAACCCATTTCCTGCATTGCAGGCAGCTTCTTCACCATCTGAGCCACCAGACCTGCCCCATTTACCCAGGTGCAAAAGGGAGAGATCATTCTCATATGATCAATGAGGAAACAAAGGTTTTCAGTTCAGTTCAGTCGCTCAGTTGTGTCTGACTCTTCGCGACCCCATGAATCGCAGCACGCCAGGCCTCCCTGTCCATCACCAACTCCCGGAATTCACTCAGACTCACGCCCATCGAGTCAGTGATGCCATCCAACCATCTCATCCTCTGTCGTCCCCTTCTCCTTCTGCCCCCAGTCTCTCCCAGCATCAGAGTCTTTTCCAATGAGTCAACTCTTCGCAGAGGTGGCCAAAGTACTGGAGCTTCAGCTTCAGCATCATTCCTTCCAAGGAACACCCAGGGCTGATCTCCTTCAGAATGGACTGGCTGGATCTCCTTGCAGTCCAAAGGACTCTCAGGAGTCTTCTCCAACACCACTGTTCAAAAGCATCAATTCTTCGGCGCTCAGCCATCTTCACACTCCAACTCTCGCATCCATACATGACCACTGGAAAAACCATAGCCTTGACTAGATGGACCTTTGTTGGCAAAGTAATGTCTCTGCTTTTGAATATGCTGTCTAGGTTGGTCATAACTTTTCTTCCAAGGAGTAAACGTCTTTTAATTTCATGGCTGCAGTCACCATCTACAGTGATTTTGGAACCCCCTAAAATAAAGTCTGACACCGTTTCCACTGTTTCCCCATCTATTTCCCATGAAGTGATGGGACCAGATGCCATGACCTTCGTTTTCTGAATGTTGAGCTTTAAGCCAACTTTTTCACTCTATGCAAGAACTTGTTCAAGATCACACAGCTGGGACCAGCAGAGTTGGAATTGCAACCCAGGTGTGTCCATCTCACTGGGGACTTTCAAACCCTGCAGCCATCACGTCTCTCACATCTCCCTCTTCTGAAGGCTGTGCTGGGTTTCTGAGCACAGAAGTCTCTGTATTCACTGTTCTCTTACTAACTCATGGGCAGTCCTTTGTTCTCTGCGAGACTGTAAACTCCTCAAGAGGAACCAGAGGATTTTCTTTGGGTCAAATATGGTGCCCATTAAAAAATAAACAAATAAAAAGTAAAATAGTTTGTCGCTCAACTGTCTTGCACGTAGCGGACTTACTACGAACTCATTTGTACAAATAACCAGAGGGAAATGGAGCCAATGTTTGAACACATTTTTTGCTAGAATGAAAACATACAGAGGGAAAATAGAGGTGCGTTCAGATTCAGTTCCACTTCATCTCATCTGAGAAATGAGACTAGCAAATTACATTGCCTCCCAGAGCCTCAGTTTCCACCTCCCTAAAACAGCTAAATTTCTTTCTCCACATTCAGGTAGTAGGAAATAACTTCAGTCTAAGGCAAACCTTAGACTTAGGGAAAACTAAGACCATTCAGGTATGACCTAAATCAAATCCCTTCTGATTATACAGTGGAAGTGAGAAACAGATTTAAAGGCCTAGACCGGATAGATNTGCTGGGAGGGATTGGGGGCAGGAGGAGAAGGGGACGACCGAGGATGAGATGACTGGATGGCATCACAGACTCGATGGGCGTGAGTCTGAGTGAACTCTGGGAGTTGGTGATGGACAGGGAGGCCTGGTGTGCTGCGATTCATGGGGTGGCAAGGAGTCGGACACGACTGAGTGACTGAACTGAACTGAACTGAAAGGAAACCTGGGTGCCTGGCAGTTGATAAGTGTCAGTGATGTCCCTGGTGGCTCAGATGGTAAAGAATGTGCCTGCAATGCAGGAGACCTGGGTTTGATCCCTGAGTCAGGGAGATCCCCTGGAGAAGGAATTGGCAACCCACTCCAGTACTCTTGCTTGGAGAATTCTGTGGACAGAAGGGTCTGGCAGGCTAGTCACAAATGAGTCAGACACAGCTAAGCAACAATCACACACACAGGCAATGACATTGCTGGAGCTCTGGTTGGGCTGTGTACTAGCTGTGTGAGCTCTGGCAGCCTCTTGAACACTGCCTCAGTTTCCTCAGCTGTCGGGATGATAATACAAGACCTCAGAGGCGGAGGCCCCCTGAATGAATTTCATGCTTGTGATGGGAGGGGGTGTCTGAGACACTTAGTGCTTAATAAGTTTTAGGAATTAGTGGCAATGATTGTCCGTATTATGTGCGATGTTGTGAAAATAAATATGAGATAGGGCAATGTGATATACAAAAGAGAGGATATTTGAGGTGGAAAAGACGACTGAGTGCTGAAGAACTGAAGCTTTCAAATCATGGTCCCGGAGAAGACTCTTGAGAGTCCCTTGGACTGCAAGGAGATCAAACAAGTCAAGCCTAAAGGAAATCAACCCTGAATATGCATTGGATGTTAAAGCCGAAGCACCAATCCTTTGGCCACCTGATGGGAAGAGCTGACTCTTTGGAAGAGACCCTGATGCTGGGAAAGACTGAAGGCAAAAATGAGAAGGAGACTTCAGAGGATGAGATAGTTACAGCATCCCTGATTGAATGGACATGAACTTGAGCAAACTCCAGAAGACAGTGAAGGACAGAGGAGCCTGGCCTGCTGCAATCCATGGGGTAAGCAAAGAACCAAACGGGACTTAGCAACTGAACAACAACAGCTTGAAGCAGAGGGTGTTTTTCTGGAAGGCCAGGGGGGAGCAAGATTCCAGGAGTAAGCATAAACTGAATAAGCACAGCGGTGAATAGAGGGGAGTGTGTGTGCTTTTGTAGTGCACTGGGGACAAATATATCGACAATGCTGTCTGTCCACCTCGGAAAGCTGGAAGGAGAGGGGTGAGGAAGCAGCTGAAGGCCGCTCTTCTGATGCGTCTGGGGTGACCAGCCCCACATTCCGCCACTGGCAGGTTTTCCCATTTATATTCCACTTATTCTCCACATATTTTACTCTGCACACTGTGTACTGATTTGCCACTTTTTTAGGGTAAGATTATGTCTCTGAGTAAGCTGATTAGTGTTAGACTGATTGTTTTAAAATAACTCGAGCGGCATCTGAATTTATTTACATACATGATATTGCCTTCTATAAACACAGCTGTATGCAGAAAGAAAATTCAACGGTATTTTAGGAAGTTAAGCCAACAGTTTAGCTGTAATAAAGGCAGCCTTCTCGTTCTGGTTTCTCTTTATTTGTTTCTTTCTGGATTAAGTTTTTCCATGAGGGTTGGGCCTGAGGAATTCTGCCCAGAGGGGTCTTGGCTACCGAGGCAGTTTTGGCTCTGGTGGCTGTGGGGGACATAACTCACCAGCAGGGAGTGAAGGTGTTTGAAGACTTGACTCTGCAGAGGAAAATGAGTTGATGGGTAGGCCTGGCACAGAGGGCTGCAGTGCCAACATCAGAAGTTTCCAACTTCTGTGCAGGGAAAGGCTTTTTGGATCTTGTTGATTCCATGTGAGTTTACTAAATGCCATTCTGTGCGGCCAGGCTCTGTGTTAGTTCTGGAGATGTTGGAATAAACAAATAAGATATAGATCCTATGCTCAGGAACCTCAAGGTCCACTGACAGAGCCAGGCAATCAGTAAGAACATATGAAAATGACTTTACAGTTGCAAACATACAGCTGCATATTGGCTGTATTTCAGCTGTAGATACAGCCGAGTGCGGGAACACTTAAGGGGAGAGATGCACTTAGCTTGGGTGTGGGAAGGAGAATTAGTGGAAAGAAGACTTCTTTGATGATGTGGTGTTTAATCTGAGAACTAAAGGGTAAAAATGAATCGGCTAATTGAAGAGGCAAGGAAAGAGCATCACCAGAAAGAGGAAGGAGTCTGGCGTGTCCAAAGGAGCAGACGGGGCCTGGGTGACTGTCCAGGGGGAGAGTGAGCTGAGGCTACAGATGAGCATTGTCAGAAGTCAGCCCCGACAGACTCGTGTGGGCCATGCTATGGATTTTCACTTTATCCTCCAAACAATGGGAATCCATCAATGGGTTTCAGCCACAGGGTGACAGGGACAGATTTGTGTTCCGAAAAGATCACTTGGGGCTGCCAGGGGAGGATGGATTTGTCAGAGACCCAGCAATGCACGTGGTCTATCAGTCAACTGGCTCCTGCAGAGATACAGGTGAGAGGGGAGGGTCATTAAGACTAAGGAAGAGAGAAATAGTCAGATTGCAATACAGGTTGGGAGTGTAATCAATGGCGTTTATGTTTGACTGGATGCGAGAAAAGAGAAATGTCAAGTCCAATTACTTCCTTTTTTTTCTTTTTTTGGCCTGAGCAACAGTATAGTTAATGGTGCCATTAAGGAGATAGACTAGACAGGAGAGGAGCCGCTTGGTGTGCAACAAAGCAATAAGAGCTTGCTTTGACCGTATAAAACTTAAGGTGACTGTAGACTTCTAGCAGGAAACAGTGAGAAGACAAAAGAGGGATTGGTCTGGCCGTCTGAGGAAGGACTTGGGGCTAGAAATTTCATTTGGAGATAAAGTATGCAAAACCATACTAGTCGCTGAGATTACGTGGGGAAAAGCAAGGAGGGAAAAGAGAGGTTTATGAAGATTGAGCTGCTTGCAAACATCTCTGTCCATTTCAAGGCACTGTTGTAGGCAGTTAGAAGTTTTGTCTGGGGGAGCAGATGTCTGAAATAAGTTTTGTGTATTGTAGGGCATGACCCCGGAGAAGGCAATGGCACCCCCACTCCAACACTCTTGCCTGGAAAAATCCCATGGACGGAGGAGCCTGGTGGGCTGCAGTNATTTCAAGGCACTGTTGTAGGCAGTTAGAAGTTTTGTCTGGGGGAGCAGATGTCTGAAATAAGTTTTGTGTATTGTAGGGCATGACCCCGGAGAAGGCAATGGCACCCCCACTCCAACACTCTTGCCTGGAAAAATCCCATGGACGGAGGAGCCTGGTGGGCTGCAGTCCATGGGGTGGCTAGGAGTTGGACATGACTGAGCGACTTCACTTTCACTTTTCACTTTCATGCATTGGAGAAGGAAATGGTAACCCATTCCAGTGTTCTTGCCTGGAGAATCCCAGGGACGGGGGAGCCTGGTGGGCTGCCGTCTATGGGGTCGCACAGAGTCGGACACAACTGAAGCGACTTAGCGGCAGCAGCGGCAGCAGCAGCAGGGCATGATCCAGAAAGTAAGCTGTGCACACAACACAGGCCACCAATTCAGAAAAGAAGGTTAACAATGTCTGTCCCCCAAAGTATCATGACACAGAAAAATGCAGAATTAAACCTGCAAAGCTTTCATGTCAGGGCTTCAACGTGGCCCACTTTTGAAATCCAGTACAGAAGGGGTGTATGAAGCACTGAGGCTTGATCACTTTTTCTTGGAATTTATTCTTCTGATTATTTAAGCTCTTGTTTTATTTTAACCCATGGCCACAAAGTCTTCTGGATAGAGTGGAAACTTTCTTTAGTGTCCAAGGAAGACGAAAGAAAAGCAAGAAGGAAAAAGCTGGTGGGAGGATCATTTTCCTCCATAAATGCCTCCATGTACGAGTTATCCTGGTGGAATTGCTAACATATCTCGAGAGGTGGAAGCTGGAGCGTGCCCGAATTCCAGCTCTGTCACTCAGTAGCTGTGTTACCTAGAGGGAGTCCCTTAACCTCTCTGGGTCTCCCTTGCCTCATCTGCGGAACACAGAAAATGATAGTACTTACTTCAGAGGCTGATGTAAACATTATGTGAGTTGATATAAAGGTTTGATTAGAAATATTTCTGACTCATATAAATATCTCCTAAGTGTTAGTATCACTTTATATAGATGGAATGAGCCTACAACCGAGAGGAGAAAACCTTGATTGTTTTCTATAATCCATCACTGATTAATCAGACCGTGTCATCCGAGGGAAAAAAAGGATTTATTTTATCCAAAGCCCTAATGCTTTTTTGTTGGTGGTGTTAATGGTACAATAAAATTGAAGTTCTGAAATTTGGATGGAAAACTTTTTATGTGCAAAAAATGTTTATCACATCATTTGTGATGGAGAAATATGGTAAGCAACTTAAATTTCTAATAACTAGGAAATGATTAAATAAATTTGGCCCATAAAGTTGATGAAATATTAAATGATTAAAGTTACATTATGTATATGGAGTTACTATATGCACACATGTATGTTATGTATTCAAAAATATTTTTGCTAGAAAATTCACAATTGGGTATGGAAAAGAGATAGTAATCGCACATTTTCTACAATGCACGCATGCACGCTCACTTCAGTCATGTCCAACTCTATGCGACCCCATGGACTGTAGCCCACCAGGCTTCTCTGTCCATGGAAAAAGAGTACTGGAGTGAGTTTCCATTTCCTGCTCCAGGAGATCTTCTCAACCCAGGGATCAAACACACGTGTCTTACATGACCTGGGTTGGGAGGGGGATTCTTTGGCACTGAGCCTCTTGGGAAGCCCTTTCTGCAATGATTAAATGTTATTAATGGATTCATTTTTCATCTTTGTATGTTTCTGTGTCAAATATAGCTACTATTTTATAACCAGCTATATTGAAATAAAATTTACCACTTTGGGGAGTATAATTGATGAACTCTGGTAAATGTACCCAGTCATATAAAACCATTTCTACAATCAAGATACAGGACATTTCCATCCCCCAAAGCTCCCTTAGACACATTTGCAGTCACTTCCCCTCTCCTATCCCTAAAAACCACAGGTTTACTTTTCATGAGTTTAATTTTTCTGTATCTATGAAAGTGAAAGTCGCTCAGTCATGTCTGACTCTTTGCAACCCTATGGACTGTAGCCTGCCAGGCCTCTGTCCATGTAGCTATAATTTTATATAAATAGGATACTACCATAGGGCTTCCCTGATGGCTCAGCAAAGAATTTACCTGCCAATACAAGAGACTCAGTTTCAATCACTGAGTCAAGAAGATGCCCTGGAAAACAGAATGGCAACAAATTCTAGTTTTCTTTTTTAATTTTTATTTTTTAGTTTGTTTTGCTTTACAATACTGTACTCATTTTGCCATACATTGACATAAATCAGCCATAAGTGTACCTGAGTTCCCAATCCGGACCCCCTCCCTTCCCCCTCCCTCCCCACACCATCCCTCCAGATCATTCTTGCCTGAGAAATCCCACAGATAGAGGAGCCTGGCAGGGCTACAATCCATGGAGTGGCATAAAGGTCGGACATGACTTAGCGACTAAACCACAACAACAGTCCTGCCACGTGTAGACTTTGAGCCTCACCACCTTCACTTAGTATGCTTTGGAGATCCAGCCAAACTATTGAATGTATCAGTAATTTGTTCCTTTTTTTTTTAACTGATGAGTAACAGTCCATTGTGTGGATATATCAAGATCTAATCTATCTGTTCACTGATAGACAATCATTTAAGTTGTTTCTAATTAGGGGTTAAGTAAAGCTGGATCACTGTAGTACCATCTTTGTATAAACACAAATTTTCATTTAATTTTGGTAAACACCAAATGGCAAACCACTTCAGTACTCTTGCCTGAAGAATCCCATGGATGGAGGAGCCTGGTGGGCTACAGTCCATGGGGTCGCAAAGAGTCGGACACGACTGAGCGACTCCACTTTCTTTCAGTTTCTTTCTTTGGTAAACACCTAGGAGTAGGATTCTCGGATTGTAGGGTGTATATTTCACTTTATTAAAAACTGCCAAATGTTTTTCCAAAGTAGCTGTACCATTTCACATACCTAACAGCAATGAATGAGCATTCCAGTTGTTCCACATTTTCACCATTAATTGGTAGTATCTGAGTTTTAAATGTCAGCCATTCTANGATTTCTTTGGAAAGAATGATGCTGAAGCTGAAACTCCAATGATTTGGCCACCTCATGCAAAGAATTGACTCATTGGAAAAGACTCTGATGCTGGGAGGGATTGGGGGCAGGAGGAGAAGGGGACGACAGAGGATGAGATGGCTGGATGGCATAACTGACTTGATGGACCCGAGTCTGGGTGAACTCCGGGAGTTGGTGATGGACAGGGAGGCCTGGTGTGCTGCGTTTCATGGGGTCGCAAACAGCTGGACAAGACTGAGCGACTGAACTGAACTGAGGAGCAAATGATGTGGAGCATATTTATTATTTGTGTCTCTCTTCTTTGGAGAAGTGCCTGTTAAAATATTTGCCAATTTTTTAACAGCGCCGGTTATCTTCTTATTGTTATTCAGCAAGACCTATTTGGATACTCTGATTATAGCTGTTTAATCAGATATTCATTTTACAGATGTTTTCTCCCAGTCTTATAGTTCCTCTAAACAGCAAAAATTTGATAAAGCTCAATCTATCACGGTCTTTCTTTTATATTTCATGATTTTGGTATTTGTCCTTATAAATTCAACTTTATAACAGAGACATAAGGGCTTACAGGTTATCTATTTCTTGAAGGAATTTGGTTGCTTGTGTCTTTCAAGAGACTTGCTTACTCTGTTATCAAATGTGTTGAAATGAAGCTGTTCATAATATTCCTTGATTGTCATTTGAGGTCTGCAGGGTCTTCTGTGATCTCTTCTTTTGATACTTGATGTTTTTAATTTGTGTCCTCCCCCTTTCTTTCTCCCTCCCTCTCCTCCTCTTTCTCTGGCTTCTCGTGTGTTTGTGTACACATGTGTGTACGTGTGTGCATGACCAGTCTGTCTAAAAGTTTACCCATTGTATAGATCTTTTCAAAGAACCTGTTTCACTGATTTTCCTGCTTGTTGTTCTGTTTTCATGGATGACTGTTCTTTATTTTTTCCCTGCTCCAGCTTCCTTTGTTTTAATTTGCCTTTCTTCTAATTTATCAAAGTAGAAACTAAGATCACTGACTTAAGACCTTTTTCTGGTATAAATAATAATGATATAATTTTCCCTCTAAGTGCTGCTTAAGCTGCATCTCACAGATTTTGATATCCTGCCTTTTCACTTATTTCAAAATTTTATCTAATTTCTCTTACACTTTCTTCTTCAGCTACTCAATTAAATAGCTTTTAGTTCAATTTTTAAATGTCTGGGAATTTTCACATATTCTTCTTTTATTGATTGCTAATTTAATTCCATTATGCTCAAAGAATATGTTTTATATGATTTTAACAGGGTTAAATTAACTGAATCCTGTTTTATGGCCCAGAATATCATTTATCTTGGTGAATATTCAATGTGCATTTAAAAAGAATGTGTATTATGCTGTTAGTGGGTACTCTCTAAATGTCAAGTGGGTCAAATTGGTTGATAGTGTTGTTTGAGTCGTCTACATTCTTACTGACTTTCTGTCAACATGTTCTGCCATTTACTGAGGGAAGAGCCTAGAAGCCTCCAAATGTAATCGTAGGCTTATCAATAACTCATTTCAGGTCTATCATATTTTGCTTCAAATCATTTGAAGCTCTCTATTAGGATTCTTATGTCCTCTTGGTGATTTGACTCCTCAATTGTAAGAAATATCTTCTTTATCCTTGTTAATATTTCTTTTTCTCAAGTCTACTTTTTCTGACATTAACATAATCTCTCCAGCATTTTTTTGACTGGTGTTTGCTTCGTATATATTTTGCCATCTTTTTAAACTATTTGTTTTTATATTTAGAGTTGGATTCTTAGAGAAGCACTTAATTGAGTGTGATGGCTAATTTTATATGTCAACTTGACTAGATTATAGTATCAGTTGTTTGGTCAAACACCAGTCTAGATGTTGCTGTGGAGGTAATTTTTATTTTTTATTTTTTTACATTTATTTTTATTTTTTATATATTCNCGTATATATTTTGCCATCTTTTTAAACTATTTGTTTTTATATTTAGAGTTGGATTCTTAGAGAAGCACTTAATTGAGTGTGATGGCTAATTTTATATGTCAACTTGACTAGATTATAGTATCAGTTGTTTGGTCAAACACCAGTCTAGATGTTGCTGTGGAGGTAATTTTTATTTTTTATTTTTTTACATTTATTTTTATTTTTTATATATTCTTTAAAAAATTTTATTTTTACTTTATTTTACTTTACAATACTGTATTGGTTTTGCCATACATTGACATGAATCCACCACGGGTGTACATGAGTTCCCAATCCTGAACCTCACCCCACCTCCCACCCCATATCAACTCTCTGGATCATCCCCGTGCACCAGCCCCAAGTATCCTGTATCCTGTATCGAACATAGACTGGCGATTCATTTCTTATATGATAGTATACATGTTTCAATGCCCTTCTCCCAAATCATCCCACCCTCTCCCTCTCCCTCATAGTCCAAAAGTCCGTTCTATACATCTGTGTCTCTTTTGCTGTCTTAGGAGGTAATTTTTAGATGAGACTAACATTTAAATCAGTAGACTTCAATTGGAGCTGATTAACCTACCTAACATGGGTGAGACTCATCTAGCCAGTTGAAGGACTTAGGTGACTAAGGTCCCCCAAGGAAGAATTCTGCTTCCAGATTGCCTTCAGACTCAGGATTCCAAAATCATTTCCTCATGTCTCCAGCTATTGGCCTGCCCTGAGCATTTGGACTTGCCAGCTCCACAATTACGTGAACAAATTCCTTAAAGTAAATCTCTCATGCCGCTAGTTCTGTTTCACTAAAGAACTCTGACTAATGCATTGCGCTTTGCTTTTTTTATACAATGAGATGATTTCTGACTTTAATTGAAGAGTTTGGACCATTTACATTTAATGTAGTTATTGATATGGTTGAGTTTTCTATCATCTTGCTATTAGTTTTCTAGTTAATCCATTCTATATTTTCCCCTCTTTTCCTGTTTTCTTTTGAACCAAATGAGTATTTAAAAATTTTATTTTATCTCCATTATGGCTTATCGTTCCATCTCTTTGTCTCTCTTTAGATAGAAATCTGTACTTATTCTTTAGTCCAGTGTGAGATCGATCTTTCTATCTATCTATCTATATAAATGTTTGCAGCCTACCTTCAAATATTATACCGCTTCAGGTATAGCAGAAGACCCTTAGAATAGTATAAATCTACTTCTTTTTTCCTAACTTTTATGATATTTGTGTCATATATTTTACTTTTATATTGTTGTTTTCAGTCACTCAGTCATGTCCAACTCTTTGCGACCCCATGGACTGCAGCACTCCAGGCTTCCCTGTCCTTCACTATCTCTTGGACCTTGCTCAAACTCATGTCCATTGCGTCAGTGATGACACCCAACCATCTTATCCTCTGTCGTCCCCTTCTCCTCCTGCCTTCAATCTTTCTCAGCATCAGGGTCTTTTCAAAAGAGTCAGCTCTTCACATCAAGTGGCCAAAGTATTGGGGCTTCAGCATCAGTCCTTCCAATGAATATTCAGGACTGATTTCCCTTAGAATTGACTGGTTTGATATCCTTGCAGTCCAAGGGACTCTCAAGAGTCTTCTCCAACACCACAGTTCAAAAGCATCAATTCTTCAGCCCTCAGTCTTCTTTATGGTCCGACTCTCATATCCATACATGACTACTGGAAAAACTATAGCTTTGAATATATGGATCTTTGTTGGCAAAACAATGTCTCTGATTTTTAACATACTATCTAGATTGGTCATAGCTTTTCTTCCAAAGAGCAAGCATCTTTTAATTTCATGGCTGCAGTCACCATCTGCAGTGATTTTGGAGATCAAAAATTGTCTGTCACTGTTTCTATTGTTTCCCCATCTATTTGCCATGAAGGAGGTCACCATTATTGCCATTTACTCTCATAGATCTGTTAAATCCCACGATAAGTTGTTGTTATTTTGCTTTAATAGTAAATTACTTTTGAAAGAGTTTTTATAATGAGAGGGGAAACTTACATTTACCATTTCCAGCACTCTTCATTAATTTATTTAAATCCAAATTACCTCCTACTCTTTTATTCTGTGTAATTTTCAACAAGGAGTCTTCTGTTATTTTAATCTTTGTTCTTCTGGACTTAATTTGTAATATTTCTCTGGATGCTTTTAAAAGTTTCTTTTTATTTCTGTGTTTCAGCAATTTGACTTTGATGAAACTCGGTGTGGTTTTCTTTGGGTTTATTCTGCTGTGGTTTTTTGAACTTCTTAGATATGTGGGCCTGTCGTTTTCATCGAGTTTGTAAAATTTTAAAACATTATTTTATGAAACATTTTTCTGTTTCCTTCTTGAAACCCAGTTACTTATATGTTAGAATGCTTTATATTTTACCAGGGCTTACTGATCCTGCTCATTTTCCAGTATTTTTTTCTCACCTGCTTTAATTTTGCTTACTTTCTGTTGCTATCTCTGCAAGGTGGTTAATTTTTGATTCTGCAGTGTCTAATCTGTTAATCTCATTTGATGTATTTTTCATTTCAAATGTTGTACATTTCATGTCGATACGTTCCACTTGGGTCTTCTAAAAATATATTTCATTTCTCTATCCATCATGGTCATATTTACCTTTACCTGCTTGAACATATGGGATGTGTTTATAATTGTCTTATAGTGACTGTTACTTCTGGTTCTGATTCTACCGGTTGATTTTTCTCCTGGTATTTGGTCATGTTTTCCTGCTTTTTTGTATGTCTGAAAATGTTTGACTTAATGTAGAACATTTTTAGTATATTGTTGATTGCAGGTTTTATTGTATTTGTGGCTCCCAGTTATTTAGAATTAGTTGGATCCTTTTGAGGCTTGCTTTTAAGCTTTGTTATGCTGATCAGAATTTTATTCAGCCCGATTTAAGAAAACAGCCTTCCTCCGAAGATTCTACATAATGCCCCATGTTTAGTCGAGCTTTTTGTCTATGGCTGGTGGGAAGACAACTGTTTTCATTCTGTCCAAGCTCTAGGGATTTTCTGATATCAGAAGCAGGAAAGAGGGACATTTAGTGTCACGTGTTCTCCTCTGGGCTTCAGAAGCATTTACTTTCCTTGGAGGGGCGCTAAAATAGATTTTGGACATACACATGGATTACCTATCATTTGGCTATGTTCTAGGGTTCTATGTCCAAGCTCTAGGGTAGATTTTCGTCTACCACTCTCACAGGTAATGACCTCTGACTCAGGAGCCAGTTCATACTCAGCCAGAAAGTCAAGGGCACCCCATGCAGACCCCCCAAGCCCTTCCTCTTGCACCTCTCTTGCCATCTTACTTTGCCCCACAAATCTCTGCTGCCTTAGCTTTGCTGAATTCTGGCTTCTGTCTCATAAAACAGAAATATGGACTTATTTTTTATTCCAGTGTCTTTCTGGCAACTAACAATTTAATTATAAATTATAGACATTTTACCGTATAGGGATATATGTTTTAATAGTGAAAATCAGGATATATGTGCTATGTGCACTCTTGTTATAATGCCAGCTATACTAAAACATAGTATGAAATGATATCATGAGTCTTAATTGTGGTTGGCTTTAGATGCTAGGACTACACAGCATATTTTTGGTCTTCTTTTTTTTTTTTTCTTTTAACTTTTGTGTTTTCCTAACATTGATGGCTCAGTGGTAAAGAATCTGCCTGCCATTGCAAGAGACAGAGGTTCAGTCCCTGGGTTGTGAAGATGTCTTGGAGAATGAAATGGTTACCCACTCCAGTATTCTTGCCTGGGAAATCCTATGGACAGAGGAGCCTGGTGGGCTACAGTCCAACTGGACACGACTTAGTGACTAAATAAGAACGACAATATTTTATAACAGAAATTTAGAAATTGATTTTATGTTAGAAAAATAAACTTTATTTTTAAATTATTTTAAATATAATTATATGCTGAGAAGGCAATTCTAGAATAGAAAGCTCTCATCTGCAAAAATATTTTATGTACATGAGTTTATATGCCTACGCCGATTATCTTTTTATGTGCCCGGTCTTGGACTTGGCAGTTTCCCCTTACACTTTACTTATTTCCAGAATATAATTGGGACTTATACTAAGCACAGATACAATAAAATAATAAAGCCACCAAGATGGAGATACAAGTTCAAAATAAAGTAAAGGAAGTGAAATGAGTGGCAAGTACATGGGTTGAGTTGAGAGTGGTGGGAGGGGCATGGAAAGGAAGCAATGACATTCTAGCAGAAAACCTAGACTCAGTGTAGCTTTGGAAATGGAACACAAAACTTATCTGTGAGCTCACTGGCAACCAAAACAAAGAGGGAGATTTGGAGCTCTCAGAGTTAACTAAAAGTCAATTCTCCTACAGATGCCTTTTTCAATTTGTATTTTCTAGTTCTGACTTATAAAAGGTTTTCATGTAAATGAGATCAAAGAAACACTTAACAGATAGAAGTGTTGTGCTCCACCTCTTTGAGGACAAAAGAAAACGCCAGGCATAGACACTTTCCTTAATGGAACGGGGATCGGAGAGGGTAGGGAAGACATATGTATAAACCTGGGAGAGTTCAAGACTACAACAAGACAGTGTGTGATTGATCTTAACTCAAAATCAAAAGCCTGCAAGATTCCAGTTAAAGGTTGACCTTTGATTCTTAATGGATGGGTGACGATGGCTAAGTGCAGGGGAAGGAAAAGGCATTGTAGGGGAAATGCACAACAGAAGAAAGCCAGGAGCGAGGTTGTGTGTGTGCGTCTGTGTGTGTAGTGTGTGCGTGTGTGTAGTGTGTGTGTGTGTTCTCAGTTGTGTCTGACTCTTTTGCAACCCCCATGGACTGTAGCCTGCTAGTAGCTCTTCTGTCCAAGGGATTTCCCAGGCAAGAATACTGGAGTAGGTTGCCATTTCCTTCTCCAGGGGATCGTCCTGACCCAGGGACCAAAGCTGTGTCTCCTGCATTGGCAGGGGAATTTTTTACCGCTGAACCACCTAGGAAGTCCAGGAGGGAGGAGAGGGCATTGCAAATGGCCTGGGAAGGTGCTGAGTGTGACTGCTGGGCTCAGGGAGGATATAGAAATAAACATACTGCCTCTCCAATGAGAGATTATTCCATTCAAGTGATACTGGTAGTCATGTGTGTCATGGTGGAGGAAGCATTGACCGTAGACCACGAGCTCTCGGTTCAGATCCTATCTTGGCTAAATCAAAGGAATTAAAGAAATGCAATATCCAACACCTTGAGGTTCTAATAAGGCTAAATGAAGTTCCGTATTTTGATAGATGTTATGCACCAAGTTCCATTGTATGTATTGAGGTAATCGGTTCCATTTTAAAAGAATGAAATAACGTTATCTGCAGCAACGTGGATGGGTGGGTGGACACAGAGATTGTTGTCCAGAGTGAAGCAAGGCAGACAGAGAAAAATAATAGAATATGGCATCTTTTGTATGCGGAATCGGAAAAAAAAAGATACAAATGAGCTTATTTAGAAAACAGAACTATACCCACAGACATGGAAAACAAACCTAGGGTACCAAAGAGGAAGGTGGGGAAGGGATAAATTAGCGGTTTGAGATAAAGATGAACACAGTACTTTATGTAAAATAGACAACCAACAAGTTTTGTTGAAAGGGCTAGGAAGACAGCAGAATAGAGGAATTTTTATCAACAATCTGGTTTTACTTTGAACCTGAGTTTGAGAGTCTTCAGATGGAAGATTGAGGGCCTGAAACGTTCATCTTGCTGGGCGGTGTGTGTGGTGGTGTTTCTTTTGTATCGAGTCCTCTGGATAAAGAAGTACGCTGCTCTGGGATTAAGAGAAACCATAAACTCCTTTCAACAGCCATGACCAGTATTGACCCTCAGATTCGCCAGGGTCCAGTCAGGAAAACACAAACCACACTGTTTCAGCTACAATATTCAATCAAACACCTTGGTTACACAGGCACTGGAAGACTTCAAAGGCAAAAATGAAAACACCGAGGTCACACAGCAATAATCCCTGTGGGAAGTGGCTGCCATACCCAGGGCGGGAGAATGAAGGGTAGGTATCGGGATCCAGGAGCTCAGAAGACAAGGGGCCTGGTGGACCAGGGACCCAAACCCCCAAGGGCAGCTGACTCCTGGCTCTGGTTCCAGGGAGGGACCCGGGGAGCTGGGACTTGAATGTCTGGGCAAGTGGTGTTGCCTGTCGGTGCTCAGGTCTCTAAGAACACCCAGTGAGCCCATTTCTGGGAGTTCGCAAGATGCTGGAGGTCAGAGTCAACCAATAGGGGCAGTAGGGAGGAAAGACCATTGCCAAAGTGAAGGGAGGCTGAGGCCGGCAAGTCGAGAAGGTAGAGGGTTCCTTCTCCAGCCATCACCCTGGGGGCTGCCTCCAGCGCCATCCTGTCGGCAGGTCCTAAAGCCGCAGGCCAAAGGGGTGCAGAGCGCCAGCCCCGGCTGCACAGAGCACGGTGGAGAACCGGCTGGTGTGGAGGAGACAGAGCTTCATGACCAGGCTCCTTTCTGGGCTCTCAGGCCCCCCAGAACGGAGGTGCGCTCCGGCTGCGAACGGCTATACAGGCTGTGTGCTGAGATGGACACATGCGCGTTTCTTTCTTTCTCCTCCCATCGACCCGAGAGATGAGTGTTACTGGTTCCTTCTTACAAGTGGAGGATCTGAAGCCCAAAGCGTTTCTGCAACTCTCGAAGGGCCACAAAGCTACTCGGTGGAAGGGATAAAACGCAAACTGAAAACTCAGTGACTCCAACACAATTCCCTTTTCACTCACACGAACCTGACTTAAACACCTACCGCGCAGTGATATCTTCCCACTAACGAGTGTGTTCCATGAGGTCGGGGCCGCCTGAGACCAGCCTGAAGGTGCATTCATTTCGGTAACTGGCACCCGGTACACAGACNCAACACAATTCCCTTTTCACTCACACGAACCTGACTTAAACACCTACCGCGCAATGACATCTTCCCACTAACGAGTGTGTTCCATGAGGTCGGGGCCGCCTGAGACCAGCCTGAAGGTGCATTCATTTCGGTAACTGGCACCCGGTACACAGACCTTCTCTAAATAGTCGTTGCATAAACAAATCAACATGTTTAAGTCCCTTTAACCTTCTTTTGGTGTAACAGGAAAAGGCTCACATATAAAATTTGATACCCAAACATAGACAAATGATAGGTAATCCATGTGTATGTCCAAAATCTATTTGAGCGCCCCTCCAAGGAAAGCAAATGCTTCTGAAGCCCAGAGGAGATCACGTGACACTAAATGCCCCTCTTCCCTGCTTCTGAGGGACGGCGTGTAGTTTTGAAATGAAGCAATGTGAATACATGTGCGATCCTCGAATTAACTCTCTCATTAAGCGCAGGCCCCTCCCCGCCCCTCCNATTCAGTGGGTGAAGAGTCTGCCTGCAATGCAGGAGACACAGGTGACAGGGACTCAATCCCCGGCCCGGGAAGATCCCCCAGAGGAGGAAACGGCACCCACTCCAGTATTCTCGTCTGGGAAATCCCATGGACAGAGGAGCCTGTTGGGCTACGTGGGTTCCAAAGAGCTGGACATGGCTGAGCAACTGAACACGCGGGCGTGGGATTAGCAAAATTCCTTCCGCTGACACTGGGTGTGCTTTCTTCACACTGGGAACTGCTGACTGGCTTCCCCCATCAGCCTTTCTTCATGGTTCCCCAGTGGCTTCTAGAAGGCTCTGAATGCCCTACTCCACTGTTTATACTTCATGGCATGGGAATGTTTGGTTGTAGGGGTATGGGGCCTTTTCCTTTGCTACTCTGTTCATCTGACTCATAAATAATTCTCCAGGTCACCCTTAGCCAACATGAGCATCTTGTCCTCATAACAAGCAGTTCATACAAATATCATTCCTAGCCCATGGGTGAGGGTCATCCGATAAGTACAAGGTCAGAAAAGGGCTGACAGTTATTAAACTCCTCTCTGCTGCCAGGTACTGTACAGTCATTATCTCATTTAAGCGTCATAAAAACCCTGAGAAATTGGTGTTACTCTCTCCATTTTATAGATGAGGAAACTGAGTCCTCTGATTTACCAAAGGTTGTAAAGTGGGCTTAACATTAATTGTTACAGCTGGCATGCACTACTTTCCTGCTCTACACCAGAAATCACCGCTGCTGCCCTCCAAACGATAGTTCATTTTTGGTTCCACAATAACCCCGAGAAGAAAGCAAAATTGTTGGCCTTGTTTCATAGCTGAAAATACTGAAGTGCAGAGATGTCAAGCAAGTTTTCCAGAGTCACATAGCTAGGAAGCAGTGTAAAGCCAGGAAGTATGATTTCTGAGCCTGTGCTCTTAAGACAAAATAAACAGCTACCAACTCTCCCAAGAAATCAGAGAATGAAGTTCTGAGACCGCCGTTTTAGATATGAACATAAGGGAATAGCTCTGGGCAGTTGCTAGTCATGAGGTGTTCAGAATCAGACAGTGGCAACTGGAGGCCTGGCTCTGCTGTTTCCAGCAATATGGTCTTGAGCTTAATCACACCTACCTTCCAGGCAAAGCTGTCAAGAACAGGAGAGAGAACTTAGGAGATGGAAAAACGCAGCTGTAACTGAGGGCCAAGTATTGGTAGAACCATAGAAAAATCTATGAAGGATCCTGCTTTTATTTTTTTTTTAAGGAAGAAAATTTATTGGTTCACGTAACTGAAAGTTCAAGATGGTTTTGTTAAACATGGCTTGGATGAAGAATTCAAATTACATCCTCAAGATTGGGATTCTCCCTGAAATGCTGGCTGTTTCCTCTGTCACTGGCTTCGTTCTCAAGCTTCACAAATCAGCAGCCTGCGGCTCTAGGCTCACACTGCCCTTACTACCAGTGAACATTGTGTCCATTCCTAAACCAGCCACTGTTGCCCAGAGAAAAAGATATACAGATTGTCCTGGTCTGACTCAGAACCCCATTAATAACACATGAATAGCTCGAAGAGGTGATTCCACTTTGGAAAATGGGAGTGTGGTTATCAGAGGAAGGCTCAGTATGTCCTGGGTAATGGAAATAGCAGACATACAGCTTATCCCTGTTCCTCTGTTGATGTCCCTAAGCAGTCCTCTTGTTCAGTTCAGTTGCTCAGTCGTGTCCAACTCTTTGCGGCCCCATGAACCGCAGCATGCCAGGCCTCCCTGTCCATCACCCAGTCCCAGAGTCCACCCAAACCTGTGTCCACTGAGTCGGTGATGCCATCCAACCATCTCATCCGCTGTCATCCCCTTCTCCTCCTGCCTTCAATCTTTCCCAGCATCAGGGACTTTTCCAATGAGTCAGCTCTTCACATCAGGTGGCCAAAGTATTGGAGTTTCAGCTTCAACATCAGTCCTTCCAATGAACACCCAGGACTGATTTCCTTTAGGATGGACTGGTTGGATCTCCTTGCAGTCCAAGGGACTCTCAAGAGTCTTCTCCAACACCACAGTTCAAAAGCATCGATTCTTCGGCACTCAGCTTTCTTCACAGTCCAACTCTCACATCCATACATGACCACTGGAAAAACCATAGCCTTGACTAGATGGACCTTTGTTGGCAAAGTAATATCTCTGCTTTTTAATGTGCTGTCTAGGTTGGTCATAACTTTCTTTCCAAAGAGTAAACGTCTTTTAATTTCATGGCTGCAATCACCATCCAGTGATTTTGGAGTCCAGAAAAATAAAGTCAGCCACTGTTTCCCCATCTATTTGCCATGAAGTGATGGGACCGGATGCCATGATCTTAGTTTTCTGAATGTTGAACTTTAAGCCAACTTTTTCACTCTCATCTTTCACTTTCATCAAGAGGCTTTTTAGTTCCTCTTCACTTTCTGTCATAAGGGTGTTGTCATCTGCATATCTGAGGTCATTGATATTTCTCCCGGCAATCTTGATTCCAGCTTGTGTTTTTTCCAGTCCAGCGTTTCTCATGGTGTGCTCCTGTGAAGCAGAGATCATCCTGAGTGGTGACCTAGGTGACATCATACATGTACTGCCAGGTGATGGGTTGTGTCAGCTAGTATCTGGGGGATACTTTGGCTTCATTGGGGTTCCATCAGTCCCTCAAAGGAGTGAAGGAGCCTCCACGACTGAGGGTTTGAGCAGTGATTTCTTCTTCTAAATTAGTTGTATGAGAAGGATGAGAAGAAACTGGCTCTTCTTTTCTCTTAAAAATAGCATACATCCTTGAATGGGATTACATGCTTTCTCCTCTCCTGAAGATCACATTTCAGTTTTACCACTGAGACTATTTCTGATGGAATGAGGCCTATCAGTTCTAATTAGACTTCTCTTCTTGATGTTTGGGTCTTTGCTACAAAAAAATGGCCACTGGGCCTTATATCGCTTAGAACACATCAGATTACGAACAGCAGAGTACTCTAACCCTGTCAGTTCCATCAGTGATGGTAGACCTGGGCTCACGAGCTGTGATCAGAGACTCAAAAACATCACCGTCTACTTTATTTTCACCTGGCAGGACCTGCTGGTTGGAAGATGGGGGTCCAAAGTCCAGGAGTTCCTTGGTTTTTTTTTTTCCCATAAAATATGCTGGTGATATTCCTTCACATTTTTGGGTTGCTCAGATTTCTTGAGCACACGCAGAAACAGGAGGTTGCCTTTGAAGCTCTCTTGGAATATGAAACAGACAAACAAAAACTCTCCCCAAAGCCCCCAACGTTGGCCCAAATTGTGTCATGCATGTTGCCAACCAGTAGCTGTAGCAGGGAATGGAACTATGCTAAGTTATTTAGGTTGGAATTTTGCTAATTTGCTTACACTGGAACCATATTCTATAGTAGACAGCTAGGCCAGGGATGTAACGCTAAGCAGCAGGGTGGTTGTTTACCCAGATAAGGGGGAGTACATACAGGGGAGGCTACAGAATCTGGCACACACAGTGTGGCAGATGACAATGTCATGGAAACCCTTACCCTCAAGCTACAACTGCCTTCTTCCGCTGGACAGCTCTATTTGTAATAATGTATAGTAATCGCATATCTGCAACTGAGTCCATCTTCTTGTCTCCATGCAAATCTGGCCTCCAGAGGCTCCTTCTCGCCTTCCAGGTGTAGGCTGCATTTTCCAGTGTTATCTTCCTTCCTCACGTTTCTGGCTGTATCTTCCTTCCTCACGTTTCTTCTGCAGAGGCCTTACTGGTCTTTACTGCATTCACTGACCCCAAAGAGTCAAATCCTGGCTGATATTGGAGAAAACCTTACTTTGATATCCGGAAAGAAATTGAGGTTTAATTATTTTGTCGTCTTTCGACTGCGTCTGGGGTTCTTCAGGCCAAGTTCAGTACTTGCGCCAAGACTGCGGGTGTTCGACAGAACCTACCTGGGCCGTCTCTGAAACGAAGGAACTGGCTTGATCCATTACAAACTCTTCTTGCGGTGCGATCCCGTAGTCTTGATTGGAAATCGGATAAGAAGAGAGGACTGCAGACGTGGAAGCTTGAGTGAGTGGAGTGTTTGGGAACCTGAACCCCACGTTGCTTTGTGTGGTTTGAGGGAGGTCTTGCCTCTCCTGCATTTTGCCCACCAACGAATTGAATTTGATCACCTGTACCTACTCCAAGAGCCCGCCAAGGTGGCCAGTCTCTTCCCCACGCACTCATCTTCCGCGGCGAGCCCTGCGCAGCCTACTGGGGCGGAGCCTCCGGGCCAAGCCAAGTCTGGCGTCCGGTGTCCAGCGCGGCTTGCTCTGGGAAGCCTTTCAGGATCTTGCGGCCTCGGGCTCGGTGGCCTCGGCAGCGGATCCAGGTACGCCCGCTGTTGCATCTCCGCCGCTCCGCTTTGGGAAGAGAGGCCAGGCTCGGGGAGGCTCCACAGCGGCTGCCGCCCATCTCCCGAGGGCCCAACCAGGCTTCCTCGAGGATCCTGCTTTTAAAGACGAATCAGCTCCTCGACCACAGCTTCAGGGACAGAGTCTCCACTTTTAATTTCTCACCAAAGCCCCTACTTTGAAAAACAAAGAAAAAACAAAACAAAAACAAAAAAGCCTTACCAACAATCCAGGAAATGAGCTATGCATCCTTTGTTCACTGGATTTGCTTTTTAAAAATGAAGATAGTACAGAAATGTGTAAAATGAAAGAGAAGGTCTCCACCTGTTTAGCAGGAGAGATTTTCAAGGCATACTTACTGTGCTTACCGTACTGCACTCGGGTGTCTCAGAAGCATATCATGGACATTCTCTCACGTCAGGCCGCGTGGGGCTCCTTTTTTTGTAGCTACGGCAATCCTATTACGTGGCGGTTTCATCACTTATGTTTTTATTCCTCTGTTGATGGACATATAGTCTGTTTCCTGCTAGTTTTAGGTATTACAGCTGAAAAAAGCACTTATATTTATTTACCTATTTATTTTTGTACAGTTGCTTTTTATCAGTTGCTTTCAATGAAATAAAGCACATCTCTTTCAATGACTTATAGGGAAAATTGAGCAATTTTGTTAGGTGTACAGTTTTCACAGATGGGGAAAGATTCTCTGCTTTTCTCCCTCTGCCCCGATTGACACCCCCACCCCGCCCCCCAGAACTCTGTCTTTGTGAAGCAGGACCACCAAGGCAATAGCCAGATCCTTAGCTTTGTCTTTAGAACCGGCTCTTTTGACCTGGTCTACTGTCTTACTCACAGTAGAAACTGACTTATGACCAATTTTTTTTTTTTTTTCTTTCTGAGTCATGGACTCTCTTTTGCCGTGGGGATCATGGTGGAAAGTCTACAGCAACCCCTGTGCAATTTGGGTCACACAACCACATTTTCTAGTGAGTGAAACTTATCGGACAGAGATATCCCCTCCATCACCTCCTGAAAAACCAAAGGGATGCTCAGAAAATAGTCTTTCTCTCTTCACGAAAACACAGCTTGGACGCTAGTTGCCTCTAATATCCCACAGATTTGTTTCTATTTCCCTTCCTCTTTTAAGAACGACTGGAACGTTGATTTCAGTCCCCAAGCCTGGATCATTAGACTACAAAGCTCTTCTTACGGTGAACTCAATGTGAGACTGAATGTCTTAAATCCATTCTGCTACTTCTGGTTTCAAGCCCCAACTTGTCAGATTGCTTGTGACTCTTGGGGGTGGTTTGGCATCTGTGTAAATCTGGCTCTGTGCTCTGGAAGCCACCTGGCATTAACATGAAAACTACATGGAAACTAATATAATATTTATGTCAAATGGACTTCAAGTAAAAAATGGAATCATTTATTTCCTAGAAGATGTTATCTATGTGTATGTATGTGCCCATGCCTACATAAACGTGGATACGTATTTGGATTCACACTATTGTTTATTTTTTGGTTCCTTCCCCACCTTAGCAGCCAGCCTCCCGCTAGCTGGGAACTGACGATTCTTTTTGGAGAACTAAGCAAATCTTTCAAAACCCTTTTCAAGTCTTGTAACAGCACGTTCGTGCTGCTACAGCTAAGGACCTGTCAGGCCTCCAGCGTGCACCTTGACTTCAACTCAGCAAAATGGAGCAAAATATCCATTTTTTGCATGAAATTGCCTATGTTCTGCATGGGAGTCTATACTTCTTCAGCACCCTCTGCACTTAGCAGGTTGCAGTTGGTTTTTCCTTGAGTTAGGAAATTGGGTGCAGAGGAAGAGATGCTTTCTTGCTTGACACTGGAAAAGCCATCCCCGGGGAAACAGAATTCAAAGTGAGAACCATGAATTCTTACTTAGAATGTTTTTCTCTCGAAAAATTTCCTTGAGAGAGCCTACAGTTGGTGGGGGTACAATCAAATGTTTATGCTCAGCCAAGACTCTTGAAAGTCTAAATTGCTGAGTACCCTGATGGTATGAACTTATTTCATGCAAACAAATAAGCCAGCAAAAAGCATGACTATCAAAGAGCCCCTTTCTTTGCAATGGGATAGTATCAAGAGCCTCCAAACCCTTAATTTCACTTATTGGGATCAATCCTGAGGAAATAAGCCGTTATCTACATTTCCAAGCACATGTAAGGAAATTGTCATCAAAACATTGTTGAAAAGGGTGGGAAAAACTGGAAGAAAAAAAAAATCTATTCATGGGAAAATAGCTAGATAAATATGGCCCATCCAGTAAATGGAACATTTTGCAGCTATTAACTGGAGCTTACCAAAGGGGTTGACAAAAATGTCATGGCAGACTTTTTAACCCAAGTTCTCCTGAAGTGTTGCAGACACACAGACAATAGCATAAACCCTAAGTGCGCAGTTCAATGAACACACAGATACACCGGTTTTGCTGTGGTTCTGTCATTGTCCTGTCGGCTCTTTGCAACCCCATGGACTGTAGCACGCCAGGCTTCTCTGTCCTTCGCTATCTCCTGGAGTTTGCTCAAATTCCTGTCCATCAGGGATATGATATGCCTGGTACCTGGATGCAAAAAACATTCCTGGCACCTCAGAGCCTGCCCTGTGCCCTCATTCCAGTCATCGCTTCCTCCCAGGGTAACCCCTTCTAACACTTTAGATCAGTTTTGACTGGTTTTGAACTTGGTTCATGGAATCATACCTTGTGTATTCATTTGTCCCTGGCTTCTTCCACTTGAATATTTCATGAGACTCATGCCAGATGTTACACAGAGTTGCAGTTTCCGGGATGGGGGAGCCTGGTGGGCTACCGTCTATGGGGTTGCACAGAGTTGGACACGACTGAAGCGACTTANGTCTCTGCCTCCTGCAGGTGTCTCCTTCAAAACCACATCTGACATGGGTCTCATCTCCCTGCTCAATAGCGTCATCGTTAAACAGCCACACATCACACGGAGCATGTTTATCATTTTAACATTCCTTCCAAGACTGAGTCTGCATTATGGATTGTGAAAGCATAGATCCTGTTGCTTGGGAGGAGCACAGAGGTCTATCAATGTTCCAGAAAATGAATTTTTAATACCATTTGAAAGACAGATTACAGATACTCAGAGGTTTTAACCCTCTATGACCATTTTCAGTCCCCAAACAAATAAGTTTCCTTAGGCAGCCATCAGCTCTCCTTAATGATGGAAACGGAGAGAAGCGCACAGAAGTCCTTCAGCAAAGGAGCAGGTGTTCAGCTCAGGGCACTGGTGCTACGGCCAGACGACAGCAGCTTCCTCCCCAAGCCTCTGCTCGACACCAGGAATCACAGAATGTACCATATTTGTCAAAGCGGATGTGGGATTAAATCTGGCTATTGCCTCTTCCTAGCCATTTAATTTTGGCCAAGCTACTTACTATTTTTCTGAGCCTCGGCCATCTGGGCGATGGTAATACCATTTCCGAGTTATAGGGAATATTAAATTGAAATAATATAGATAAAGCACCAGATACATGGTCACAATCGTTTTAACTGAGGTAGTAATATTCATAATGGTGTCTGGCCTCTGTCCCAGGATGAAGAGTTTGCTAGTGGTAGCACAGGGAGTGAGGATTTTCAAGGACAGAGGATCCATTCCTTCACTAACCTGCTAGATGACCACTTTTCTGTCTCCAAAGGCCTTTGTGAAAATGCATATCAAAATGATGATGTTCAGGGCAGCATGAGGGTGCAAAGAACAGAGGAGGGTGGTGGGTCTACCAGCAGGTTGAGCATTATAGTAAAAATAACCGCATAAAGTCATTAATGCAACCAATACCAGCTGTATCCCAATTTGCATCAAGCTACATGGAAAACACTCTTCATGCGTTACCTCATTCAGGCCTCATGGCAGACTTGGGAGATCGGTACGATTACTATTGTTTCTGTTTTGGTACAAGGTTTTCTGACTTCAGCACTGTGGACATTCGGGGCCAGATGACACTTTGCTGGAGAGCTGTCTTGTGCCTTGTAGGGTGTTTAGCAGTATCCCTGGCCTTGACCTACTAGATGACAGTAACATGCCCCCGCCCCAGCCAACTGAAACAACCAAGAATGGCCTCAGGGTGGCCAGGCGTCCCCTAGGGGGGCACAGCCACCCTGGGCTGAGAATCGCTGGGTGAGTCAATGAATCCAGTGAAGTCATGAAGTTCAGAGATTTGCCCAGATCACCTGGCAAACACAGAGCCAGGAGCAGAAATCAGGCAGCAAGTTTCCTAACCCTCACCCTTAGATACCAGAACTGCTCTGTTTCCTAGGCCCAGAATATAGGTAAAGAAAGCTGTGTGTCAGGGGCAACTTGAGTGGTGGGAGGAGTCCCTGTGGCAAAGCCTCTGCTGTGCCGAGTGGCCATCTGACCCCTGGCCACGTCTGAGGANGCAGAAATCAGGCAGCAAGTTTCCTAACCCTCACCCTTAGATACCAGAACTGCTCTGTTTCCTAGGCCCAGAATATAGGTAAAGAAAGCTGTGTGTCAGGGGCAACTTGAGTGGTGGGAGGAGTCCCTGTGGCAAAGCCTCTGCTGTGCCGAGTGGCCATCTGACCCCTGGCCACGTCTGAGGAGACCTTTCCCTGCTGAAGTTTCTCCCTGCGTCTAGCATCACCACCAGTGTGCAGAAGCTGAAAACTGTTCCGGGGGAATGTCTCCCTTGGCCAGTTCATGGCATTTAAGAAAAAAATAAAATAAAATGACATTTGGCCCCAAACCATTATCTCCTCCTTATGAATATGATTTGGCAGTGGATGTCTTTTGACTTTAAAAAAAAATGAAGTCTACTTTCAGAGACAGAGACTTGCCTTTCCCGAGCAATCCAAATGACTAGCCGAGGTTCAAAACGGAAATTAAGTGAGAACATTTTGATGATGCTCAAATACGTGTCTGGTAGCCCAAGGGGATGAATTTCATTTAAATAAGTGATCTCTGGAGTGGTCTGTTAGAAACAATTCCTCTATTCCTGGAGTCCCAGCTCCGTAGCCTAGCTGGGTCTATCACAGGCAAGTGGCAAAGCCCATCACGGCACTGGCGTCCCTGCTGTAACAGTCAACTTGCTCACAGGTGCCTTACAGCCGCCACGTGCTCTCACGTTCATCTCAACTCCTATCTGGAGTGGCTCCTTAGACATGTTACTCCTATCCTCATTTCTTCGGATATGGAAACTGAGGCTCAGGGAGGTTGAAGTCCAGCAGTCAACACCTGGCAGAGATTCAAGTCCTTTAATCCCCTAAGGTGATAGGTGATGGGCGCCTGGTTGGGAGCGAGCTTTGGGAAAGGTGCAGTCCGGCTTTGGAGGCCAGTTCCATCTGTTCTGCTTTGGCCTGTGACCCTGTGGCCATGTGACCAGCATCATAGCTGAGCCTCCAGAAGGGCCAGGAGCGATGCCCCAGCTAACAACACTCAAGTGGTGGGTTAGGCAGCCCCAGGCTGGATGTACCCAGGGCTATATGTGGATGTGTGGGTCTGTATGCAATGCCCCATCAGCCCAAGGCAGTGCAAACACACACGTGTGCGTGTGGGTGCACGCGAAGTGTGAGAACATAAGAACACGGGGACACAGACTTCTCACAGGTCAACACATAGTCAAAGCGGGCACCGAGCGACGGGCCCCAGGCAGGTCCCCAGAGGGCTCTACTTGTCTCTAACTACCGCCCCAGTCTGCCTTCAGCCCCACCTCCTCACCGCCTCTCCTCGGTCCACAGGGGGTCACTCGGTGGGCTCTTCTTGGGATAATTTCTTCCTGCATGACCTCTAACTCAGAGCTTCTCCCCACCCTTTACTGCCTCCACCTCTTCCGGTCCATAGTGAATGAGACCCTGCGCCAGACACCAGGGAACAGGAGAGCCAGGAGGTCAGAGGCTGAGAGCATGTCAGACCCACCCCCCTGGGCCCTTGGTACGCAGAAAAGGAGGGGAGAGAAAAACCAGAGGCTGAGCCACATCACCAAGGCTGACACACCACGCCTGCCACTCGCAGACCACATGACCGTGTGCGAGTCAGTTACACTGTGGTGGAGCAAGGGTTCCCCAAAGACGGCCACTTCCTAAACCCCAGAACCTGTGAATATGTGACTTTAAGGGGCAAGAGGGGACCCAGATTGCAGACTGAGTTGAGAAAGGTTGCTAACCAGCTGACCTTAAGGTAATGAGTTTATTCTGGATTATCTAGGTGGGCCTTGTGTATCACGAAAGTCCTTAAAATTGCAGGTGAGGCAGAAAAGGAGTCAGTACCAAAGCGATGTCATATGAGAAACACTGGACCTTCTGGGGCAGGATTTGAAGAGGGAAGGCGCCAACGTCAAGAAACGCAGGTGGCCTCCGGAAGCCAGAGCGATCAAACACATGGCTTCTTGCCTAGAGCCTCCAGAGAGGGGCGTGCCCTGCCGACACCTTAATTTTAGGCCCCGTGAGGACCCACGCTGGATGTAACATAATACCCTTGTGTTGCTCCAAACCTCTGAGTTCACAGTAATTTACTACAGCGGCATTAGATGCAAATGCACAGTCTGAGGCTTGATTTCACCATCTTTAAAATGGGGGCAGCAACGAAGGGTACAGACCCTGCAGTGATGAGTAAATGCCACAGTACGTGTGAAGCTCACGGAGGACCACCCGGCTAAAAGGGCAACTTTCAGTGGTTATCCAGTGTGCAGCGGCCATTGAGCAAGGGACCAGATGAACAAAATGAATGAGTGAATAAGTGTGCTGGAGGCCAGAAGCAAGAAAGGGGGATCCAGGGTGTGTGCAAGGAAGGATCAACGTATTTGCAAATGTAAGGTTCAGTGTGTAAACAGTTATGTCCTTGCCCTTTACCCTTCTCTGCAGAAGCTTCAAGAATATGGTGCCCAGGCCCTTCCTGGATTCTGACCCCGGCTGTCTCTATTAATCTGTTTCTGGTGTGCTTGGTCAGCATCCTCTGTGCTACCACACCAGTCCCCTCCAGAAACTGATGGATGCAAACTTCCCTGGATCTCTCGGCCAAGGAATAGCAATAATAATGGTAATAATAATAAGGGCTTCCCAGGTAGGGCAGTGGTAAAGAATCCGCCTGCCAGTGCAGGAGACAGAGCTTCGCTCCCTGGGTCAGGGAGATCCCCTGGAGGAGGAAAGAGCTACCCACTCCAGTTTTCTTGCCTGTGAAAGCCCATAGACAGAGGAGCCTGGTGGGCTACAGAGTCACAAAGAATCAGACACGACTGAGCACACACAAAATAGTAAGAAGAATACAGGGATTAAAATTAACGATGACACTGAGGACAGCGGATGGTGGTATTTCATAGTATCAAGTCGGTCACAGCATGAAGTGACAGAACAGCCTCCGTGCTATTCCCTCAAAGTCCTGTGCTTTCCACCCTCCGCTTTTGCCTGTGGCAAACAATCCACGCTGACAAAACCTTGTTTCTACCGAGAGATTTTTGTTCCCCTTCCTTTTCCCCTTGTTTCACAGTCCCCCTGTCCCAGGCCATTAGACGTCTAACCTATAACAGAACAGCCGGCTCTGTCTTCACTCCCCAGCATTTTCTAAATATTCGCATTCCTCGGATGCCAGCTCCTTCCTTATTTTCTCAATTCTGTATTTGTTTACCCTCAAAAGCTCCTTTGTAGCTGCCCACATGGATCTGGGAAAATGTGGAGGCCAGCCGTCTTCCTTGGGCGGCCCAGGGCCCACCAAGAGACCCGTGTTTCCATTCCTCCACCTCGGGGGCACTTTTCTGAGAACAGAACTGACAGCAAGGTCCCTGTGGACCCGGCAGCTGACCCAGCCCTTCACACACAAACGGCCCTCCAAGGCTGAGTGCGGTTCCCTGTAATCGCCGGTGGATTTTTAAACCCCTGGTTCCACGTTTTGCAAGTAGGAGCCCCACGCTTCAACCTGATCCACATCACACAGACCTCAGAATCCAGGGTATTTAAAAACCAGGGCACCCTGACTGTGAACTACGCCCTCGAAGGTGGCAGCCCTTGCCCACAGACTTTAAGGTCTTGAGAAAACCAGAGACCTCCCCAGGACCTCCATCTGGGCTGGGGACTGCCCCCTGCAGAAGGCCAGCAGGGAGAGCACTGTAAAACAGTGAGTCGTGGGCCTGGTGCACCTGCCGAGTCCGCCCTGGAAAAGGATTAGGAGGAGTGATGTTTTTTTGGTCAACAAAAAGCAATTCTTGTCTCCAGCATGGGCTACAGCAGGACTTGCGGTCCTGGAGTTGGAGTCTAGAATCATTTCTTATTTGGAGAGAGAGTCATTTCCTTGCTTCACACTCTATTGCCTCCCCAATGCTTTTAGAAAAAGCTCCAACTGCCCTTCAGAACCTTCTGGAATCCTGCTTCTATCTGCTCCTCTGCTGCACGCACTTCCTGGCACACAGTCACCTTTCAGCTGTCCCGCACTGTTAGTGAATCCCGGCAGCTTTCCCTGCTTTCCAGACTTCAGTGCCCCTGGGACAGCTCCAGTCACTACCTGGCTCATGCTTAATCACCCTTCACACCTCAGCACAGTGGTCATTTCCCCAGCTCCATCTGAGGTCTGTCCTAACTGATGATTGATAGGTAGGGCATAGAAGATCCCAGCATTTTGCACCTGCCAACTCATTTACTCTTTACCACCACCCCATGAAGCAGCTAAGACTATAAACCCATTTTACAGTTTGGGAAACCAAGTCCAGAGAGCTTAAGTAACCATCCATGGTCGCAAAGCTGACAAGAGGCAGAGCTGGGACAAGCAGCCCAGTTCTGGAATTAGCCTGGGCTCTGTACTCAGCGAGATCTGGATTTTCAGAGCTGTGTAACCTTGAACTGCTTACTTAACTGACCATGAACTTTACTTATCTCATCTAAAAAAAAAAAAATAGGAATACAAAAAGAATCTATGAGAAGGTAATAATGGTCTACTACTACTAAGGCCAACTCTGCGACCCCATAGAAGGCAGCCCACCAGGCTCCCCCGTCCCTGGGATTCTCCAGGCAAGAACACTGGAGTGGGTTGCCATTTCCTTCTCCAATGCATGAAAGTGAAAAGTGAAAGTGAAGTCGCTCAGTCGTGTCCGACTTGGCAACCCCATGGACTGCAGCCTACCAGGCTCCTCCATCCATGGGATTTTCCAGGCAAGAGTACTGGAGTGGGTTGCCCTTGCAACCACTTAATAGCTTAAAACATAATGTGTCCTAGACACCTACCATGGAGTAAACACTCAGTCAAGACCTGCTTCCCTCGTAGCCCTGATGGCACCAGATTGAGTCCTGGCCTGAACCCCCCATACAGGGCAGGAACCTCAGGTGGTGCCTAATTCGGAGCTCAGCAGATCTTTGGGATTTAGTAACAGAGGAGTGAATGATTCCATCTAGTCTCACACACTTATCACACCAGGCCCATCGTGAGCACTCAATATTAATCATAATTATCACCATCATAAATTAATAATCCTTGTTATCCCTGTTTTCTGAGATCGTGTAACGTAACTGCAGCTCCAGCGACAGGACTTCCACTTTATCATCTGTAGTGAGTGAAGGACAGTCACAGGCTCCCTAGCTGATTCAGAAGAAATGCTGCAAGCTTGGCAGCTGTGCCCTCTGAAGGTGGAGAGCAGGAGTCCGAATCTTATCACCTGATGAGCTGAGATCCCCGTGGTTGTTCAAAACGGGCGACCAGGGGACAGTGGAAAAGTCAAACGAGGTCGAATCCAAAACAGCCCAATCATTTACCCGCAATGGGAATCACTGACCACAGGGCCGGGGTCAATATTAGGGCAAGTTACATATCAATGTGGGGTCATTAGTTTCTGTTCTTCCCAGTTCCAGGAGAGCAGATTGGCCCTGGGCCAATCCAGGGGAGGGGGCAGCTGGCTGGGTGGACTCTAACCGTGAAAAACAAGATGCTAGGAGGTTTTATGTTCCTAGAGCTTAAAGGTCAAACCGAGCTGTGGTTACAGTGTCCATATGCTTTCCGGATATGCTGTCCACAGGGATGAAGGATGGCCAGCTTGCGGGAAGGTGTCGGGAGGCCGAGTCCTCTGATGGCTGGGACAGAAGTGCTGCTCTCGGTTGTCTGGGAGGGCTTTGCGAAAACAGCAAATGGAGTGTCGAAGGGCCGAGCCGGGGCCAGGGGATTAAGGAGGAGTATTGTCCTTGTTGCTGTCATAGTTAACTCCTTCATGGAACCCGTCCTGGGGACTGTGCTGGGAGACTTCACGGATGCTTCACTTAGCACTCACAAACGCCTCAGGGGCAGGGCGAGGGGTATTATTCCCACAATTACACAAATAAGCTCTGTTGGTAATGAACCCGCCTGCAATGCAGGAGACCCCGGTTTGATTCCTGGGTCGGGAAGAGCCCCTGAAGAAGGGATAGGCTATCCAGTCCAGTATTCTTGAGCTTCCCTTGTGGCTCAGCTGGTAAAGAATCCGCCTGCAATGCAGGAGACCTGGGTTTGATCCCTGGGTTGGGAAGATCCCCTGGAGAAGGGAATGGCTATCCACTTCAGTATTCTGGCCTGGAGAATTCCACAGACTGTATAGTCTGTGGGGTCACAAAGAGTCAGACACGATTGAGTGACTTTCATTTCACACAAATTAGGAAGCTGGGAAGTTCGGGACTGCCCAAGCTGATCATCGAACAAGTGGCAGGGAAGGGATTTCCAGCTCAGTGCCATGTGCCTCCAAGCTCAGGCATTCGATGGATGTGGGGAGCTGCTCACCCCAACCCATCCCCTCCTCTGTCTTCACTTAAAGGACCCTGATTCCATCATAGAGCAACCACGCGCTCCCCATACCCCGGGAGATGCTGGCTCTCCCGGAATCCCCTGCAGCTGGGATAGCCAAGGACAGGGCCACAGGGGAAGCCTCCAGGAGGGCCTTGTCCTTCTAGGCATGAGCTCACTGTACCGGAAGGAGGGGGACAGGCTCATCTCCCCCTTCTCCTCCTGCCTCACGTGGGTTCTTGAGCCTGGAAAGAAGGAGGCCTTCTTCCTTTTATAGTTTTCTTTTCTCCCCCTGTTTTATTAAGGTTCAATAGACAAAAAATATATATATATAAGGTGTACACTTTAGGGATTTGACAGATGTGTGCATTGCCTAATGATCCACGACCAAGTTAACCAACACAGACACATCTACACACAGCTGCCCGTGTGTGTGTGTGTGTGTAAAACATTTAAGATCTATTCTTAAATTTCAAGTGTTTTCAAATACACAATGCTGTGTTATTAACTAGAGTCGCCAGACTATGTTAGAGCCCTGTAACTTACCTTGTAACTGAAAGTTTGTACAGTGGATGGTAAAGACACACACACATGCAATGGAATATTATTCAGCCATAAAAAGAAGCACACCTTGTCATTTGCAACAACGTGAATGAACCTGGAGGACGTTGTGCTATGTGTGTGCTAAGTCGTTTCAGTCGTGTCTGACTCTGCAACTCTATGGACCATAGCCGCCAGGCTCCTCTGTCCACGGAGATTCTCCAGGCAAGAATACTAGAGGGTTTGCCATTATGTGAAGTAAAAAAAAAAAGCCAGACAGAGAAAGGCAAATACTGCAAGATCTCACTCGTATGTGGAATCTGAAAAGGAGGTGGAAGCTGCCTTACGCACAGAAGGCTTCTTGTGCTCATGAGGGAAACACAGAGAACATCTCAGTGACCTCAGTACTGGGGTCATTTTCTAGCTGAAGGTACACCTACGGCCCCTGGGCCTTCTCGTCAGTATAACAAGCAAAGTGGGCAGCCACGCACTTCCTGGCCAGGGCTCCCGAGTCCCCCAGCAGGAGCTGACGTGCCCCAGGGCCACGTTTCCATCACTGCCTGCAGGGAAGAGACGGAATAAGACGGAGAATGAACGGAAAATGGACAGAAGGTGCCCCATCTGAACAACTGGCACCTGGGCCCGATAACACACACTCCTCCAGCCTTGCTCTGCCCCGCCCTCACTCTCCTGGGCTGGGGACCTGGTCCTGCCCACCCTCCCCGGCCGCAGTGGCCAGCTGAGCCCTCTAATTGCCCTTATCATGTAGTAATTCGCATTTAATAAGCACCAGCCCGACACCCAAACTGGAACAATGAAGCGACCTCGTCCCCACTTCAAAGATGAAGAAACTCAGATCAAGATGCCAACAGAGGTGATAATGAAGGACCGCACACGCCTCCCTGGGGCGCATGCTGCAGTCAACCCGGAGCTGCCCAGCCTGGAGTCTGGTTGCAGGCCAGCCCAGGGCTTTGTAATCAGCTATCTCCAGGTCCTTGATGCTGGCAGAATTAACGCAGGCACAGCTCCTTTCAACAGGAGCCAAGTGGCAAGTATCAAGATGGGTGCTGTAGGGCGGCCCTAGCGCTCCCCTCTGCCAGGTGTGAGTTCTTGGCGTTGGGAAACTCTGCAAAGCGCTACGTGGGGGCCCCCTGTGGCCTTGCCATGGGGCGCTGGACTTGGGCAGGCGGTAAACGGGCCGTCACTGTCGCACAGAACTGCCCACGCGTGGGGACATGCCCATGGAGACCAGCTTTCTCACCTGCATGTTTTAGGCCTCCGCACCTTCGTCCTCACCACTAACTCTGTCCTTCCTCTTCCGAGAAGCCTTCCCAGACTGCTTTCTCTACCAGTTCCAAACAGCCCATAAGATCTTATGGAAATGGCCTGTTATATGTACTGTGCAGTCCATGAGTACACAGTGGCTTGTACACATTGTACATACACAGTATATTCTCCTAATGTAAATTCAGTAAATATCGGGGGGTGGGCATTAATTTGAAGAACTTACCCATGTCACATTTTCTTATTTTTACCCTTTACTTTCACTCCCCTCCCCATTGATTATATACAGAGTGGGGGTTAATTTTTCCTGTTTGCCAGTTTAAAAAAAGGCAAAATATAAGCATGTCTTCCTTTAAAGCCTGGTTCCCTTTCCCATGTGAGAAGGTCAATGATTAATAATNTAAATTCAGTAAATATCGGGGGGTGGGCATTAATTTGAAGAACTTACCCATGTCACATTTTCTTATTTTTATCCTTTATTTTCACTCCCATCCCCATTGATTATATACAGAGTGGGGGTTAATTTTTCCTGTTTGCCAGTTTTAAAAAAGGCAAAATATAAGCATGTCTTCCTTTAAAGCCTGGTTCCATTTCCCATGTGAGAAGGTCAATGATTAATAATTAGGTTGTTGGACTTTCAGACACTGTGTTGTCTCATCATTATTTTTCCCCAGGTCAGCACCTATTCACCACACTGTCTACTCTGGGCTAATAGAAAAATGCCAGAGAAAAATATAAAAACAAATTTCCATACACCAGTTCAGCTCTTCTGATCCTTAGAACTTGGGCTGGAGCGCAGACTTCAAAAATCTGTAGCAGCCCTGCCGTAGTTAGAGGCGGTTCTGCAAAATGACCCAGAGACCGCTTCCCCGAGTCAGAGCTCAGGTCTCAAGTCAGGGAAGGGCAGAAGTGTGCACACTGAGATGTCTGGGGATGCTTGCTGGAGGCAGGCAGTCTCGTGGACAAGATAAAGGATGCTTCTTGGGGTTGGACGCTAGAGACCTCTGCTTCATTTACCCATCAGTGGGGACAACGCTGGCAAGAGTCCTGCTTGTAGGGATCTTTTAGTTTGGTTCGGGAAACAGGTAATTTAAACCCACAAGCTTTACACAATTTGGAATATGCAGAAGAGAAACAGAAAGGGCTTGCGGATACTGAACCCAGCCAGGGCAGTCCAGACAGTGCTTCCTGGAGGAAGGGACTCCCAGGTAAAGATCTGACAGCTGAGTTATCCAGGCAACAGAAGGGAGTATAACGGGATATGGAATCATGTCCCACAAGAGCACGTGCAGATGCGAGAGCCTGAGGAAGGGGTTTCTGACGGCCGGGACTTGGAGTGTGAGATGCAAAGTGGTGACTGTCTAAAGGCCTGAGGCTAAAGTCTCAGATTTGAGCTATGGAAGGCCAGCCATGAGCTGTGGAAGAGGCAGTGGCCATGTATGGACACTTGTCTTGCCCACACTTAATAGGTGACATTTCGGGGGGATTTGAAGGGGAAACACGGAGAGGGACAGGCAGTGAGCTGCAGGTACCCCAACTCTGCCCGCTCCTCTGCCCTGGACAGGGTAGAATTTCCCCACGACCAGGCCAAAGGAGGGATCCCACAGTCAGTTCACACTGTCCATTTCAGATAGAGAGAACTGCTAGGACAAATGTCGGGAGGGTTAATAACACGGTAAAGGCTGATTATCAGCCATTTAATCTGTAGTAAAGGTTTTACAAGCCATTTTAGTTTCTTTAAGGAAAAATATGAAGCCACTGCTTTGTGATATGCACTAACTGTACATTTATACACACACACACACACACACCCCTCTGTGCCAAGTTAAATGTGCATACCAGATGGCAGTTTATTTCTAAATGCCACATGAAGATAAGATTCGACATGCATGCGTGTGTGTATAGAAAGTTCCATGATCCTGGTGGATCTTAGATGTGCACGCATTGAGAAACATACCAGAGAGTTACTAAGAAGAGCCTGATTTTAGTTAATACTCACCCTAATCCCACAAGGGCGGTGTCGTTACCTCATGTGTTGTGGGGATTAGGTCAGATCGTACATGAGAAGCTCACGTCCTGATACATACTATGCTTTCTGTAAATAATAGCTGGAAATATAATTATTACTTGTGGGCATGCTTCTCCCTTTTATCTCCCTACCTCTTGGTGGCCGTGTGAACTGGGGCGGTTCTTTCTGTTTCGCTGAGTTTCAGGCCCCTCATCTGTAAAATGGAAAGAATCATGGCTAAATTAGTTGAGAGGATTCAGAGCATTTCTCATTTTGGCTGAAGAGTCTTGTGTCCAAACAAGACTATATGTGAGGCTGATTCAAAGTGGAGTTTGTCTGGCTGTTTTGCATAAACTCTTAGATCTTTTTTTTGTTTGTTTGTTTTTTGAAGTCTCAGACTGTTTTACTTCACGTCTCAGAGCCTTAGTTCCTTCTGAAAAATGGAGCTATTGATGCAACTGACCTGATGGGGTGGTAGCCATGAGGAACTGAAATAGTGCGTGTCAAGTGTTTGAGGTCTTACAAAGTGCCCACGTCCACCTTGATTTTATCCTACCCTTCCCATCTCTCCTGTTTGGGGAGGCCTAGCTCCCACCCCCTGCTGTCATCCCAGATTCTTCTCCGAGGGAACAGGTCCTTGGAGCCAACCCAGAGCCACTAGAGGGATGCCCTCAGTTATTCCCTCTGCCTGGGGTGGAGCAAGGGTCCTGACTGATAGCCGGGCCCCCAGCAGGCAGAGGGAAAGCACATACTCAGAAGTATTCAGAGCTCCTGTTGGATGGAGCGTCAGGCTCCGAGAAGCCTACGGATCAATGAGCTTCACAGTATTCCCCATCTGTTCCTACCTGAGATGGCTCCCACTGTGCAATCGCAAGATGGGGGTGCTTTCAGGGGAGTCAGCCAGGGCGGAGGAGACAGACGCTCTCAAGGTTCTTCTTACCAGCATTTTTAGAACCTGAGAGTGGGAGGGGGAGCTTTTTCCTGCCCCAGAAGCTCAATTTATTGAGCTGAGTCAAATTACTGTACATCCTGACAGAAGCCTCGCTGCCATTGATCAGTCCTGAAGCCCTCCTCCGCGTTGCACCGCCGTTTCAAGAAAGAGCATGTTCTCAGAAATAAGTATGATCTGGGAACGATCCCTGGGCAGCATCCTGCCCGGTGGAGAGAGAGGCATTCTGGGAGGTTGACAACTGACAGGCCGGAGACACACCTGGGTGCTAAGGGTGGCTCCCCCCGGCTGCTCTCGCCGGGGCACACCAGGCTCAGCGAGCCAGGCTGGGGCTTCAGCATGCCAGAGGACGAGGAAGGAAGGGGTGAGGCAGACTGTGGTCATGCTCTTCTGATTTTAAAATGGAGAATATTAACTTCCTAGCACCAGTTTGGATTTTGTAAATATTCTGCAGGCTTAGGCCATTGTTTGATGTATGTCGAATATCGCACTTAATGACATTTAATGGTGGGTGTGTAGTACATGTGTGTATGTGTGTGTTTGTGTGTATCCAAATTTATGTACACAAAAAACTTGTACATAAGGTTCATAGCAGAGCAGTATTCACAATAGCCAAAAGATAGAAACAATCCAAATGTCCATCAGGGAAAGAATAAGCAAAATCAGATCAAAAGAAAAAGAGCCTACATCTTGCGTGCACTCCTACCCCTTCATACTAGAGCTGACTCTTTGCGACCCCGTGGACTGTAGCCCACCAGGCTCCTCTGTCCATGGAGTTTTCCAGGCAAGAGCACTAGAGTGAGTTGCCATTTCCCACTCCAGGGGATCTTCCCGTCCCAGGGGTTGAACTGGATCTCCTGTGTGTCCTGCACTGGCAGACGGATTCTTTCCTGCTGCACCGGGTGGGAAGCCGCCTACACCTTCTTAGTGGGAACAAGTGAACAGACTGCAATGTAAGGGCAGTTAATTGCATACCAAAAAGTGAAAACGAACAAAAGACAGAAAGAGAGTATCAAAACAATCTAGAACGTCTCTGTTCTAGAGAATCCGATAATTTGCACGCAGATTACTTGTTTGGCCCACTAGGTCGCTGGTTGACATAATTAGTTAATTCCTGGGAAGGGTTATGTGTGTGTTCTTTATTAATTGACATTTTCCTTTAACAAGGAACATGAGGACCAGGAAAAAAATGTCATTATCCGAGAGTAATGGGGTTTCTTTCGAGAAGCCCATGCGTTTAACGAGGATAGCATCTTTCATCCTGCAGCATTCCAAAGGTATTTAGAAACTTTATGGGGCTTGAAATGGAGCCACCTCTGGCATGAAACCTGGGAACACCTCTCGCCATTTGAGGACAGGATGTGTGGAATGCCAACCGAAACTACCCAGAGCACATAATTACCAGTTGGAATTATCAATTACCGACTGGAACTGGTCCAGGCCCCAGGCTCAACTCTGGTGACAAACATCAGGGGTTAAAGACCACACATGATTTTGACATCTTTGCTCTGGCCTTGACCCCCCTCTCAGACCCCAGAGAAGAGAGTATATTAAACAGATTAAGTCTCCCCCAGTGGCTGACTCATGAGAGAGGGGCCTCAGAATTAGGCACAGTTACTGTATTCCATGATTTCCTGGTCTTGGTTGCAAGCAGTGAGCTTTGAAGAGCCAAGGGCTCTAAGCGCTGTTGCTGTTGTTCAGTTGCTCAGTGGCGTCTGACTCCTTTGTGACCCCATGGCCTGCAGCACGCTAGAGTTCCCCATCCCTTACTGTCTCCTGGAGTTTGCTCAAATTCACGTCCACTGAGTCAACGATGCCATCCAACCATCTTATCCTCCGTCGCCCCCTTCTCCTCCTGCCCTCAATCTTTCCTGGCATCAGAGTCTATTTCAATGAGTTGGCTCTTCACATCAGGTGCCAAAATACTGGAGCTAGGTGCTGAGTGCAGGGTTTTTTATCTGCTCTGGTCCAGGACGCCAGCACTTAACAGGTAGGTGCCCAGAATTATCTAGAATTATCTTCATGCAGACAGATGTAGGGAGGCTGAAGGGTGACTTTAACAACTTCGAGTTACGAAGTGTAAGCACGGGTGTGGAACTCAAACGTGTGGCCCGCGTGTGAACATGCTCCTGAGTGTAGTCAGAAATCCCCATGGCTTGGGGATGCCATTTGTGGATTCGTATCTGGCTGTGCAGATGTGGCTTTGGGCTGGTTGGTTTTTTGTTTTATTTGTTTATTCAGTAACAATAAGCTATTGCCAGACAGCAGCCCAAGACTCAGTCCTCCGCAGCATCCCGTTGGTGAACAGACAGAGCAAGCAGTCAGGCAGCTTTGGCTCCGTGTGACGAAAGTGCGAAGTGGGCAGTTGCAGGTGAGTGGGCCCGTGTGAACGCCTCCGGTCTCCTGATGCACCACACAAGGACGCATAACTCCGCATCACAGTGTGCTTGGAAAGTAGCAGAAGTCTGCCAAATGGTGGCANTCCGTGTGACGAAAGTGCGAAGTGGGCAGTTGCAGGTGAGTGGGCCCGTGTGAACGCCTCCGGTCTCCTGATGCACCACACAAGGACGCATAACTCCGCATCACAGTGTGCTTGGAAAGTAGCAGAAGTCTGCCAAATGGCGGCAAGCTGGGGACACTGGGACACTTTATGGTGAAGCGAGGGTCATCAGGGGACCCTTGGGGAAGTGCCCTTGGTGATGGGAGGTGCCGGGGGGACACTAAGGCTTGAACCGCAAAGCCTGCGGCCACAGTAACTGCACTCTGTCCCTCTCCAGCCGAACCAGCGTGACTGTGGGACTCATGTCAGGACAGAGGAAGGGGCGTGTTTGTTCCTGGAAGTCAGCTTGTGCTTTGTAAAGGGCTGGGATGTGTGTATGTATGTATGTGTGTGTATTTCCTTGTCTGGTTCTCAAATGCCATTTTGGATCTCAAAGATCATTATAAATCCACCATAACTGTGAGAATATAAGGTTTTGTGGCCCATCACCGCTAGCTTGCTGTGCCTCATTCTGGTTTTTTACTAAGTGGGTCATGGGGGGAAAGAGGAAAGAAGGAAAGCGAAGCACACTTATTTTTATGCCACCTGCTCTCAGGCTCTAAACCGAGCAGCTTTTCGTCTGTTGTCTCCTTTTGACTTGAAAACCTTCCCAAGGAGGGGTCAAATGCCCAGTGGCAGTGGAAGAGGCCAGGCTGGGCCCAGCCACTCACATTCGGCTTCCTTTCTCCTCATCACCTGGATTTCTGGTCATGATGTCTGAAGTTCAGAGCCTTTCTCACCTGGAGCTCTTCAGCTGGACACAGAACACAGAAAGTGATTGAAGTGGCTTTTTTCTCCACTCTCCCCAAATGATACGTAACCAGAACGTCTCTGCGGGCTTCCCAGGTGGCGCTGGCACCAGCGGCGCGATGAACCCACCAGCCAGTGCCGGAGACATTAGAGACACGGGTTCGATCCCTGGGTCAGGAAGACCCCCTGGAGGATGAAGTGGCAGCCCACTCCAATATTCTGGCCTGGACAATCCCGTGGACAGAGGAGCCTGGCAGGCTACAGTCCATAGGGCTGCTACAGTCCGTGGGGTCACAAAGAGTCAGACACGACTTAGCGACTGGGCACGCATGCAGGGAACATCTCCAAATGCAGAGAAGCCCATTCAACACCCAGAACCATCCTAGAGGCAGATAAATCCATTCATCACACACAGTGCATGGCTTAGAACCTAAGTCTCTTGCAAAACCCAAACTTCCAGAGGCTTCTAGAGTGAAGTTCTCACGCGATGCTTGAGATAAACCCGTCTCCTTCTGAAAAGGCTTCTGTGACTCATGGACTTCCCGTGGCTCTGTCCTTTGAGTGTCCTCCTAATGCTACATTTTCAGAGGTCCCTTCCTAAAACAGAGGTCCTTGTTCCCATCAGTCTCTGCATCCTAGTTCTTTCCTTCCCTATAGTTGTTAAAAACATTGGAAATCTTCAACTGTTTCCTTGTTTGTCATCAGCCTCCTCTTCCTAGCAGGTAAACTCCATAAGAGGCAAGGTTAATCTTCCTTGTTCATGTCTGAATCACCATCAGCGTTTAAATCGCAGTGCATGGTATGTTCTCAATAAATACTGGTGCGGTTGATGAATTATTGATTTGTATCAAGATTTACCAAGCAGCAGTAAAATACTTGAATATACAGAATTAAGTGGTTTTCTATTCCATGTGTGTGCAAGCACGCACACATACACATCCCAGAAACATCTGTTTCTTGATTTTTTTCGCTCCTTTTTGTGGACTTCCTAAACTTAGCACACCCTTCCCAAAAGGCAGGGTCATAAATATTCAGCCTGGTTTATCTCTGACTGCTAAGACCACATTAGCCTGAAGCTGCCCATGTGGTCTTGCGGGAAGGGTGGCTGGCTGTCTCCTGGACGGATGGCAGGATGCCCACAGGTGGGCGGGAAGGGATGAAGGAGCAGGCGATGGAATAGGAGACAGACACTCCCCGGTTCATGGCACGGAAAGAATGATGGGAGAATCTCCCGATATCGATCGCATCCACTTGGCTAATAAAATTGACAAGAGTTTGTCACGGTGGCTCTGTGGCTCCGGCAGGAGAAGTGAATGGGAGGATTCGGGAGGGGCACGCAGGCGCAGCTCTGGGGGGAGCGGGCTGTGGGACACAGGTGCTTTCGAGGGCGCTGGGGCCTGCCCAGACACGCGGCTCCCCACACCAGGCCCAGGCACGCACCTGAGCAGCCCACCTGTGATGAAACTGGACCTTGCTGAACCCTGAGGGGCCAGAGCTGCCCCACAGGCCTAGCACCACAGGGCAGTCTGATTTCAAGTTCATTCTTCAGGTGGCGGTGTTCAGACTTCAGTCAGTGCTAACGTGAGTGTGCTGACGACATCCACTTGTGAATGCCTAAAAAATTAACAATGTCTATAGGGTGTCAGACTTTATTTTAGGGGGCCCCAAAATCACTGCAGATGGTGACTGCAGTCATGAAATTAAAAGACGTTTACTCTTTGGAGGAAAAGTTATGACCAACCTAGATAGCATATTCAAAAGCNAAAAAAATACCACTGAGGTGGTGGGGTATTCAAGAAGCTTTTGATCCACATATAAGCAATATGCTAATATCAAATGATGAAGCTATTTGGAGCCACTTATGATTATAAAAATGAAAATGCATACAGTCAATCACAGTTGACTTAAAAATATTAAAAATTATAAAGCAGACACTATAAGCACATTACACAAAGATGATCACAATGAAGCTTTCCTTCCAAGCTGGGTTTCGTGCCTGTACATTCAGAGAGGTCCCAGTGACGTAAATTCTGAACCACAGGATTTTCATAGTTAGTATTCCAGTCCTCTCCATTGCGCTCAGTGGTAACTTTCAGTCCTTCTGATCATTTAGTTTTCATGGCTGTCTATAACTTGACTGTACAGATGAGCTGAAATTTGATAGTGCACTACTATCAGAATGTTGTTTTCAGATTTTTCCTTTTTGTGTATATACTGAAGCAATGAGTGGGGTTTGTATACACAGTCGGCTCTCATTACTCTCCATAGTGATGTTCTGTAAGGTCAGAACAAACACTGAATTCGCCGACACTGAACCACTGCTCCTAGGGGAAGCACAGGGCTAGGTTCCTACCAACCTCCGGTCATAACATTTTTATCAACTGATCAACACCTGACCGCGTTTGACGTGTTTCTGGTTGAAGACAAAGACACTTTACTTAATATCTATTGTTGATTCATTAACAATGAACTCATGCCCAACAGTACTATATCTCATGCCTGAATGAAGCTTACCTAACGCCTCTATTTTCTCCGTAAGACATGTCACAGCATGCTTGCTCTTAGGTACACAGAGCTTCAGCAGTGCAACTGGGGGCCAATTTAAACGGAAAAATCACCAAGAAAAAGCACAAGAATGTGGAAGACATTGCATTACATAGACTATGAAAAGGACACTGTCTACAGTATGAGAAGTGAAACAAGAATGTCATCTTGTTTGACTTCCGTTGGAATCACATGCATCAGACAGCTTGACTCTTTTGCTTCTCTGCCGTCTGCCCATGAATGACTACAGAAACACTGCAAGTATTGATCTTGGAGTTATACATAAATTTCAGCAAAAAGGCAAATTCACAGGTACAGAATTGGAATAGCAAGGATCAATTCCACATCTTTGGCGCTATCACTGCATACATCCTTGGGTTGAACACAAAAAGTCCAGCACTTGCTTTCTTTGAGAAAGCTGGAAAGGAAGCATTTAATAGCCATCCAGCCAGACAAAGATGGAGAAGGTCTGGTCTGGGGCATTTTATCTAGAAGAGTGGATGTTCGATTTGACCTTCCACCATAACTGTCTTCCAGGACCTTCTTAGCCTGCTCCTGCGGATTCCAGGCTCATGTGTGCTGCTGCTTATTCCAGCGACTCAGCCTGTTTCTCACCATGCTGAGCCTTGCTTTTTCCACCTATAGATGGGATAATCTTAGGACATCCCTCAAATGGTTGTTATAAGAAATGATTGAGATAAAGCAGGTGACAGGGTCCCTGGCAGGGTCCTGGTCGAATTCAATAAAACTATGGCAACAAGGAAAGGGAAAACTTCAAGGTTAATTTTCTTTTGAATAAAACGGAGAGGTTGGAAATTCAGTTCTCCTGATGGCTGGATTCTTGCCTGTTAGGAAGGTCTCTACATTTTATCATTCAACACAGCCCAAGGGGATCTATAATTAAGATTTCTATTTCACAATCCAGGGAGCTTTCGACCACTTGAAAAAGGACAGGAATCCATAGTTACCACATATGGATCAAAAGTTACCAAAAGGTCCCCATTCTGTCTCAAAGTCAGTCTCATTATCAGTTGGCTTCAACATAAATGTGAGGTCTTAGATTTTTTTTCCCCAGATCGCAAAGTCATATATTCTCTTTGTCCTTAGCAATGTGTTACCTAAAAAACCAACTGAAAATAGTATTGTGATCCAGTGAAAACATGGTTGGATTTTGAGTTGTACTGACCCACATTTGACTTCCTAGTCCTATCTCTTACACAGTGTGACTTTTAGGCAATTAAATTATTCCTCTGAGTTTTTCACTTTCCCTTCTAAAAAATAAGCATGATGACACATTATTTGTATTTTTGTTGTAGCTGTTTGCCAAGCTATTTTTAAAAGACCTAGCCTGGGTGCCTCACACCCCCTAGGCACTAAATAACCACAGTCATCGTACATTATCAGAAGTCACTCTTAGCTTTCTGTGTATCAATTCACATTTCCGTTTGGCTTCCTCTTTTTCGATCTCCACCCCCCTCCCCCGCCCGATAGAAAAGGGGACTAACTGTATAGCAGGACGGAATCTTTACTTGGAATCTGAACCTTCAGCAAGAAGTGAAATGTATCAGTGTGTGAGTTAAGGCTTTGCACTGACCTCTACTTCCTTGAAATCTATTTCAAAAATCCTGAGGGAAGCAAGACTCTGATAGGATGATGGTGGAGGAATGACCTGGAGTGGTTATAAAATAAAGACTGTTCCAGGGCCAAGCTGGAATCTAACAGAAAGGAAGATGGAATGCCTCCCTGCTTTCTTCCCAAAACCAAGGAAGCTGCTCAACATAACTGGCGCACTGGGAGGACCCAGAGGGATGATACGGGGAAGGAGGTGGGGGGGTTCAGGATGGGGAACACATGTACACCCGTGGCGGACTCAAGTCACTGTATGGCAAAACCAATGCAATATTGTAAAGTAATTAGTCTCCAATTAAAATAAATAAATTTAAATCTAAAAAATCCCCATTGCAGGGGAGGGAGGTGGGAGAGGGGTTCAGGATGGGGAACGCAGGTACACTCATGGCTGATTCATGTCAATGTATGGCAAAAACCACTACAATAGTGTAAAGAATTAGCCTCCAATTAAAATTTTAAAAATCCCCGTTGAAAATTCTTGTAACTTAATATAGTATTTCAAACACTCTGTTTAAAGCAAGGTTGAGAGGGTTTTTTTTTTTTTTACCTTAAAGAGATAAGAGGTTTATTTTTTGCTAGTTAATAATTTAACCATTCCAAATGTGTTTGATAATTTAATGTTTTAAAAATAACATATTTATATAAGTGTGTCCATGCACTTATATACTTACATGCGTGTATGTGTGTGTGCACATAGACACTTTTGCTCAGAGAAACATAAAGATTCATCTGAGGGAAGTTATCAAGTTGCCATTGGTTCTGGGGCTACTTGGACGTGATGGAATTTCCAGCTGAGCTATTTCAAATCCTAAAAGATGATGCTGTGAAAGTGCTGTACTCAATATGCCAGCAAATTTGGAAAGCTCAGCAGTGGCCACAGGACTATAAGAGGTCAGTTTTCATTCCAGTCCCAAAGAAAAGTTCAAAGGATGTTCAAAGTACTTCCCAATTACACTCATCTCACACACTAGCAAAGTAATGCTCAAAATTCTCCAAGCTAGTCTTCAACAGTATGTGAACCGAGAACTTCCAGATGTTCAAACCGGGTTTAGAAAAGGCAGAGGAACCAGAGATCAAGTTGCCAATCATAGAAAAAGCAAGAGAAGTCCAGAAAAAACATCTACCTCTCTTTTACTGACTACACCAAAGTCTTTGTGTGGATCACAACAAACTGTAGAAAATTCTCCAAGAGAGGAGATTACCAGAACACCTGACCTGCCTCCTGAGAAATGTGTGTGCAAATCAAGAAGCAACAGTTAGAACTGGACATGGAACAACAGATTGGTTCCCAATCAGGAAAGGAGTACGTCAAGGCTGTATACTGTCATCCTGCTTATTTAACTTCTATGCAGAGTACATCATGCGAAATGCCAGGCTGGATGAAGCATAAACTGGAATCAAGATTGCTGGGAGAAACATCAATAACCTCAGATATGTAGGTGACACTACCCTTACACAGAAAGTGAAGAGGAACTTTGAACATCTTGATGAAAGTGAAAGAGGAGAGTGAAAAACTGGCTTAAAGCTCAACATTCAAAAAACTAAGATCATGGCATCCGGTCCCATCACTTCATGGAAGTAGATGGGGAAACAATGGAAACAGTGAGAGACTTTATTTTCTTGGGCTCTAAAATCAATGCAGAAGGAGACTGCAGCCATGAAATTATAAGATGCTTGCTCCTTGGAAGAAAAGCTATGACCACCCCAGACAGCATATTAAGAAACAGAGTCATTACTTTGCCAACAAAGGTCCGTCTAGTCAAAGCTACGGTTTTTCCAGTAGTCATGTATGGATGTGAGAATTGGAACATAAAGAAGGCTGAGCACCAAAGAATTGATGCTTTTGAACTGTGATATGGGAGAAGACTCTTGAGAGTCCTATGGACTGCAAGGAGATCCAACCAGTCCATCCTAAAAGAAATCAGTCCTGAATATTCATTGGAAGGACTGATGTTGAAGCTGAAACTCCAATACTTTTGCCACCTGATATGAAGAACTGACTCATTAGAAAAGACCCTGATGCTGGGAAAGATTGAAGCCAGGAGGAGAAGGGGACGACAGAGGATGAGATGGTTGCGTGGCATCACTGATTCGATGGACATGCGTTTGAAGAAGCTCCGGGAGTTGGTGATGGACAGGGAAGCCCAGCATGCTGTGGTCCATGGGGTCACAAAGAGTCAGATGTGACTGGGCGACTGAACTGATCCGGGGCTACTTGATGATAAAGTGATTGCTTTATTTCTTTATGTGTGCAGGGTTTTTGTGTTGTTGTTGTTGTTGTTAAGAAGAACGGAAGAAGTGAATCATCTACAATTGATTCAGTTCTTACCATTGCATCTGGATTTACAGTTTTCTCAAGATAAAAGGTTAGAAAGGGGGAGAAGGGGAGGGAAAGGCGGGAGTGGAGGTGGGGAAGAGAGTTCCAGCATCTCTCTCCTGTGATCCAGGATCCACAGCAATCACCATCACTGGATTCTAATGCTCCATCCTCGCCGTTGCTCACACGACCACCTTTCACGTGGGTTTTTATCTATATAAGAGCCGAGACGATGTTTTATAAATCCTTGTAACCCCAGCACCTAGGATAGTGTCTGTCATCCAAAAGGCATTCAATACATGTACACCAAGGGAACCAACCCTCGTACTATGCATTTCCTCTAGTCGGAATGGCGCTACGCTCTGTTTAGATGTGAGTGCTACTGGCTTTATCTCCCCGTCTGTGGTCTCAGGGATCCTAGTCCATGGCTTGAGTGACACGGGCCCCTCAGTTGTCACCCTGCAGCACAGCCACCCAGGGGTCCAGACCAGAGGCCGAGGGAATGGGCAACACGTAACCTGGACAGCAGAGTGTTGCCAAGGCCCAGACCTGGTTTGTTCTGAGGCACACTCAGGGTGGAGGACCCCAGGCCAGGAGGGAGCTGGAATCCCGCTCTGAGTAAGCAGGATGAGTGCAGGGCTCCTTTGAAGGGCTCTGCAGACAGTCAGACAGCTGGCATGAGCAAGCAGGTTTGGAATGGGGTCTTAGGGGATTACCCTGGCTCCAGGGGTCCCGGCAGGGGCCTGGGGGAGAGTCGGCGGTCAAGCCCTGGGCGGGGCGGGGGCCTGCATCCGGGCTTAGGGGAACTAGATGGTTTATCGGTGAGGATCCTCACCTTGTGCATCAGGGAATCCTGTCTGCACTGTTGAGGGAGGGTCTGTCTCAGGCCACCTGGGTCCTGGCGAGAGGCTCCAGGACGGAGCTGAGGAGGGCTGCCTTGCTGTGGGCCGGGCACCCCAGGGTAGGGCTGGGTAGATAGGAAAAAGGGGGATTTTTTTTTTTAAGGCAAAGAGAAAAACAGAAAAAAGAAGGGAAAGAGTTTTGCAAGCTTAGAAAAGTGGAGGGTTTGGAGCAGCTGTAGATCTGGGAGCAAGGGATGAAGGAAAAGACATCTTCCAAGGACTGCTTATTAATTAGATTCTCTCTGGTCTTCAGAAGACAAAAGCAAAGATTCCGTTTTCTTCCTTTTTAGTTTTTCTTGACTTTTGGACTAGGCTTCTTTGAAATGAGATTGCCTGAAATACTGTGCTGCATGGGACCCCAGCGTGTGTGTGTGTCTATGCGTGTGTGTGATTTTGTGCCTATGTCTTTGTGTTTATCTGTGTGTCTGTACATAAGTGTGTCTGTACATAAGTGTGTCTGTTTTTGTATCTATCTGTGTGTGTATATATTGATCTAGGCAGCAAATTCAGACTGGGCTCGGTCTGGACCCACACTGCTGAGATTCACACCACGACACTGGCCCTCCTACCCCTGTGTCTTCATAGAGCTGCTCACTCCTCCTGTGACCAGTCTACTCATCAGTAAAATGGGGATCATCAGAGTCCCTGCCTCATGGGGTCGCTGCGAGGATTAACTAGGGACACATAGTATTACCCGGCGCACAGCAAGCACCCACCCGGGTACATATCAGGCATCAGCACGTGCCCACAGTCAGCAACTCTGTAGCACAGAGGTTCCCCAGAACCCTCTCCCTTTAGGGACCAAGTCCCCTCTTTGCTGGGAGCTGAGGGGCTTTCTAGGACCCAAGACAGTTTGGTTTAAAGCTGAGACAGTCTCAGGCCTACTGAAGCAAGCTGGCCACCCTATGGATCATTGTCCATCCCGAGTCCCAATCCTATCAAGGTCTGTGCACAGCAGACTCTTGAGTGCCATTGGTTCTCCGAGCCAAGAAGTGGGCAGACTCTGGGAAGGATCACTTAACTCTTCCTGGGGCTCTCGTTGTCCTAGTGTGTCTGGGCCAACCGTCGCCTCATGCCTTCCCAGAAGCAGGCATGGTTAGGGCGGGGGTTGGGGGGTGGGAGGGATGGTGGGCTGGGAAGGGAAGAGGGGCCAGGGACCTGCAGGGGTGGTGACTCAGCTCTGAGTCTGGGGGCTTTGTCACGACAGGCTCGGCTTTCCCAGGAACACCCCACCCCATACCGTGACTCAGGCTCAGGTTGGGTGAGGCACTCCCCCACTCAGAGCAGGGATCTCCTGACACTTCCCAGGATGGCCAGTCAAACCCCCTGCCCTGGCTAGTCACCCCGCTGGGGGCCTGGGCCCCGTCACGGGCACAAGAGCCTTTGCCCTTTCCCATGAGTCATGAGCAGAGGGACCGCCCTCCACTGCTGGGGGGACCGTCCCAATTTCAGTTATTTCCAGCCAAAACTCTTCTAAGGAAAGTGTGATTGGAAAGCTTCCAGGCTCAGCTCCCCGGGGGTAAAGAAATGATATCTTTAGAATGACGTTTATCACTGCTACCATTTCCCATTATTTACCCATCCTTCCCCAAGGATGGGTATGCCAAGCTCTTTATATTCTTTATATCAACCGTTGACATAGTCCTGGGAGATATCTAATATTAACCGCACCTACTGTTTATATTATTAGTACATGATGGAGCAAAGAATTTGGGGAGTTCCACAGCACAGGCAAAGTTGCACAGCTGTGCCTGGCAAATCTCGGTCTCTCTGTCCCTTCACATCCCCTCCCAAGCCCGGCCCTGTCAGCCCCACCCCACTTGCAACATACGCTTGACAGATCCCGTGTCCCGGGTTTTACCCAGAAAGAAATGTGGAGAGCTGAACAAAAAATGAGATTCAGAGGCAATAGGGAAAGAAAGGAATCCAAAGGTGCAAGCAATGCTTTTAGAATTTTGTTCATGAACTTGTAGTCCTTTCCCCCTTGTTTCCCTCTTGGGCTTTTTGTCTTTTTCCATGGTGATTTAGAGGCCATCTTCAGTTCAAACACGCACTTACCTCTTGATGCCCTTAGGCTCCTGAGTGCTGTGAAGGGTTCCTTGCAGGCTCCTTGGAGATGTCTGCCAAATGCCACTCAACCCTTCGTCTCTTTGCAACTCTGTCCATTCAGTGGTGTGACTGTATTTAAAATAATACAATGCTTCCTCTTGATTAAGAAGAAATCTGAATAGTACATATTACACATTTTAAAAGTTTCTAAGAGAGAAGATCTCAACATTTCTCATCATAAGAAAAAAAAAAAGATGTTTTGGTGACTATATGTGGTGACAGGTGTTAACCAGATTTATCATAGTGATTCTTTCACAGGGTATGCGTGCTAAGTTACTTCAGTCATGTTTGACTCTGTGTGACCCCATGGACTGTAGCCCATCAGGTTCCTCTGTCCATGAGAGTCTCCTGGCAAGAATACTGGAGTGGGTTGCCATGTCCTCTTCCAGGGGATCTTCCTGACTGAGGAACTGAACCCACGTCTCTTACATCTCCTGACTTGGCAGGCAAGTTCTTTACCACTAGTGCCACCTGGGAACCCCTATTTACAACGTATACAAATGTCAATTATTATATTGTGTACCTGAAACTGATAAAATAGTCTGTGTCAATTATTCCTCAATTTAAAAAAAAATCTGGTTGTGTTACTGTTTTGCAAAATATGTTCCATAAGGTCTGAGTTCCTTCTACTCCCTCCCTGGGCCCTCTTTCTCTTTCAGGTCTCTTTGCTCACTGTTTCTGGAACTTTCCAGCACTGTCTGGTGTTGTGCCTTTCCCTCTGGCAAGCCCATCCTCACCCGCCATCTTGCCCTTGTTCCCCACAACTCGATTGCCTGGTGCCCTCCCTCAGATGCCTTCCCCAAACCCCCCTGACCCTGGCTGTAGCTGCCCCTACCTTGCAGGAGCTCACACCCAGCTCCCAGCCTGCACGCCTGCTGGGCCTGATGAATAGGAAGGCAAATTAGAGTTCTCAGAGATCCTGGGGGAAAAAAAAGAGATTCCTAGGGACCCCCCCACCGCCCATTTGGATTCCATAAATCCAGACTTGTGGCTGAGGGTCTGTATTTTTAAACATAGGCTTTGAGAGATTCTGATGAGAGGCTTCTTGGGCCATACTTTTAAGAAACTGCATGTTATTGGAAATATTTCTTTTCCTCTCTGTCGGCTGCCGAGCTGCACCTATCCAGTCCTCACAGGTCAAGAGCTCTCAGGAAAAAGAAAAACCCCATGGGACCACTTTCATCTCCACGGTCCTAATGTTCAGCCCAACTACTGGGCTATAACAGATGCTTCATAAATGTGGTGTCTGATCTGTGTGGTCATTCTCTCTGTAATTGCTTTTAAGCACCTACTGTGTATACAACTTTGTTCCAGGGAAACTGGGAAAAGCAACAACTCTTTCGGCATTTTCTGGACACTGTGTTATCAGATCTCAGGCTAAATAAGAGATAAGGAATACAGGAAAATGATGGCTCCTGCTTCTTTCTCTAGCAAGGAGGTAACTGAAAGTCAGAGAGGTTGGGACTGGCTGTGAATGACGAGGCCACCGGCCTGCAGAGTCCAGACTCAGGCTGGCCTGCTCCATTTCTAACACCAAGATCTTGGTTGTCTCCCCCGATTCATCTCGGCCACGGTCTTGCTGCAATGATCATTCACCTGGCAGGTGACCTTACTCAGCAAAGGCAGCAGACCTGGGTCTGAGCCTCTCGGGAGCTGACGGATGGGTTACCTGGGAAACTCACCTGTGGACTACCTGGGCACTGCGTTCCACTGAGCCAGCAAGGTGAGGGTGTCCTGGCACAACCCTGCTTCCTGGGAGGAGCTGTGTCACCATCCTTCATGCTTTCATTAAGAGGATTGAGAGCAGAAGAGGCTGAAATGACTTCGTGTTGGCACAAAAAATCAGAGATTAATAGTAAACCTTGAAAATAGAGAAGCGTCTGATTTGGGCTTTTCCATCAACAAGCCCAATAACCTAGAGAAAACTATTAACATACAAATAGACAGCCTTCCCATTAAAACAGCGGCCCACGGTTCTGGAAAAGACCTCTTCACGCAGAAAGCAATTATGACGGGAAATCGAGTCCGATTCAGGCCCATTTGCAGCAAGCTTGGAAAATCAAAATGTAACCACTCATAATCGTGTAGACAACCTTGCTGCTGGGGGTGGGGTGGCCAGTGCTTTACTATTATTGCTATTATTATTTCACTTTGAAAGAATTCAACTGACTGACTTTCAACCTTGGCTCAGAGAGTGCACCGGGCAGACATGTATATTCGTATGCAGAAAAAAAAAAAATTAGCCCATGTATAAATAAATGGGTTTTTGGTCAGATTACCAGAAGTTAATGCCACTCAAGCAGAGAATTTTTAAATAAGGACATATCTGCACGGCGTGTCTGGACCGTCAGAAAGTCCCATGCTTCAGCCCTAGACACCCCGTCATTTTGACGCTGCCAGCCCCTCAGAGGCACAGCTGAGTCTAGAGATGAGAGTGGAGACCTAGAGTAGTTGGGAAGCTCCAGGTGAGGACAAAGTCGTTCTAGAAAACACGAATGTTCTCTTCCGTGTGATTGTGGGAAACGTAGCAGACAGCGATGCTAAAACGCGACGGCAGGCCTGCCACTCGGACACCCTCATGGGAAAGCACGCGAGGTTGGTGACGTCACCCAGAATGGCCAGCCAGGAGCTCCACTGCGCCTGCTCGTACCGCAGGCCATTCTTCCGTGACCGCACACTTTACTCTCGGCGATGGGGTGCATTTCCGCCCTCTGTGCTGGGCGTCCAGTCTGCCACCTCTAATTACCTTTCAGAGGGAAAACCAGCTCTTGGCACGTGGCCGGAGCCCCGCCACAGGTGCAGGGCCTGCGTTGGTCTCTAGCAGGGTTTGATGTGCTTTTATCACCTTCCTGTGCCCCAGATAAGCTGGCCGTGGGTAGACAGACCTCCCCACACTCCAGGCGACAGCATAGGCCCTTCTCTGCCTGGCATGCTTTCTCTCCTACCTTCCCATCGCCTGCCTCCCCTGCAACATACCAGGCTGTGTACACTCATATCGTCTGATTCCTTGCCTTCAGCGCTTGTGTCTACATTTATCCACTTCCTCAAGGTAATTATTTGATACATGACAGTGACGACCCAACCCAAACTAAGATTCATTTGATGGTAGAGCTCTCATCACCAGAACCTGAGAAAATGTCTGATCTAAGAATGAACTCAGCTTAGACTGTCACGGAGTTGGGCTACTAAGACCTTTTCCAACATTTGGATGGATTAGTATGTGGCAGAATTGGAATATAAGACCCACGAACTTTCTATGTCACCCCGTTTCCTCTCTGTAGCTACATGACAACATACAGGCTTTTTCTCCCCCCCTCCACTGATAATTAACTTTGAAATAGATATTCAGGCACAAAAAATGAATTTTGACCAGTTGAGGAATAGACAATGTGCTTAGCTTCTTTCTTAACATTCGTTCATTTTTTCCTGCCCCAGGGTCTTTGTGACTGTGCTTGGATTTCCTCTAGTCGTGGAAAAAGGAGGCCCCTGTCTAGTTGGGTGGGCTTCTTATCTCAGTGGCTTCTCTTGTCTCAGGATCCAAAATGTTCCACAGCTCAGTCAACATTCCCTTCCAAGGAACTCTGGTTCACAAAGGCAGAGAGAAATTTTAATCAGTTAGTAGTAGACACTGGAAAGAAGAGGAAGAGAGGTCATGTTTTTTTTTGAGCTATTGAGATTTTCTACGTATGAGCTTGAGTCTTTAGTATTTGCAAGGGAGCATATTTTAGGTAAGGTTGTGAGGAATCATCCTGCTCTTCAAGTCAGAAGAAATTTTCTTGTCCCCAATTCCTGAACATCTAAGCTATCCCTTGTGTAAAACACTTAATAAAGATTGTCTCAAATGACTTTTAACTGTGTGCTTCTATTAACTACCCTTCTCATGAATGACAAGTTCCTAATGGCAGAGGATGACTCTCTTGCTATTCTCCAAGAATCTGGAATTTAGAAAGAGTCCTATGCGTGTTTGGATGGATATCAATGGATAGATGGATGAGTGAATAGATAGAAGTCACCACATTTAGCAAGAGCAGAGAACAACTGACTTGGCACAGGGAAAAGAATAAGATCATAAATTTATTTCAGTCTATCCCACCTTTGGTAGTTTTGAACATGTGTTCACGAACGCTTTGATACTCTTCCTTTCAAGCACCAGAGCCTAGTTTTCCCTTGTGTGTGTCCTGGAGTAAGTGATTCACTTTTAATTAATAGGATGAAGTAGAAGTGATGATGGGTTTCTGCTGGGTCATAAAAGGGCATTGCAGCTTTTGTCTTGATCCCTCTCTTGGATAGCCTGCTCTCGAGGAAGCCAGCTGCCACGTTGGGAGGGTGCTCAAGCAGCCCTGCATAGACACACTGGCAGTGAGAAACTCAGGCCTCCTGCCAACAGGCATGGGAGTGAGCTGCCTTGGAAGCAGAATCTCCAGCCCTTGCCAAGCTTCAGATGATGGCAGCCTCAGCCCACAGCTTACCTGCAACCTCTTGAGAGATCCTAAGCAAGAAGAGGCCAGCTAAGCTGCTCTCAAATTGCTTATCCACAGAAACTGTGTGAGAGAAAACGTCTGCCATTTCAGACTATTGCATTGGGGGAATAGGTTATTCAGCAATAGGTAACTGAGACCCTACCCTACTCCAGAGATCTTCTTCCACCAAGCTAGGCCTCTAATGACAAATTGTCCATTATTGGAATAAACCAGGTTACAGAATGCACCTAAAGTCAACCATCACCCTTTTCCTATATCTCCAACCATATTGTGTTTTTGTCAGAATTAGAGATTCAACTTGTACAGAACCCTTTTCCCGTCTTCAATTATTTTTTAAAATAGAGACTAATAAGGCTACCTGCTCATATTTGAAGGCAAACAAATCTAGGTGCATTTCCTTTCTCTGCTACTTATTATACAGTGAGCTGTTGGGGATGTATTTATCTCTTGGCGATCAGATGTTTCACAGTGGAACAGGGAGGGTAAAAGTACTTACTGCATAGAGTTGCACAATCCAGTGGCACCAGGGTTTCATCATGCTCCATTTAGATAATGTATGTAAAACATTAGCACAGTAGCTACTACCTATTAAGGATGGAAGTAATAGTAACTATTACATGACTGCAGCCTTGAAATTAAAAGATACTTGCTCCTTGTAAGAAAAGCAATGACCAACTTAGGCAGTGTATTAAAAAGCAGAGACATCACTTTGCTGACAAAGGTCTGTACTAGTCAAAACCACGATGTTTTCAGTAGTCATGTACAAATGTGAGAGTTGTACCATAAAGAAGGCTGAGAGCCAAAGAACTGATGATTTCAAACTGTGGTGTTGGAGAAGACTTTTGAGAGTCCCTTGGACAGTGAGGAGATCCAACTAGCCCATCCTAAAGGAAATCAACCCTAAATATTCTTTGGAAGGACTGACGCTGAAACTGAAGCTCCAATACTTTGGCCACCTGATGTGAAGAGATGACCCATTAGAAAAGACCCTGATTTGACAGGGAGAGATTGAGGGCAGGAGAAGGGGATGACAGAGGATGAGATGGTTGGATGGCATCACTGACTCAATGGACATGACTTCGAGGGAGCTCCGGGAGATGGTGAAGGACAGGGAGGCCTGGTGTGCTGCAGTCCAAGGGGCTGCAAAGAGTCGGACACGACTTAGAGACCGAGCAACAACAAATCTCTGAGAATAATTATCCAAAATCCTCACATGAGCAAATAGGAAATTTCTTTAATTCCAAAGGATTGTCCCATTTGAACTTCATGCTGGGAGACAACATGCTGTAACAGTTGAGTGTTTTGAAAATGTGGTTCATGGCCTTCCTGCGTTAGAATGATCTGAAGTATTTGTTAGAAATCAAGATTTTTAAAACCAATTTCAGGTCCATTAGGTTGGTATCTCAGGGATGGGAGTAAAGTAAAGAGGAAAGAATGGGAATCTGTGTCTTTGACAAGCTCCCCCAGCTTGATTCCAGTGTTCAGGAAAGCTCTAGAATCACTGAGGAAGGAAGAGTCACCTCAGAACTCAAGGACCGGGGGTGCAGGTCTGACCTCTGACATTTACCAGCCACAGTGTGTTAACCTTTGAAGTGCCTCATTTCTCATCTATGAAAAGGAAATACTTATCTGCCTTCTCAAGCAATTGTAAAGATTGGCTGAGATAATGAAAACATCAACTGACTTCTATCTAGTGTGTATACAGTTTACAAAGTGATTGCATCCCCCTTATCTCACTGAAACTCAGGACGGTCCCATGAAGTTACTTTCCTCCCCGTTGATGAAAACAGACGCTAAGCTGACACTATATGACTCATCTAGGTTGCAGAGTTACTACACAAACCCAGGTATGGATCACAGATCCTGAAGTGAACTAAAATCAAGGCTCTAGGGCAATGTACCGTTTTTCAAGCATCACTTTGGCTTAGACTGTCGCCTAGGTTATTTATGCTACCGAAACTAGAGAAGAGGAACTTAGTAAAAAAGCATCTACATTCTAATTGTCCAGGTTGTAATTATACATGCAAAGAGCAATAATTAGTTGAAAACAAAAACTGTGAGGTCACTGAGATACACTGGTTCAGCCACAACATTAGAGGCTGTCAGTCTTGGTGTGCCAAATATTTCTAACTCACACACCACCAAATTCATTCCTCTTCAATTACAAACCCAATTAACTTCATTCATTTGTTTTTTCTGCGTCATTATTTGGTTTCTTCTGCCTAGATTTAGGCAAGGGAAAAATAGGAACACAGGAAAATCACCTGTGTTCCTTTCAGGCTCTATGAATAAAAGAAAAGAATTCCATTGGATGGTTTATGTAGTTCTTTTAATAAAATTAAATGTCTGTTAAGTATACTCTGGGAAATGGCTGGATAGGTTTCACTGAGTTTGGAGGGCATGTCTGGGATGGTCCAACTTAGAGTATAGGATGTGTTGTGTAAAGGATCTGCCTCCAACGCAGGAGCTGGAGGGAGACCTGGGTTCAATCCCTCGATCGGGAAGGTCCCCTGGAAAAGGGCATGGCAGCCCACTCCAGTATTCTTGTCTGGAGAATCCCATGGACAGAGGAGCCTGGCGGGCTACAGTCGATAGGGTCGCAAAGAGTTAGTCACGACTGCAGTGACTTAGCATGCATGCACGTATATAAATAAACCAATCTTTGGGTGTCAGAGATGGGTACCCTTCCTAAAGACATCCTCCAGAATAGTGGAATAAGAAGCAGTCTCTGTGGCCAGGAAAGGCAAGCCTCATGTATTAGATTCGTTGAGCAGGGGAAAATAAAGTGTTTTCAAATTGGAGCCAATGTCTGGTGTCACATGGTTGGACACTGAACTATCAATGCTGACTTGGGATGTGGTCGCTTTACTGAAGCCAAACCCTTACCTGTTCCCTCTCACCTCTAGACAAGGCTGGCATGTGTTGTATAAGAAAATGTGTATATCTTATAGTCCTAGATAACTACAATGTACATCTTATGTGCATATAAAGCCTCAGAAAGTTCACACTGGACATGGGGGCAGGTCAAAGGGGCTCTGACACCCTATCTTTGACTCCTGGCAAGGGGAATGGGCTTCCTTCATTCCCTACCTCACTCCCCTCCTTCAGGTTAACAGGATAGGCTCAATGTAGCTTCACGTAAAATATACTTATTTTCCGGGCTGGTTCCCAACAAACACTATCAAAGTTTAAAAAAAAAAAAAAAATAGCGGGCTTCCAACCAAGTTTGAGCTGTGTAGATGTTGGTGGGATAGAAAGTATGAGATAAGCCGTTTCCTACCACAGGAAGCTTCTGCTACTCACTGTGGGCTCACGGTTAACAGAAGGAAAACTTAAAAAAAAAAAAATTAAATACATCGAGTTTGAAATGCTACGAAACTGTGTTTTCTTAATGCAATCACACTGGAACTCACAGGTAACCTGGTCAGAGGGCAGAAGGATGCTCCGGAGAGATTCAGTTTTTAATCTCGATAAGAGTTTCAGCCACCAGCACGCAGACTCCATCTACTTGAAAACATGAAAGATTAGAATCGGGAAGTTGAGATTTTCCATGCAGTAAACTATATAACAACCTCTTGGTTTATTTCCTCCTCCCCCCGACTCCTCCCCCAACACAAGCTCGGAGGGGGCAACCAAGGCCATTTTTTCAAATGGATCAGTGAGTGGAATATTGGCCCCTCTTTCTGAAGAACTCACTTTTGAGTTTGTTTGCCCAACCCTGTGGTTTAAATTCATTTCCCCCTTCAGGGATGTGTGGGCATGTTGACAGATTCAATGACAGAAATGGAGTTCTATCAGAAAGGGTGTTAGTCGGGAAGCAAAGGCCCCGAGGGATAAATTGGTAATGGGCTATGGAGACTTCTTTCCTAGGTCACTGGCTCAAGCCCAGAACCTGCTTGGCAGTGATTGAAAATCGTTACCACTTGACAGCTGCCTGACAGACAGGTGGCCGGTAACTTGCTGGTACCCTAATCCTGCAACCCCTTCTAGGCAGAACAGTCACATGATGGAAAGGAAACCAGGATTACTTGAAAACCCAGGAGCTCAAGTACCAGTTTTCTTCCTCAACATCTTGTCACCTACTGGGCTAAATATTTTTATCAGTTTAACAGATTATGGCCAACCAAAAGATCCCCATGCTTACCCCTTAACAGTGGTGAAACTTGATTAAAACCGGTGGGGGCGGGGTAGGGAATAGAACACAGGGAGCAATGGCTGGTGAGAAAGTTTTCGCATCCAACATGTATATGCATGGCTGAGTCCTTTGCTGTTCACCCAGAACTATCACAACATTGTTAATCGGCTATACCCCAATACAAAATAAAAACTTTAAAATATGGGGGGAAAAATGAAAGTTACTGGATCCGTTGATCAGCTGCTAACGGCTGAGCTAGACCATGTCAACACATTTACTTAAAAAAGACCAAAACATCATAAAAGGCCAGAACTAGCATCAGGAAAACAGGCAGGGATGAACCCCAAATAGAGGTTGACTGCAGGAAGAAATCTGGCAGATTTCCATCCAAAGGGCCCTTAAGAGACATGCAAGGCAGAGAGCCGTGTAAGACCCACGATGGGCAGGTTGGCGCCATATTAATTTCAGCATGGCCATTCTCAGCTGGAGCCCAGTCACCAGATTTCATCTCGGCAGGAGTCCATCCTTAATGCAGGCTGAGCCCAAGTAATGAGAACTTGATTCTTAGTCAGGGGATTTCTTTCTTCCAGTGGGCTTAAGCCAAAACCTTTAAAATTATTTTAATGTCATTTTTCTTTTTAATGGGTCATGTAAGTACTAGGAAAATTATAGCATTAAAGGGGTGGCTTCAGACTTTCTTTTTCTCTTTGTATAATTGCCTTTTAGAGGGTAGAACTTTTAACTCATCCTGAACATTTCCCTTTGATGCCACCAGAGGCAAGCCTCATATTCGGAGGCAAGTTCCTCATAGTTTCCTCTAGAAAGACCCTCAAGACACTGACTAGTTTGAGCTCAACACACGTTCATCCCCCATAGGCAATAAGCCACGGGATTTCCAGAGAGGTGGCAAGATTTATCCACCACTGCTAACCAAAGGAAAGAGTGTAGTACAACCACAAAAGAGACAAACGACTAAATCCCACGGCTGATGATTTTACAAGCACCACCCCGAACTGCTCTTCTAAGTGAGCATCGCACCCTTCAAAGCACACCTGTATGAAATGGATGATGCGAAGTGTGGGTCACTGCCTGGTGTTTGGCTGCAACAATATCACACACAGCTCCCCAAGTACGAGTGGTTACAACCACGAGCTTGTTGTTTTTCTTGTTGCCAGGTCTGCGTGTTGGCTGTGGCTCAACTGGCCTTGACCATTTTAGGACCCAGGCTGCAGAGGCAACACCTGGAGAATGTTCTTCCCCTCATGGGGGGGGGGGGAGGCAGCAGCTCAAGAAGGTGAGTGGAAACACCCAGAACCTCTTATAGCCTCAGCGTGAGCTGGAACATGATCATATCTGATCTCGTCCTATTATTGGGTGAAAAGCGATCAGGGGATGATGGATCGGGGAGAGGGGACATCTGTTGATCATGAATACAATCAACTATAGTCACACAACTTAAAATCACGAAATTTAAAACAGTACAGGTGATACTGTTTTTTTGACTTAGTGCATCTACTCATTACAGGAACGTGTTACTATATGGAGATGAGCACAATACATTCATTAAATCATGTCATCTTCATAACAAAACTCTGAGGCGGTACTTACTCCGGTTTTACAGATGAGTCAATGGTAGCCTGATGCGGCAAAGTACCGTGCCTTGGTCCTAGTACTAGAAAGTCAGAGACCCAGCCCTGGAGCCCAAGTGCTCCAGCCCTGAGCCTGTGTTTTCCAGTTGTCCCTGGCTCTATGCCCAAGACTGGGGCCAAGAGAGGAGGGCAGCAGTCCCCACATGCAGATCGACAGTTGCTGGGACTGTCACATGGAAAGATAGGGTTCTCTTTCAGAAATGAGTTGAGGATATTTGATGGATTAGGGTGGTTGATCACATTTGATAATCCCGGTTGCGATCTGAAGTGAGCTGGGACTTTAAGCTAGGGAGGCTGACTGCACATGCCTTATAGGCTGGTTTAGGAGGAGATACTGAAGTGTACTTCTACTTCATCATCCTCTGCCTCCAGTCGAGGCTGGGAAGACCTCTGCAAAGTGGCTCATTATTAAGTCTAGAAACACGTATACTATGCCAACGTGATGAGTATACATAATGTAGTATGCCATGCCAACATAACGAGTACAGAGGGGTGTTCCTTAATATCCACTATGTCTGATAACTTTTAAGCACCTAGTAGATACTGTACTGGGCTTCCCTGATGGCTCACTCAGTAAAGAATCCGCCTGCAATTCTGGAGACCTGGGTCAGGAAGATGCCCTGGAGAAGGAAATGGCACCCCACTCCAGTATTCTTGCCTGGAGAATCCCCATGGACAGAGGAGCCTGGTGGGTTACAGTCCATGGGGTTGCAAAGAGTTGGACAAGACTGAGCAATGGAGCACAAGCTACTGTACTGTGTACAGGAAATGAAAAACAAAACCAGAAATGGTCCCCGCCCTCATGGAGTTTACGGTCTAGAAGACAGGACAGACTTCTGTTAGACAGTCACATTCATGGACGTATATTTACAAAACGGGACACCTTTATTTTGAAAGAAAGGGGCAAAGTTTCATGAGAGGATAGGACAACGATGAGGAAGACTTCCACAAGAAGTGATGGGAACTTAAGGGAGAGAGTCTAGAGGCTAAAAACGTGTGTTTGTGGAGTGTGAGGTGGGAAGCAGTCTGGACAGAAGAAGCAGTGTGGGCCCAGACCTTGGATGGGATGAAAGAAGGGCAGTGTCACAGTCCAATGGGGCTTCTGTAAAGGGCTGGCACCTTGAGTTTCCTGTTGGCTGTCATGCAGCTCCCTCTGAAAGGGTCAGTGGCCTGTTAGTCCCCCTCATCTACAGCCAAGTTCAAGGAGAATAGATGTCACCTCTAGTGGGATCTTCCTCAGAGCCTGGGCAGTCTCTGTCTTGCAAAGGGGAGCATTGTTCAGCTATGAGAAATCAACTTCCCACTGTTCCAGAGAGCCCTGAGGTATAGCTGAGGATCGAGCCTGCACGGGTTAGAAGGTGCAGTACTATAACCAGAGTTTGCCATCAACTAGGGCATCAATGCATGCTTATCGAGCAGTCATGATGTCACAGAAGCATAGAAGAGAGAGAAGACAGACACAGCCCTTCTACTAAAGAGTGCATGGTCTGCAAGAGAACATACCCACAAGCATGAAAGTGTGAGTGATAGAGTGAGACAATGGTCCAGAGTGGTGGCCAGCACAGGCGGAGGCCCCTCGGATTCTGGATGTCAGAGAGAGCCTCTTGCAGGAGTTGAGGGTTGAGAACACTGGACAGTTAATAGCTGTCTCTTATACACATCTACAAGCTACTGTACTGTGTACAGGAAATGAAAAACAAAACCAGAAATGGTCCCCGCCCTCATGGAGTTTACGGTCTAGAAGACAGGACAGACTTCTGTTAGACAGTCACATTCATGGACGTATATTTACAAAACGGGACACCTTTATTTTGAAAGAAAGGGGCAAAGTTTCATGAGAGGATAGGACAACGATGAGGAAGACTTCCACAAGAAGTGATGGGAACTTAAGGGAGAGAGTCTAGAGGCTAAAAACGTGTGTTTGTGGAGTGTGAGGTGGGAAGCAGTCTGGACAGAAGAAGCAGTGTGGGCCCAGACCTTGGATGGGATGAAAGAAGGGCAGTGTCACAGTCCAATGGGGCTTCTGTAAAGGGCTGGCACCTTGAGTTTCCTGTTGGCTGTCATGCAGCTCCCTCTGAAAGGGTCAGTGGCCTGTTAGTCCCCCTCATCTACAGCCAAGTTCAAGGAGAATAGATGTCACCTCTAGTGGGATCTTCCTCAGAGCCTGGGCAGTCTCTGTCTTGCAAAGGGGAGCATTGTTCAGCTATGAGAAATCAACTTCCCACTGTTCCAGAGAGCCCTGAGGTATAGCTGAGGATCGAGCCTGCACGGGTTAGAAGGTGCAGTACTATAACCAGAGTTTGCCATCAACTAGGGCATCAATGCATGCTTATCGAGCAGTCATGATGTCACAGAAGCATAGAAGAGAGAGAAGACAGACACAGCCCTTCTACTAAAGAGTGCATGGTCTGCAAGAGAACATACCCACAAGCATGAAAGTGTGAGTGATAGAGTGAGACAATGGTCCAGAGTGGTGGCCAGCACAGGCGGAGGCCCCTCGGATTCTGGATGTCAGAGAGAGCCTCTTGCAGGAGTTGAGGGTTGAGAACACTGGACAGTTAATAGGGGTCCACCCAAAGAAGGGCCACTGGTAGCTCCCTAAAAGGGAACAGTAAGTGCCAAGTCATGGGCACGTGCAAAATACAACAATTCCACAATGTTTTTTAGGGTACAGGGCTTCCCTGACAGCTCAGATGGTAAAGACTCGGCCTGCAATTCAGGAGACCTTGGTTCAGTCCCAGGGTTCGGAAGATCCCCTGGAGGAGGGCATGGCAACCCACTCCAGTAGGGCTTTCCTGTGGCTCAGCTGGTGAAGAATCCACCTGCAATGCCGGAGACCTGGGTTCGATCCCTGGATTGGGAAGATCCTCTGGAGAAGGGAAAGGCTACCTACTCCAGGATTCTGGCCTGGGGAACTCCATGGACTATACAGTCCATGGGGTCATGAAGAGTCAGACATGAATGAACAAACTTTTACTTTAGGGCACAAGGAGCATTTAACCTCCAGAGTCAACATTCTTGGAAGAAGGTCTTAGATTCAGTCTGCTCTCTGCTCCACTGTAGCGTGTTTGCTTCATGGGTTTTTCCCAGCATTATTGAGATAAAATTGACATGTAAGATTGCACAGATATACTGTGTACAAGGTAATGATTTGACACATGTATATATTTCAAAATGTTTACCTCCATCAGGTTAGTTCACAGCTCCTCTCCTCATATAATTACCATTTTTGCTGTCGTTTCTGTTATGGTTAGACTATATAGTTAACTTTGGTCACCTTGCTGCAATTAGATCCCCAGAACGTATTCACCTTATAGCTGAAAGTTTGTGGCCTTCGACCGACATATTCCCGTTTCCCTCTACTCCCAGCCCCTGCCAGGCAGCCACATTTCTACTGTTTCTATGAGTTTGATATTTTTTGGATTTCACCTATAAGTGAGATCATACAGTATTTGTCCTTCTCTGTCCGACTTGCTTCACTTGGCCTGATGCACCTGTGCTTTCTGCTTCCAAACTCCTCTTGCATGGCCTCCCTAGGGTGCCGGGAGAATCCCTGCCAAAACTCCCATCTGGATATTGGGTGTCTCTGGGATTGGGGCTGCAGGCCTGGTAGGAGTTGGTGTTTATGCAGTTACTGGACGGTTTGGGGGCTGCAATGCTCCTGAGCTCTGGAGCACATTTGCACACGGCACACGGCACGAAGAGGCGCGATGGGACAGGTCCTCAGCTTCCTTTTCCCAACTCTCAGCTCCAAGCTGCCGACTCCAGGAAGACTTTAGTCATCTGGGAGTTGCCTCTTCCCCCTTTGATGTTCATGACAGGGTTTTCTTCATTTTGTCTCTGTTTTATATACGCACTCTCCTGCCAGACTGGGAAATTGTGCAGGGCTCTGTCTAGCAGATCTAGGGAACAGGATAAGATAGCGTTTACGGGCAGCACTTTGAAGCTGTCACACTTCTGCCGCCTCTCCGCAGATTGGCCGTCATACACACTGAACCCCGAGTTCCTCCTCTCAAAACATCATTTAGTCTCTTTCTGTAGGAAAGGCTCTTGGAATTTTGATAGGGCTTGAATTAACTCTGTAGATCACTTTGGGTGGTAAGGGCATTGTAACAATATTGTCTTTCAGTCCATAAACAAGGAACGTCTTTCCGTTTGTGTCTGTCCTCTTTAATTTCCTTCCTCAATACTTTGTCCTCTTGCCTGGAAAATCCCATGGATGGAGGAGCCTGGTAGGCTGCAGTCCATGGGGTCGTGAAGAGTCGGACACGACTGAGCGACTTCACTTTCACTTTTCACTTTCATGCACTAGAGAAGGAAATGGCAACCCACTCCAGGGTTCTTGGCTGGAGAATCCCAGGGATGGGGGAGCCATGAGCTGCTGTCTATGGGGTCGCACAGAGTCGGACATGACTGAAGCGACTTAGCAGCAGCAGCAGCAGCAATACTTTGTCATTTTTAGTATATGTCTTCACTTCCTTAGCTAAGTTTATTCCTAAGTATTTTATCCTTTCTGATGCTCTGGAAATTGAGATTGTTTTCATCATTTCCTTATCAGGTAGTTTATAATTATCATATAGAAACACAATTGATTTTTCAGTGGTGACTTTGTATTTAGCTTTACTGAATTGATTAGGCCTAGTAGTTTTCCTGTGGCGGCTTTAGGGTTTTGAAAAAGAGGTCTAAAATTCACACGGAACCCTAGTAATTCCTCCAAATTATTCTATACATTTAATAAAGTGTGAATTTAAAAATCTCAAGAGGGGATCACCAAAGTTGAGAAAATTATTCTAAAATGTATTGGGAAAACTAAAGTACTGAGGAAGCATTTTAAATTAAGTGGAAAGGATGGATGACTCAGTAAAAGGTACTGGAATATTGACATCCAAATGTGGAGGGAGACTAATTCCGATCTCTGCTTCATATACCTACCATTCAATAATGAATTTCAGTTGGATTAAATATCTTAATTTGAAATGTGAAATTTAACATGCCCTATGGCTCAGAGGTTAAAGCGTCTGCCCGCAATGCGGGAGACCTGGGTTCTATCCCTGGGTCGGGAAGATCCCCTGGAGGAGGAAATGGCAACCCACTCCAGTATTCTTGCCTGGAGAATCCCATGGACAGAGGAGCCTGGTGGGCAATAGTCCACGGGGTCGCAAAGAGTCGGACACGACTGAGCGACTTCACACACTCACACACACACATACAAAATAGGAGACTAACTTTATGACCTCAGAGTGGGAAAATAATTTCTTTTCTCAAAAAAGGCTAGAAGTTTATCTCTACAATTTTTTATCAAAAATTTTGGAAAAGACTGAAAGTATTCCTAGTCTTAAAAGCAACGTTTTCTCAAATCTGAGGATAGCCTTTTCCTAGCTGTTTGTTTTTTAGAAGTCAAAGTTGGGATATGAATTGCTCAGAGTCTTCTTTTTTTTCCCCCATAATGAAACGTAGCCGTGGCATTTACTGTTAGAAATATCTTACTGGAATCAGGGATCAGTAGTTAGTGTAAGTTAACTAGGAAACAGTGGTTCGGAAGGTTTTTTTGTGACTCTCTATTTTCACACATTCTGGTTGTTTTTCAGAGATGCTTCAGCGAGCTAGCTATGGAGAGATACTGTCTTGGCAGGGGAGGCTTGAGTTGGTCTGTCTTATTCTAATGTTTCAAGGCTTCTGTGCCTTGCACATAAAAGCAGGAATAGAGTGATAAGTAAACAACCAGGAAGAACCATGATAGAACAATGTTTTAAAATAAAATACCCAGTGAAAACTATTGACCCACAGAAGGTTGCAACTGCATACAGAAAATTCAGATATACAGGGAAAAGATTTTTTTTTCATTTTTAAAAATTGAAGTATAGTTCATTTACAATATCCTGTTAGTTTCCTGTGTACAGCACAGTGGTTCATTTATACACACACACACACACACACACACACACACCTGAATATTCTTTGGAAGGACTGATGCTGAAGCTGAAACTCCAATACTTTGGCCACCTGATGCAAAGAACTGACTTATTGGAAAAGACCCTGATGCTGGGAAAGACTGAAGGCAGGAGGAGAAGGGGGCGACAGAGAATGAGATGGTTGGATGGCATTACTGACTCAATGGACATGTGTTTGAGTAAACTCTGGGAGTTCGTGGTGGACAAGGAGGCCTGGTATGCTGCAGTCCATGGGGTCACAAAGAGTCAGACATGACTGAGCAGCTGAACTGAACTGAACTGAAACACATTCATACATATATATTTTTTTTTCTCTTTCAGATCTAGGATAAGATTTCTTAAACAAGATGTACAAAGCAACATCCTTAAATGAAAATTTTAAAAACCTAAGACATTTCAACAAACTGATAATTTATATAATCCACAATATTAAGAGAAATATTATTTTATATTATATATAAATATACAAATAATTCTGGCATATTAATAAAAGCTGTACAATCCACTGCAGGGTTGAGGAAATGGCCAAACGATAAATGAAATCAAAGAAGAGGAAATCCAGACATTTGACAAAATATGCCATCATTTCCCTCGTTAACTTACAAGCCCTTCTTGGTCATTTACCAAACAGTGGTGTCTCTCTCTAGATGCTCTTCTGTTTCTTAGGCCCACTGGCCCACCAAACAGAGTGGTTTCTGCCACTTCATCCCTACGGCTTGGTCCAAATCTGTGCTGTCCAACAGAGTCATCATTATCACCCATCACTATTTAAATTTAAGTAAAATTCAATTCTTTGGTCACATTAGCCACATGGCACATTACAGTGCTCAGTAGCCATATGTGGCCAATGGCCGCCATGCTGAATGGAGATGGTATAGAATATTTCCTTGATTATGGAAGCTCTGCTAGACATTGTTGCTTAAACTTATGTAAGGTGCAGTATGATTACAAGAGGGTGAGTCTCCTTTCATTCTTCCTTATCTTTCAAATTGCTTTGGCTCTTACTTTTCCAAATAAATTTGAAGTCAGGTAATCAAGGAAATGTAAATTAAAACAACAATAATACACCACTCCATGGCAACTTCAGTCAAAGCATTACCTCTGTGGAAATGGAAACCCTGAACACAGCAGAAACACGTGAGATGAGCAAGCTGAAAAAGGAGTGTGTGTGTATGTTTGTGTGTGTGTGGGTATAATGCAATGACACAATTTAGGCAAATTTTAGAAGAACCCCCTCTGAATAGAATATTCTATTTATTATTTATGGATCATAATTATAGCTAATCTTGATTATGCATCTATCTTTTTTTCCAGGCTCTGTTCCAGGCACTTTAAATCTATTAACATTTGACGATTGCACCCAAGATTAGTTTACGATCATCTCCCTTATTTGACTGAAGCACAGAAAAGTTAAGCAATTTGCCTCAGGTTACCCAGCTAGTTGGTACAGAGTTGGAGCTCATAGGCAGGGTGTCTGGCTTCCAAGTCTGCATTCAAAACCACGGTGCTATTCTGGAATCAGACCAAATGACACTCAGCAGACCTGTGCCCAAATGCTTCCAGAGAGGGAGAGAATGGAAATGGGAGGTAGGGCTTCGCCTCCTGTATAATGTGTTAGGGAGAGGGCGTGGTGGAGAGAGAGAGAGGAGCACAGCAGATCTGAAGGAAAGAGAAGAGAAAGCATTAACTTCAGTCAAATTAGGTTAGTGGGTACTCGGATGTCATCATTTGCATTTTGAGTGGTATGTTTTTTAATTAAAGTAAAAAAAATGGGTATATTGTGAGATGAAGTAAGTCTCTGAGGACTTCCTTACGATCTGGTCTGCTAAGTAGACTTCTCTGTTGTTAAAGAGTCATCCCTTGCTGGTTTGTAGAGCAAGACATGAGAGCTGAAGGGCTCTTGAGGGGCCCCTGAGAAGGACGCAGACCCAGGGGACAGGAGTGTCAGCTGGGGGAATTCCTGGGGCAGACGGAGGAGGGAGGAAGGGAAGCTGGACCAACATGGCCTGACAGTGGTGAAAGAGAATTTCCCAGAATCCTCTGGTGCTTGATGGAATCCCTGTTGCCATTTCCCCAGTAAAGCCTCAGGAAAAAAAATAAATAACTACATGTTCCACGTCTTTAGCTGTCACATTACTATTTTCTTTTGGAACTTGGGGGAAAAAAAAATGCAAGACTGGCCTCAGAGAGACCACAGTGTGCATGCGATGATGGGCTGCCCAGGCGGGAAAAGTGGGTTACAGACACAAAGCATCTCTTCTTGGCACCCGGGAGGCCCTGACCACGGCAGTCAGTGCCGTCAGCCGGCATCCCGTCCCGTGGAGGCGTCCCCTCACAGGGCGCTTTCCGTCCCCCCACAAGTCCAGAGCCCCAGCTCCACACACGCAGCACCAGACAGCAGAGCTCCAGGCCCAGGCGTCCCAGGCCCAGAGCCTCCTTGGCCTTCTCGCTGATGCCAGCTCACGTATGGGGCTTTTTTGCACAACTGCTGTCCTGGGAGCAGACGGGGAGGATTGGCAAGATGGGGGCGAAGCAGGCAGGTCTGGGGCAGCTGCCCCATGTGACTTCGGACACCTGCAGAGCCGGCAGAAGAGCACAGGGCAAGGAGGGGTGAAGGAGGTGCTGGAGGGCGGCCTCCCCTCCACCCTTGCCCTGCAGCCGGGCTGCCACGGCCCACCAAGTCCCCTCTACCCCCAATCCATGGCTTCTTTCCCACAAGCCCATCAGTCCTGACAGACCAGTAGGTTCTTAGGAAGCAAGCGCCCAGCGAGGCCCAGGCTGGCTCTGACTCTGCTGTGGCCCCTCCTCGGGCCCAGAAGGCGTTTCCCAGATCCTGGGACCGTGGCTGGCCCGCCAGCCTCCAGGCCAGCAGCAGCCCTCGGGCTGCCCTGCCCCACATCGTCCAGCTGTGAGGCTGCCGGCACACTGGTTTCCAAGCCAAAAAGCTGCAGAGAAGAATGATAAAATGCTGGGGTTTAGGGCATCTTGCAACTCAAGGAAGCCCCATGAGCCTCACCGGTGAACGCGCGGGTGAACACTTCCCCACCACGTGCTGGCGGGGCTCCTGGGCCAGCTGAGAGGTGAGAGGACCTGTCCCAGCTCCTCCCCAGGCCTCTGCACCTGCGCCCGAAAGCCCACCTGGAGGTGCGGACTCACGGAAAGGCCGGGTAGACGGCGGTGAAGAAGAGCCTCCGGGGCCGACGTGGCCTGTTAGCCGCTATCTTGGCTGCAGGTCCTCAGGCACGGTTTCCTCAGCTCCCTTGTTTTTATCAGAGTGGAAACCTCTGCGAACTCTAGAATTAGAGCTAAAAACATGGCTAGTTTCCCTCATTGAGTCTACTGGGGACAATGACATGCTATTTTCCCATTTCTCAAAATACTCCTCCTATTATCAATTCAGTCATGGATTGTTGACATAGGTGTGCCTTAAATATATTTACTATTAATGAAATTGTCACAGATATGTACGTGTGTTTTTAAAACTTTCTCCTCCTCAAAATCAAATACATAAATAAATGATACACAGCTCATTTGTGTACTAGTGCTATAGAATATATATGTGTATATACACACATACAGTGCTACATCTGTGTGTGTGTGTGTGTGTGTGTGTGTGTGTGTGTATGTATATCTGTATGCTGGTGGTGGTTTAGTCGCTCAGTTGTGTCCACTTCTAACCTAGACAGCGTATTAAAAAGCAGAGACATTACTTTGCCAACAAATGTCCATCTAGTCAAGGCTATGATTTTTCCAGTAGTCATGTATGGATATGAGAGTTGGACTATAAAGAAAGTTGAACGCTGAAGAATTGATGCTTTTGAACTGTGATGTTGAAGAAGACTCTTGAGAATCCCTTGGCCTGCAAGGAGATCCAACCAGTCCATCCTAAAGGAAATCAGTCCTGAATATTCATTGGAAGGACTGATGTTGAAGCTGACACTCCAATCCTTTGGCCACCTGATGCAAAGAACTGACTCACTGGAAAAGACCCTGATGCTGGGAAAGATTGAAGGCGGGAGGAGAAGGGGACGAGAGAGGATAAGATGTTGGATGGCATCACCAACTCAATGGGCATGAGTTTGAGCAAACTCTGGGAACTGGTGATGGATAGGGAGGCCTGGTGTGCTGCAGTCCATGGAGTCGCAAAGAGTCAAACACAACTGAGCAACTGAACTGAACTAAACTTTCGACCCCACGGACTGTGGTTCTGTATAGACAGACCTGAGTCCCACAGTTTGCTCTAACATGTCTTAGCTCTGCAACCTTAGGCAAGTCAATAACCTTTCTGAACTCGCTTTGGCTTAATGGTGGGGGGCGGAAGGGGAACCTTATGTAGAATGGTTCTAAGGGCTTTATCTCTGGAACCAGATTATCTGGGTCTGAATCCCAGGCCCATGAGTGACTCATTTCTTTGTGCCTCAGTTTTTCCAGCTGCCAAATGGGAATCAGACCAGTCCCTGCCTCATATTGAATCTGTGAGGATGAAATGAGCTCTAACAAGAAGTTAGGGAATATCAAGAGCTTAAAGGGCAGCGTGAAACAGAGTTATTAAAATGACTCTAAAACAGGAATCATAGTAGGATCCACCATAGAGGGTTGTGGTGAGGAAAAGATGGGGCACTGCGTATGAAGCATGGAGATCCCACCCTGACACCCAAGTGCTGCGTTGACATGGCAGTCGCGGGAGCTGGCATTTTGCCTCCGGCCACCTGCCCACTCCCAGGGCCCAGGCCCCCCTCCCCGAGGCTCCTTGGCACGGGGACCTAGGGGTATGATCCTGGGCAGATAAAGAGTGGAGGCTATGCCGCAGCCTGAAGTCGCCAGGGCCGCGTGCCCCACACCCCAGGAGGCCCGGTTCTGGCTGCACCCGGGCCAGGACCGTTTTGCTGCACCACCTCCAGCTGCCAGATGTTGTTCTAACCAGAGCTCTCTGATCCGCCGCCAGACCTTGGGCAACGGAGGCGAGGTGTGCTGGGATCCAGCCGAGGCCCCCCCACCCGGCGTGAGGGCCTGCTGTCACTGCAGCGGTGCCAGCCCAGACCTGGGGGGCATGTCCTGGGAGACAGAGCCGCCTGAGCCTCGCAGCCAGGAAGGCAGAAGACACTTCACAGCTATAGGGGGGCTCCTGGCCTGGGGGGTACTCGCCCCCAATCACAGGCCCACAGGCATACTCGGCCCACCGAGAACACTCATGGCCTCACGGTACAGAGAAGGAAGGATGGCAAAGGAGAAAAAGGAGAGAGGCCGAGAGATGTGGGAAGAGAGGCAGGGACACGCGTTGGGCAAGCATGCACTCGGGAGCCGGTGTCATGGCCTTTTCAAACTGGGACCTCCCTCCGACTGGGCCCACGGGGCAGATTGTGGGAAAAGACCCACTTAGGAGAGGCTCCTTCCAGAAAAACCCAGGGTGGCAGCACTTTCCATCATGTTAAGTCTTTCTCCAGGAAACACAGGGTTTTCATCATCTCTGCCAACCCTTGCAGCCTCCAATTCCCCAATCTGTCCCTATGAAGGGAGGGGGGCCCAGACTGTGTCCACCTCCCACCCCATTCCTGGGCCACGTCTGTCTCCTTGGCCTGCTCCAGGGATCCAAGGGGATGTTGCCAGATACATCCATGGCCCAGGCCTCTTGGGGACTTCCCCTCTGCCGAGAACAGCTAACCACGGGGATACATGCCCAGAACACAGGGAGGAAAGTCGTTGGGACACACTTAAGTCAAAAAAGCACATGTTGTTTATCTGAAATTCAAATTTAACTGGGCTTTTTGTATTTTTATTGGCTAAATCTGGCTACCCGAGACAAGCAGCTCCAACCTAAGTTCAGTGGCTGAAATGGGGAGTATGTGTGTTAAATCACTTCCGTCGTGTCTGACTCTTTGCAACCTCACGGACAGTAGCCCGCCAGGCTCCTCCGTCCATGGGATTTTCCAAGCAAGAATACTGGAGCGGGTTGCCATTTCCTACTCCCGGGGATCTTCTCGACCCAGAGATCCAACATGAGCCTCTTGCATCTCTTGCATTGGCAGGTGGGTTCTTTACCAGGAAAGAACTATTTCAGACTCCCACCCCATCACACATATCGTAGGAAGGTCTCCAGCTTGGGAGAGATGGAGTTGGACCACCCAGGCCAACAGCTGGGTGATTTTTATTCTTTGGTGAGACAGGGACAAAGAGAGGAAATCGGGCTCTTGGTTAAGCCGATGCTAGGTCAGGCATTCACTGAAGGCCAAGTATATCCATCCCAGGGTCTGTGCTGGCCATTTGCTGGGATCACTTCACTGAAGGTTGAGGATCTGAGGAGCAGTACCTGTATTTCTGTCTCTACGTGGCACACCCCCTCCATATCAATACAGAAGCTGAGCCTGCTGGAGCCCCGCCCACAGGCTGCAGGGCTGAGCTTGATGCTGGCTGACTCCAGGGGGATGTAAGCCCTGCCCTTCTCTTTCTGTACCTTTACAAGGTCCCTGTTTCCAAAATGAGCAGTCAGTGTGCCTGCTCTCCCAAATGAGTCTGAATCCAAAGGCAAACATGGGAGGTGATAAGGCAGAAAACCTCAGTCCGAGAGGCTCAGGTGGGAAAGCGTGGGTTGGTGACACCCAGCCCTGAGTCAGAATCCCAGCTCTGTTGTTGCCTTTGAGATGAGGCGCAAGCGACATGCGATTGTTTGTGCTTCAGTTTCATTTGCTAAATAATTGGGATAATAATACACACAGCATCAGGTAGTTAGGATTTAATGAGAGAAGGCAGGAGAAGCAGGTACCCATCAATTGAGCTATTATCGCCCTCAAAGGATGGTTGGAGAGGAATAAAAGGGATGCGAAGTGAAGAGTTGTAGTAGATGCTTCATAAATGGTAATTATGACCATTGTTACCAACCCCTTCGGGAATGGGTTGTGCGTTTCCCAAAAGCCACTCAAAACTCCTTTCTTATCGCAGAGCATTGGACTCCTTTGATAAACTAGCTTTTCACCTGGGGAAACGGGTTTGCTGATCCTATCCAGGTTCAGATGACTGAAAATCAATGTGATTTGACAGCTGTGGAAAAAAGCAAACTGCACATACAGACCGATGAGCCGCAGAGCGCATCGGCGCTGGTACAGAGCAAGACCGCCGAAGCAGCTGCTGTCTGTGACCCTGCCGCCCGCCCCCTGTTCGGCGCCGGCCTGGCCTCCCATCGGCTGCTGGTAGGACCGGAGGTCTCGCTGCCTCCCTGATGCCACCGCCTCCTCTGTGGCCTGCGGGAGCACCCGGCAGTCCAGGAGCTGGGGCCCTGGCCTTGCAAACTTGCGCCCCACACCTGCAAGGTCAGGAGCATTCTCGGCTGCCTCCAGCATGGTTAGCGGCTACTGGCAAGGCAGGGCCACTGGGATCTGAGAGCTGCGGTTGCTCCTGAGATCAGGGAAGGCAAATGGTCATTTCATCCCCTACCTCTTTCCAGAGAACTGAGGGCTTCGTTCCCAGCCCCTGCTGCCTCACTCACCACCCCAAGCCCCTGCTTCCAGGTCCCCATACTATTCCTGCATTCCCGTCAGTCCATCTGTGCAACCATTGAAATGACACATCCTCGGAGGCCACAAGCCCAGGGCAGCCACCTAGTGTGACTCAGGAGACCCTCAGCCTCCTGGAGCCTCAGCTGGAGTCACAGTGAAGTGGGGAGAGTAAACCAGCATTAGCACTTCCTGCTAAGAACCAAGGGGCACATGAAAGTGAAAGGGCTTTCTCTGAGGGCAGGGTGTGCCTTCAGATGAGAGTTTCAGGGACTCCGTCATGCTCTGGGACTCTGAGAATACTCCCCGTGTAAGAATGGGGACGTTTCTCACTGGCCTTCTCCTCCTTCTGGCTGTTTTTCTGTGCGTCCTGACTTTCTTCCACTTACTACAGGGGAGGATAGGATTGTCACTGGGTCAGCGCCGCTGGAGACCATTATCTCTGAGTTCTTAGTATAAGTAACCCAGGAACCAAACTGAGGAATCTGGCTATTTAGTGTTCTCCCTATGATCTTATTTTAAATTAGCTGCTGAGTCATCATTAATCATTACGAAATAAATAAATCCTATGGCTGCTTTCCCCACCACACCAGGGTGCCCTAGGAAGAAATAGCATCTTCTTTAGACCATACCTGCCCCTGAAGACATCCATCTTTACGTTTATAGTCTCTATCCCACTGCCCCTGCCCCCCTGGCCTTCATATGTCTTGAACTACTTTCCTGATCAGTGAGTCACATGGATTGTAGGTTATTATCTGTTTCAGCTGCTCTGGAAGACACTTGCTTGTTTCTCTAGCTACAGCCCACATGGAATCCTATCTACCACTTAGCCTTTATTTTAAGCCAAATCTAAAGACACCTTTCAAGTTTGGCGAACATTCATCTACCCAGTTTCATTTGCACAGAAAAAAGAGGCTTGTTTAATTTCAGAGATAAATGTGAATGTCTCCAGCCTGGAGGAAAGGCTGCGTCAGACAACCACGACAAGTTCCTTAACTGTGTTCCAGGAAGGTGCCAGTTACCTGCAATATATTGACAATAGGTTTCAAGCAGTGAAAACGGACCACATGTTAAATGTCTTACATGTTTAATCACCACATACCTCCAACAAAGGTTAGGTACGATTATCATCTCACTTTATATATGAGGCGAGTGAGGCTAGAAGGGACAAAGTCATTTGCTCAGAACCACAGGCTAATGAGAGCCAGGATTCAAAGCAAGTTCTTTAGAACACTTTCTACCAGCCCTGCTAATTAACTCACAGTGCGTTTGTGAGGACAAAAGGCCTATGTGCTGCCCTCATTTCACAAGGGAGGGGCGAGCTCTGGGAGCCTTAGGTGTAATGAGTCGACTGAAGAGGGATGAAAGGCGTTCTTGAGCCTCATCATCCAGGAGGGGCCTGGGAGCTGCCCCGCCCCAGCCTCACGGGCGGTTGCAGAACGCTCCGCCCGTGATTGTGCGTGAGATTGTTTAATTAATTGCAAGGCTTACCTGTCACCGTATCTGCCTTCGTGAAGTGTGGCTTTCATCTTGGATCTCCAAAGCGAGTGTAAAAGCTATAATTAGTCATAATGATGGTTGTTGTTGTTTTTTAATAGTTACTTGCTATAATGTCCCTTTGACAGGTAAAGGTGCTGGGGCTTTGGGTCAGAGGGAGATGCTAAACGCGGAGACCCAAGATGCAAACACGTCAAGGTCCTTGTTCCTGGGAAGCCTTTTGGAAGGCTTAGCCATGCCTTGAAACAAAGGACTGCCCGGGGCATACAAGCCCGTCTCTTCTTGCCTTAGGGGCAGTTCACATTTCTTTCTGGATGGAGCAGAGTGGTTGCTTTCCCTGGCATTTTAAAACAGGTGTAAACAGGCCATTCCACTATGAAGGCAAAGAGGGGTTAAGGTCCAGGATGCTCCTGCAGCATACCCCAACCCCTGTTTGCTCACTGGTGACACGAAGACAGGAGTCATGATAACTCTAAGTCACAGCGGTCTTGTATCCTTGCCTGAGGTGGTCAGTCAGGTGTGAGCACTTGAGATAGAGAAGCTCAGGAAAACAATAGTCATTATACCCACTGGCGCTGGAGACAGGAGACACAGCACACAGGGCCACATGGGAAAGACACCAGGGTGGTCAGGAGACAGAAGACAGGAGCGGGGTGAACTCTGAGGCCCTGGCCTTTATTGAGGTGTCAAGGGCAGGGCAGGAAAGGGCAGAGGGAACAGTCTGGGACTGGCTAGCGCAACAATTCAATGAGCTTGGGGCTGGTCACTATTGCCTGGTACCAGTCTCTAGGATTGTTATGCCCAAGTTGCGAAATCTCCCAATGACCACCAGGGAGCCGGTATCCGATGCAAAAGCAAGAGAGTTTTTATTACCGAGCTCGAGCTGGGGCTCCCGCTGACACCGACGCAGTGGCTATAGGGAGGAGCCTCGAGCTCTAGGTTTCATTGCTTATATAGGGTTACCTTCTGTGGAAGGGTTAGGTGTTGGGTTCTAATTGGTTTTCATTTCCCAGGCTGGCCACAGGTTCTGATTGGTTCCCATTTCCCGGACTTAATTCAAGTTTCCCGGGCAGGTCATAAGTCCTGAACGTAATGGCTCGCAGGTGGTGGGGTGAGGTCAGGGGATTTCCAAAGACTCTTTCCTCAGAACACTAAAATGGAATCTTTTTTTAACAAAATGGGGTGGCTTAGGTTCTTCAGGATGATAAAGGCAGAGGAATGTTGCCACTAGGCATGTATGGACCAGATGGAGGAGGGAGCTCTGGAGTTTTTAGTTTGCAGGTCAAAGTCTTCCCAGGCAGAAGGGTTTTTATCAAGATTTCAAAATATCATAATATAGAAAATTATATAATAGAACAGTTTGTGTGTGTGTGTGTGTGCGCGCACACACGCACACACACACACGCATGCATGCTGGGAGAGGTAGATTGAGATTTGGGACAAGAGTGGCAAGAAACATTCTTCCATCTCTGAAAAAAAAAGCAAAAATCAAGAGAAGATGAACTTATTTACCTCCTCTTGAAGGAGTTCATAAAATCCCCTTGGGGAGAGTTTCTTCTCTCTCTCCCTTTCCACGGCCTCCCCTGGCTGTGTGTTTGAGTCCAGGACAATCTGAGATGGCCATCACAGGATGCAGAGGGAATGCTTTGTTTAGGCATAGAGATTCCTTGCTGTTCACCTATATTCCTGCCCTTTTGTCTCATACTAGTGAGTCCAGAATGTGCTTCTAGTTCTTTGAATGCCCTAATCCTGAAAATCTCTCTTATAATGACACTTTTTGGATTTTCAAGCCCAAAGTCGTCATTAGTAAATGGACAGGGCAGGTTTCAAACCAAGGGCTTTCTTCTTCTCAAACTACCCCACTATGTCAGAATGAGACAGAGAGAGGATCCTTGGCTGAACAGCCATTTTTCAGGAACTTATGAAGTGGGAACTCACCTTTGGAAAATAAATTCTGCCTAGGAAACAAGGGGGCCTCTTTGGAGCANATTTCACAAGGGAGGGGCGAGCTCTGGGAGCCTTAGGTGTAATGAGTCGACTGAAGAGGGATGAAAGGCGTTCTTGAGCCTCATCATCCAGGAGGGGCCTGGGAGCTGCCCCGCCCCAGCCTCACGGGCGGTTGCAGAACGCTCCGCCCGTGATTGTGCGTGAGATTGTTTAATTAATTGCAAGGCTTACCTGTCACCGTATCTGCCTTCGTGAAGTGTGGCTTTCATCTTGGATCTCCAAAGCGAGTGTAAAAGCTATAATTAGTCATAATGATGGTTGTTGTTGTTTTTTAATAGTTACTTGCTATAATGTCCCTTTGACAGGTAAAGGTGCTGGGGCTTTGGGTCAGAGGGAGATGCTAAACGCGGAGACCCAAGATGCAAACACGTCAAGGTCCTTGTTCCTGGGAAGCCTTTTGGAAGGCTTAGCCATGCCTTGAAACAAAGGACTGCCCGGGGCATACAAGCCCGTCTCTTCTTGCCTTAGGGGCAGTTCACATTTCTTTCTGGATGGAGCAGAGTGGTTGCTTTCCCTGGCATTTTAAAACAGGTGTAAACAGGCCATTCCACTATGAAGGCAAAGAGGGGTTAAGGTCCAGGATGCTCCTGCAGCATACCCCAACCCCTGTTTGCTCACTGGTGACACGAAGACAGGAGTCATGATAACTCTAAGTCACAGCGGTCTTGTATCCTTGCCTGAGGTGGTCAGTCAGGTGTGAGCACTTGAGATAGAGAAGCTCAGGAAAACAATAGTCATTATACCCACTGGCGCTGGAGACAGGAGACACAGCACACAGGGCCACATGGGAAAGACACCAGGGTGGTCAGGAGACAGAAGACAGGAGCGGGGTGAACTCTGAGGCCCTGGCCTTTATTGAGGTGTCAAGGGCAGGGCAGGAAAGGGCAGAGGGAACAGTCTGGGACTGGCTAGCGCAACAATTCAATGAGCTTGGGGCTGGTCACTATTGCCTGGTACCAGTCTCTAGGATTGTTATGCCCAAGTTGCGAAATCTCCCAATGACCACCAGGGAGCCGGTATCCGATGCAAAAGCAAGAGAGTTTTTATTACCGAGCTCGAGCTGGGGCTCCCGCTGACACCGACGCAGTGGCTATAGGGAGGAGCCTCGAGCTCTAGGTTTCATTGCTTATATAGGGTTACCTTCTGTGGAAGGGTTAGGTGTTGGGTTCTAATTGGTTTTCATTTCCCAGGCTGGCCACAGGTTCTGATTGGTTCCCATTTCCCGGACTTAATTCAAGTTTCCCGGGCAGGTCATAAGTCCTGAACGTAATGGCTCGCAGGTGGTGGGGTGAGGTCAGGGGATTTCCAAAGACTCTTTCCTCAGAACACTAAAATGGAATCTTTTTTTAACAAAATGGGGTGGCTTAGGTTCTTCAGGATGATAAAGGCAGAGGAATGTTGCCACTAGGCATGTATGGACCAGATGGAGGAGGGAGCTCTGGAGTTTTTAGTTTGCAGGTCAAAGTCTTCCCAGGCAGAAGGGTTTTTATCAAGATTTCAAAATATCATAATATAGAAAATTATATAATAGAACAGTTTGTGTGTGTGTGCGTGTGCGCGCACACACGCACACACACACACGCATGCATGCTGGGAGAGGTAGATTGAGATTTGGGACAAGAGTGGCAAGAAACATTCTTCCATCTCTGAAAAAAAAAGCAAAAATCAAGAGAAGATGAACTTATTTACCTCCTCTTGAAGGAGTTCATAAAATCCCCTTGGGGAGAGTTTCTTCTCTCTCTCCCTTTCCACGGCCTCCCCTGGCTGTGTGTTTGAGTCCAGGACAATCTGAGATGGCCATCACAGGATGCAGAGGGAATGCTTTGTTTAGGCATAGAGATTCCTTGCTGTTCACCTATATTCCTGCCCTTTTGTCTCATACTAGTGAGTCCAGAATGTGCTTCTAGTTCTTTGAATGCCCTAATCCTGAAAATCTCTCTTATAATGACACTTTTTGGATTTTCAAGCCCAAAGTCGTCATTAGTAAATGGACAGGGCAGGTTTCAAACCAAGGGCTTTCTTCTTCTCAAACTACCCCACTATGTCAGAATGAGACAGAGAGAGGATCCTTGGCTGAACAGCCATTTTTCAGGAACTTATGAAGTGGGAACTCACCTTTGGAAAATAAATTCTGCCTAGGAAACAAGGGGGCCTCTTTGGAGCAGAATAAGGAGAATCATTTAATAATTACAAGGCTCATCATGGGATCAAATCTACAGACTCTTGGCCCCTCTTACATATATGAGAATGTTGTTTAGTCATATTTCTAAAAGCAAAACACCTACACCAAAACCAGGTAACTGAAAATTACCACCTTAACCTTCAATAGGAGAGTGAATAAAGGGACCAGAACACTAGACAATAGGGAAAATAAATGAACTACATACAGGTACAGGCAACAACCTGGATGGATCACAGAAACATAAATTGAGAAGAAAACCAAGTAAGATAACACAGAGCAGAATGGCATTTCTCACAAAGCTTACCAGCACCGCACCACCCTCCGACCAACTGCACACACAGTCGAGGAATATCTAGAGAAGAATAACTTTAAAGAAAAGTCGGAGGATGATAAAATTTAGGATATGGATACTTGATAAGGGGAAGAGAGGGGCCTTGGGAAGGAAGATTCATCAATATTATTTTACTGTTCTTAAGACATTGCTTCACAGGCATGTTACACCCAACATCGTGACTGGCATACGGATGACATGAACAGATAATTCTGCACATCCTCAAAATGCGTAGTTCAGGAGACCGCTTCCTAGTGCAAACAGCTCAGAGGCAAGCCGTTTCATTCAGGGCCAGCAGGTAAACACACACTTCAAGAAAAATACAAGGGATGTGGTATGTGGGTTGAGGAAGGTAGAGCAAAAGGCTGGAAGCAAAAGCTGGGAGAATAAAGGTCTGTGGTTCCTGGTTTTATTTCTCCTTTCTTCATAAGATCCTCTCGGTTTCTGATTATGCCCTGGTTCTCACACCCTCTAAGATAGTTTTTAAGGCCCCATAGACAAGAGATGCCCTCCCCAGAACGTAAGGCTCTCCCACTTTCACTCTGGCGAATATACAGGCTGGAGAGGGAAGAGAACTGAGGTTCAAACCACCCCCTACTGGGCTCATGTTCACTCTAAAAGTGTGGCCCAATGGAGGTCTCCAGGCCTCCCAGTGACGGGGGAGACGTGAATACAATATAGATGAGATCACATTGTAAGCTGCAAGACACCGTGCTTTTATCAAGTTCTCTGAGACGGGCCACACCCAGGGTGGGGAACTGTCTGCTCTGCCCATCAGGCTCCTGGCCTCCGTTTGCTACCCTACTCTCTGTTTCATACAGATGGTCCTTGGTGTACTTAGGAATGCCTTCTCAGCTTGAGAAGTTCAAGTCTGAAAGAGTTTAAAAGAGGGAGAAGTAGTTTTAGTTCCACCCTACCCCCGAACATTGCAACTGAAGCTGTAACACAAAATATCCAGCTGAGAAGTAAATGATCTGGGTATCACAAAGACCGTCACTCAGTATCTCCAAACACTTGGGTTTGGATTATAGACTTAACCGACTATGGTTGATTCACAATGTTGTGTTGGTTTCAGGTCAACAGCAATGTGATTCAGTTAAATGTGTGCGTGCTCAGTTGCTCAGTAGTGTCCGACTCTTCGGGACCCCATAGACTATAGCCCACCAGGCTCTTCTGTCCATGGGATTTTCCAGTCAAGAATACTGAAGTGGCTTGCCATTTCCTTCTCCAGGGGATCTTCCCAACTGAAGGATCGAACCTGGGTCTCCTGTGTCTTCTGCATTGGCAGGCGGATTCTTTACCACTGCGCCCCCTCTTCATTCTTTTTTAGATTCTTTTCTCGTACAGGTTATCACAGAATATTGAGTAGAGTTCCCTGCATTATACAGTGTATCGTTGTTGGTTATCTATCTTGTATATGGTAGCGTGTGTATGTTCAAACCACGCTCCTAATGTATCCCTCCTCTCCAGGGACTTAATGTTATTTTGAATGTGTATAAGAATTAGACACCCAGGGAAGGACCTTAATGATAATAAGCCATTTCCTTCTCCAAGGGATCTTCCCAATTCAGGGATCGAAATGGCGTCTCCTGCTTTGTAGGCAGATTCTTTACCATCTGAGCCACAAAGGAAGCCCCAGTGATAATACTACTAAAACAATAATAGTAATACTGGCAGCCGTTTCTTGGTTACCTCGAGGATACACCGCACACACACTGGCAGCCTCCTGTCCAGCACCCTGTTTATTTCGGAGCACAAATTTGAGGTCAGCACCATCATTCACTGACAGGCACTGAAGAGGAAAGCAACTCTGCCCAAGAATATGGGACAATTAGAGAGAGTCTGTGCTGGAATTTGAACCTCAGTCAGCCTGGCTATGAAACCACTCACGTTATATCCAGATTCTGATACATTATTTTCCAAAGATTTAACAGCCAGGAGACTGTAACAGCCAAACTGGGAATAACCCTATTTTGTGAAGGACTTCAATTTATTTAACACACTCACCTACTCAGAGCAATTCATTACCAAGTGTTTGAGAGCCGCCTGCCTCCGGCTCTAGCCTTGAAGAGGGAGGCCAATGTCTGCATCTCGGTGAAGACAGGGATGGCGGTGGGGGGGAGGGGGTGGAAGGAAAAAGCCAGTCGGCTCTGGTCCTGTTTGCCAACTCGCAGGCTCCCTCCAAAACTCAGAAGTTGTCATTCTTGGCGAAGAGCATCCAAAACCCAGCAGTGCTCGATTGGAGTGGATTTCTCATCTGCTGCCTGGGCCCCCAGTTTCTCTGGGCAACCTGTTGGGCAAGCGGGCATCACACAGCCCTCCATCCAGGCCTGGGATGACCACAGCACAGAGCACCAGGTCCACAGCGCAGCTCTGAAACTCCGGGCCTTTCATGGGGAAACCAGGACCAGAGAACGGGAACATCGTTGATCTCAAAAAAAGAGTTTGACAGTGACTGCCCGGTCCAGAGTCCCTGCCACTGACCACCCAGCACGGGGTATCTCAAGGCAGGGCTTCCCCACTGGGGGAGATGGCTTCTGGCTCAGGACACCCGGTACTGCCTGGAGACCTTTTCACTCTTCACTGCCGGGGAAGGAGGCTGCTCCTGGCATCCGGGGTGGGGAGAGCCCCAGGGTGCTGCTAAACTGCCCACAATGCACAGGATGGCCCCCTCCCCCAGCAAAGAATCTTTCCATCCCAATGTCAACAGTACCAAGGTTAACAAAACTCAGGCTAGGTTTGGCGTTAAGGAAGCAGAGGTGGCAGAGAGCCAAGCCCACTGTAGGACAGGGACCCTCTCCATAACCACCTGCCCGCGTTCTACCAGCCCAGGCTCCACCACCCTGTGCTGAGTAGCCTGTGTGTCCCCTGCTCCAGGCCCAACAGTCCCAAACACCCGGAGCCAGCAGAGAACGCCACGATCCTGCTCGAGTCTCTCTCAGAGGAGCTGGTAAGGCTTTGAGGAACTGGCCAGGGTCGGGGAGTCGAGGCTCGGGGGCAGCAATGGGAGCCGAGGGCAGGGGTTCTTTCCCTGCAGACTCCTCAGTGATCACAGACGGGCTGGCATCCCTAGGGGAAAATCTCGCTTCCTAAGAATCACTTCTCCGTGCAGAGAGGGAGTGGGGACTTGTCTGGGAAGGGTTAAGCGCCTGTCTTCTCTTGCTGGCCTGTCTCCCAGGCGAAGCGAAGGCCGCCCCATCTCACATGGATATGAAAGACAAACTGCAGATTGAAAACAGCTGTATGCCGAGTGAATGGGCCACATGGCCGCGGTGCCACGCCGAGGTTTAGCTCCATCGGTGCCCTTTTGTTTGACTTTGGAGGAGCAGCACAAATAAATACAGTAGGTTCTGTTTAAACAAAGGACTCTGATCAATAGAGGTTTGTATAGCTTACGACCTTCCACCATAAACAGAAATCTGAGGTAAAAAATCCACAAATCCCAGATCAATTACCAGATTATTTACCCTTTTGCACTGCTAATGTTCCAATCTGCCTTGCATACTAAATAGCCAGGAAAGAAAAGGATTTTTGTTGCCAGGGAGGAGGGCGGACCTTGTGGATTTATTCGTTGTGGCAATCAAAGCATATGCCATACGTTTTCTATATAAACCCGGCTGTGGCGATTGTGCAAATTGGCTAAGACAAATTTTAAATTCCAGGACTTTTCAGTCAGTGTTACCAGTAGCTTTTTCTCTTCCTTTTCTTTCTTTTCCTTTTTTTTTTCTGAAGGGGCTTTAACCATCTGCCACAAAAACTGTTATTGCACTGTGGTTTGCTGTAAATGAAAGTACATATGTTAGGGGCTTTGGGCCTTATGCTGGTTCTTGGCAGTTCTGAAGCCTTGAGGAAAACCCCTGCCCTGGGTTTCCTGGACTCCGTTTCCCCAGGTGTAAATGTGGGCTTGCCTGGGAGAATGACTCACCAGCTCTGTGCTGTGGGCAGACAGTTTAATCTCTTGAAGCCTCTGTTTTCTCATCTGTAAAATGGGGGAGGGGGGTTACCATTTCCCTCCTGGAGTGACGACGGGAATGAAATGACGTGCAGCACATTCAAGCCTAGCCCGGCGCACAGGAAGCGGCATTCGATGGCGGGAGCCGCTGTAACTGCCATCATCGTGACTATTCTGTGTTCCTTCTCTGAAGTCCCACATTTCAACAGAGATGCAATCTTTTGGCATGAATTCTCGGAGTCAAGGGCTCGGGGAAAGGCTGGAAATTAAGAACTAGGGACTCAGAGGAGTGTGAGGTACCACTAGGAAGAGAGGAGAAACATCTTCCTAACAAGTCACGCTGGCCCCCCCAGTACCCAAAGGTGTTGGATGCCTGACCCTCCACCCTGGCTTCTGGCTTCGATGTTTGTTCATCAGAACATGATAATCCTCTAGGAGATGCTAGCTTCGGCAAACAGGATTCCCACCCTGTCTGCTAAAGTAGAAGTCCCTCCCAGGAGAGCTGGAGACGTGTGTCTGCCATGCTCACCCCCCAACCCTGGGAGGGACCCAGCGTTAGCTCAGTGCACGTGGCTGGGTCCTCAGGACTGCCCGGGAACCTCTCCCTTCCCCCCTCCCCTGGATCACAGGTCCTCACCTTTCCCTGTTAAGCCCAGACCCTCTTCTTAATCCTTGACTCTGGCCTCCCAAGCCACCAGTCACAAGGAAGATGTTAGGGCTTACCCTGTTCTCCATGTTTTTATTTTTTCCATCCATAACGCAGGAATGACAGAGAAAGCAATCTGTACCGAGAGCTGTGTTGAGAGCTTGACTCGTGATCTCACACAGCAATACCAGTGGGTCTGCATTTTACAGAGAGAGAGACTTGGGGAGGTTATTCACAGGCTGCCACATGGCCCGTGAGACTCTAAACAAGGACTGCCTGACTCGCCTCTACCAGACCCGTGGTTCTCAAATCTAAGCAGCATCAGAATTACTACACCATGGCTCCCTTTTCTAAATTTCTGCATAGTCAATGGAGGACCTAAGTTCTAGGATCATTTTTGTTCTTGTGTTTTGCTGAGAGAACCAACTTGCTTTGGAATCATCTGGGTCCTACCCTTCATCCTCAAGCATTCTACAGAAGCTGAGCTGAAAGGGAAATTCTCATTCATCATGTTTTGTGAAATTTAGTTCGGATTAAGGAATGGGAGATGGAAGAGCGGGCCGAGAGTGAAGAAAATTCTTCCAAATTAACCAAGAGGTCTAATTAGAGCAGAGGTTGGCTGTCTTTTTTAAAAGGAAAGCAGTGTCTCGAGCTGTAATTATTCTACGTATTATAAAATGCGGAAAGTCACGGGGTGGGGAAGGAGGTCTAGAAACTTGCATTCCTTAGTAATGAACTACATAAGCAATAAAAGCCTGAGTTAGAGTATTTTTTCCAAACTTTTACTCAATAAATATTCTGTCTCCAAAGTATCACAAATTCCAAATTAGCAGCATGTGGATTCACGAAATCCATTCATTTCTCCATTCATGCATCCCACAAACATTTATTGAAGCCTCTGCTCTGCGCCAGGCATCTGCTGGGTGCCAGAGGGACTCGGCGGGCGTGTGCAGCTCTGAGATGTTGATTTGAGAGAAATAAGATATAGGCTATTTCCTTGAGGGACAGGAGGAGATAAAGAGTCATAGAGGAGACATGTTTGCCTTTGTGGGTGGGTGCAAAAGTTGCACCCAGACCAAGAGCCTAGCCTATACAGATAAAAGCCATTAGTAGATTTTTTTAATCTATTTTTTTAATTGAAGTACTGTTGATCTACAATGTTGTGTTAATTACTGCTATACAGCAAAGTGACTTGATTATATATATAAATACATTTTTCCTCGTATTCTTTTCCGTTATGGTTTATCACAGGATATTGAATCTGGTTCCCTGTAGATTTGGATGGCGGTCCTTCTAGATGCTCTCACAGGCCCTTGCATCTGTCCCTTAGTTGCCCTGCTGACGTCTAAGGGCTGAAAAGTTGTCCCCATTCTCGGCCAGTTGGAGGCCCTCTTGCCAAGGTTACACCATATCCCCTATACCCCACCCCCAGGGACTGCCCACTGACCTACTGATTGACACAGGGCTACTGTGGGGTAAGGGTCCACCGTCAGCTGAATCAAATCTCTGCTGAAATTCTGATTCCAGAGCTTCTGCTAGGGTTGAGCTAGAACCAGAGTCCTGCTGGCTCCTTGCTTAGCTCTTTCCCTTGCCCTACCTTGTTCCCTCATACCCTCCCTCCTTCAGTAAGTCATGTGCCTCAACCCTGTCTCAGGCTCTGCTTCTGGGGAGCCTGATCTCAGAAGAAATTATAGTGACTAATTGGGATCTTGAAAGACACATACCTGCCTGTGTAAATAGCTTTGACATCTCCTAGTGGTAGGATTCTTGATAAGTGACTCAGCCTTCACTTGAACTGCTAATGAATCCAAGAGGGAAATCCCCCAGTTCCCATCTTTGCCCCCTTGCCTTTTAAGGAGTATGATGAGATGTTTGCACGTGTGCATATCTAAACATGCACACACACACACACACACTCGGCATAGATGTATGCCAGGCTAAGCAAAAGGAGCAACCCTGGGCTTTGAGACCTGCCACATGGAAAATTTCTTCCTAAAGACCTAAGAGTTAGGTCTCTGATAGGGCAACCTCAACCTAATCTGGTATTCTGTAACTCCCAAAAGTTTTCCTCCTGGCCTTCAGTCAAGGCCCACTCTCACAGATTTCCAAAAATTCATCTATATAATTTTGAATGCTTTTATGATTAAGCAAAAGGAAAATGAATTGTTTTATATATCACATATTTGTCCAGAAGTAGGGCAGATTCCAGGACCAGTTGATTCAGTGGTCAGTGATATCCACAAGGACTTGGATAACTTTTCCTTTCTTCTGCTCTGCTATCACCAGCTTGGGCAACAGGTAGCACCATACTTTCTTCTTCCCAGTTGCAGGCTACAGTCCTTCCTTCCATCTGCTTGGTCTGTCTGAGGTCATATGTTTGCCCTGACCAATAATAACAACAACATGAAAATGCCGTGCTCTGATTGGCTTGAGCTAATCAAGACCCACCCCTAGAGCTGAGAATGGGATGAAAGTTGTATAGCGTGCTTGGACTCCAGAGCTAGGATGTTAATTCCAGTTGCGCCTGTGCCACTTGTAGCTGTGTGACTTTGGGCATGTTATTGATTTCTCTGTCCTTCAGTTTCCTGATCTGTCTGACAGATAATATAATATGCCCCCTCCATTGGGTGGTTATGAAGAAGGTTGAATAAATCAATAAATGCCAGGCTCTTTGGCAGTCTTGGTGCGTGATGAGTGCAAGTTTTTAAATTCATGGTACAGTTAGGAAAGACAAATGGGGGCGGCAGACATTAGGGTAACCTTCCATGTCCATGATACTATCTCTCACCCAAATCCATGTTCTGACTCCTTGACTGTGTTCAGCTCAGCATCCTGAGCTGAAACATTCTGGCTAGGTGGGTAAGGTCTAAAAACCACTGTTTCTGAAATAGTTCTTGGCTTTCAAAGTACCTCCCAAGCATTTGGAAATTGTACCTCTGAGCGCTCCTCTTAGTAATACCATCTCTTACCTAAGCCCCACCCGAAGCCCATCATTAAACAGCTTCTGAGCTTGGACAGAGTTGTCAGCTCGAGGAGACGCTACCTCAGAAGGGAAGGCGGGACCCACCTGTCTGCCCGTCTCATGGGCAGCACCACCATGGAGGGGCTGCCCTGGGTAGGCCTGGTTTGCTTCCAGAGGCAGTGGGAAAGCAGACAGAGCTAATCATATCATGCCCTTTCCAGGCCTGCAAGATGGAGGCCCTCACACCGTGAAGCCACAAGGGCAGGAATGAGAGTCAGGCCAGAGGAGGTGAGACAGGGGAAGAGTCTAGGGGTGAATATAGCGATGAAAGCATCAAGAGAAAGTAGAAATACCTCCCATCGGGGCTGCTTATCAGTGCTCGATTTAGTTAACAGTCTACATTAACCCTAAAGTTGGAGTTTGTACTTAGGGACAACTGGATGGGTTTTAGAAGATCACTGAATGCCTTCATTTATACACAGGTGTGTGTGTGGGCCTGGGTGGTGGGACTTTTCCAGTGGGAAAGGCTTCAGCTTCTAATGAAGTCTCAGAAAGGTTGCAATCCACTGAACTGGAACAAACTCCCCAAATCATGAAATTAACCACTTGTTCATTCCCCTATGGCTTCTGACCTTCAAAGAGGTTGGTTAGCAAATTATCTCTCTCAGATCCAGTAGTTGATTAAACTGAGGCCGGGATCTTGGGGGTGCTTAGAACCCTAGTGTATCATGCCGGGGGCTTGGGCCCAACCTCGCCCACCCTGAGCCACCAACAAGGAGTCAGAGAAGCTCGTTGCTGGGCTTTAACATGATTCAATGGGCTTCCCTGGTGGCTCAGACAGTAAAAAATCTGCCTGAAATGCAGCAGACCCGGATTCGATCCCTGGGTTGGAAGATCCCCTGGAGAAGGGAATGTACCCACTCCAGAATTCTTGCCTGGAGAATCCCATGCACCGGGTTGCAAAGAGTCGGACACGACTGAGTGAGTAACACACACAAATAACACACAACGTGATTCGATACCTTGCACAAGAATGAAATTAATTAGCAGAATGTTGAGCTCCATGGCCATACAGAGCTCCACTGCTTACTCAGCAAGGCTCAAAATCTTACCCTTGAGTCTCTTGGGGCAGCTGTTCAAGTCCCGCCTGGGCTTCAAACAGTTCCTTCCCAGTTCATGACCAGATACACGTAGAGTTGGAAGGTCTGTATTTAGGAACAACAATTTGACAGTAATTTTATCTGCTTGACTTACTAGTTTAAAAAATGGGGCTTGCATTTTGTATTGTTCCTTCACGTCTTTTTTCGATAATTGATTCTTGTGGTAGTTTATATAATTGTAATTCTGAAATAAATATATAAAGTTTTGAAAAATTGCTCTTCACGTAGAGTTTGAGAAGAACTGATCCAGACAGTCTTTGCCAGGTTCCTCTCCTTGCATCTCAGATCTCCATCCCCAAGACATCTGTTGGGCTGAGGTGTGGGGTCCATGGATGGATGAAGTCGAAGCAGAAATCCAAATGTGACATTTCTTCAAGGGCTCCTGTGACCTGAAAATTCATGGCATTTTTCACTTCATTCCACAAAAGGTCCACATTAGTGGATCTCTTTTATATTAAATTATTGTATATTAATATACAAAAGTTGGTTGCTGTCATTTATTTTCCAGTTGTCAAGGAAAATTTTAGCTGCAAGACACACAGTAAGATTTTTGTTTGTTCGTGCCTTGGAAGAAAGACTCATGTTTTGCACGTGGCTTTGCGTGTCCTGTGAAACCCGCTCCCGCTCCCCTGGGAAGTAGTAGCTTTTGTCATTTTGAGAAGCAGCTTTGCAGCAGATATTCAACAGCAGTAAGGTCTCAATTTCAGATTTAAGAGCAATTGAGTTGTTCCCAATTGAGTGGGAGAGGGTTTGGGGGGTTGGTTTTCAAAAAACAAATTTATGTTCAATAGTTTTATACAAATGTGGTTTTCAGTGTGGTCTGAGTCTAAGCACAAACTCTTACGTAGTGTTCACTCTGTGTTAGGGAATGTTCTATGTAGTTCTTCCGCATCAGCTCATATAATGCCCTGAGATAGGTGCTTTTAATAATATTATCTCCATCTCATAGATGCAGTACTGAAGCACAGGAGGCTAAGTCACGTGCCTGGGTCACAGGCCCAAGGTCACAGGCCTGGGAGATAAAAGAGCTCAGATTCCTACCCAGGCAGCCTGGGGCCAGAGACTTGCTCTCAACCTATGCCCTGGACTGTATCTCCCAAAGCCCTCCAAATGGGACTGCTTAGGGGCTGTCTTGATGCAATAAAGCTACAACCGCATGGAGACTCTTACTCCTGCATTTGACTCAGGACCGAAGAATTAGAGGGAAGCCAAAGTCCGACACAGACCTACGTGAGACTGCTACGAGAGTCAATTGACTGACCGGGAAACTGGTGATTAGACTAACTAGATGAACGCACTGTGCATTCTGCCACCTACGTGATAGTCTGAAGTTGGGCCAGTGTGAAGAAGAATTTTGTTTGGGGCTGTCCAGTTCAATGCACCCTGGCTAGAGCAATTTGCTGGAAAGCCAGGGACAGTTTTACAGCCCCGAGGACACCCCATCAATTCCACTAACTCTTTGGCCACGCCTGACTGTGTCATGGCTCTGAAGATGCAGCCTTTGTGAATTATCCACACGCCAGCCCACATCAGCATTCGATTTGGTGCTTCAAGCATCCCATTTGGTTTTGAAATTAGTTGAAGAGGGTGCTATTTAGGGGCCATGTGAAAAAAAAAGAAAAACTATATAATCCGTCTTATGCTTATGGAAAAAAAAACTGCTGTGTTCTGATTAACAGCACGTGACGCTGAAATATATCCCTGTGAAAATGACCTCCATTTGCAGTCTGATTTTGATTTGCAGTCTGTGGAATTAAATTCCACCTCACTGGTTTTATGTTTCCCCCATCGTTTGTCCATTCACTCACCAAACATTTATTGAGCGCCAACTGTAGCCAGGCCCGGTGCTGCGTTCTCAGGGAGGCCACGGAAGGAGGCTGTTAGGGGATGGATACGCCCTGATCTCTGTGTTTGAGGAGTTCCATGTTTTCAGGAAGATGGATGATAGCAGGGCAGGAAACAGGCATGCCCAAGCCTATGACAGATCCCCAGTTAACCCATTTTCTAACTGCTTGATTACTTCAGTTATTATAACTACCAAATTGTATATAGAGTTCATAATTGAGTTATTGTGTGTACGTGTGTGTTAGTCATTCAGTCGTGTCTGGCTCTTGGTGATCCTGTGGACTGTAGCTCTCCAGGCTCCTCTGTCCATGGGATTCTCCGGGCAAGAATACTGGAGTGGGTTGCCATGCCCTTCTCCAGGGGATCTTTCCAACCTAAGGATCGAACCCAGGTCTTCCTCTTTGACAGGCAGATTCTTGACTGTTAGAGACACCAAGGAAACCCCAACTGAGTTTTCATTTACTATTTCTTTACAACTAAGTTTGAAACAATCAACTGGATGCCTACGAGGCTAAATTCAGGATGAATGAATAGATGTGGGAATGAATCTACTTGATTCATTCATGTCCAGATAAACCCAACAGAGGACCAAAATATTTCCCTAACACATCTGCGTCTATTCTAGCAACAGCTATGTCTCCATCTTCCCCAGGCTCCACAGAACACCTCCATATCCATCCCTGAACTACTTCATGGTAACAAAGTCGGAAAATAGGTGTAATCATCTAGACAGAGGTAGGCGGCTCCCCCAGGGCCACCCGGCTAGCTGATGGTAGAGCAGCGTCTCTAACCTAGGTCTTCTCATTCCAAACACCGTCCTGCTGCTCTGTTTATTTATTGAATATCCACCGTACATTTGGCTTTGGATTCGCTGTGTGATTGGCCAGTATAATTTCAATATCCAGATGCTGAGTTATCGGGGTCCCCTGGTCTGTCATTTTATGACTGCAGGTAGGGGGTCATTCTGTATCCAAGAAGGGCACCTCCTACTGCAGTAGCATTCACGATAAACCCAGGTGGGACAGCAGAGGATGAGGTGGTTAGATAACATCACCGACCCAGAAGACATGAATCTGAGCACATTTCAGGAGATCGTAAAGGACAGAGAAGCCAGGCGTGCTGGAGTCCATGGGGTCACAGGGTCAGACACGACTTAGTGACTGAACAGCAAGCCAGTGGGACACACAGAATCTTTCAGAAACAGGTCTTGACAGTTCACTCCATTCACCTTCCTGGCTTCTAAACCCTCCTATTTCCTTCACTGTTTAAAGGGATTGCTCTCTGTAAAAATCTTCAAGATGGTCATTAAAAAACACAGACTTCTTTTGGCGGAGGGGGGAGTTGACTCAAATGGGAAACACAGCTCAGCTTTTTGAAAGTCAAAGTGGCCTTTGTGTTTAGAAATTAACTTTTTACAGCACCCCTGGGGGGTAGTTATTACTCATTGGATACTTTTAGGAATGTAAATGCGATCGATTAATTGATGGTAAAAAATTATATTATGTAAATACAAATTCAGAATTGAGTTTGGTGTTCGCAGTGGCCTGAAAACATTTTAAAAGGCCAGGGGAGGCCTGAGGTAATTGGAAATTTTAGTCCTTGCTATTAAAAAAGAAAAAAATAAAAGAATGAAAGAAAGAAAAAGTAGGTTTGCAACAAACTTGGAAATGAAGACCAGAGTGTTGTGTCTTTCTGTTTGATAATGTTTTCACAATCTGTTGCCACAATCTAACTGCACCATAGAGAATCTAATGTAAGGATTCAGATGAGCTTTTGTTCTACCCTTTTTGTTGGAAATTCTGCCCTACATGTCTTATCAAGCTTATAAAGCTCATAAACACTGGTACCCCAAACAATTTAGGAAGATAGAAAGGCAAAAACTGAAAGAGGAAGAAAAAAGAAATCATGGTGATAAAATGAAATTGAAGAGAGTAATACAATAGAAACTGGAGCCATTAATTTTTATAGCTGATTCAGCTACTAATATTTTATGAGGTTTAGAAATATGAGCATAAAAAAAGCATCCTCATATCTCCCTTGTTCTCTTTCTGTTGTTGTTTTAATTCAAAGATAAGCCCATCGTATTTGTACCTCGAATATGGCCATATTACAGTTAAACACCCGTATGGTAGAAAACATTCTGTTCATTGGAACTTTTCCAAATCATTGTCCTTTTGTTTTTGTTTAGCCTGGTTTTCCACTTTTCCTGACAGATATTCAAGGGCCACTTCACATGCCATTTCTTTTCCTTGCCCCTTTATTTCTATCCTTCTTTCTTTTATCCTTTTAACTTATCAGAGCTCATTTCCAGTTAAATCGCAGCAGGGTTTGTGTTTACTAGCTTTCCTGGACTGGACTGCCCGCAATGTCTCCATTTAAATGTAGATTTTGACTTTACACTGGGGAGGAAGTGCGAGCCTTTCTGCAGTAGAATTAACATCAAGGTGAAAATATAAGCTTGAAAAAGACGCCTCGCCTCGTTTCCTTAAATAGGGCTGTGTGGAACCAGTTCGGATATTCTGAGCCGTTTATTTACAAGTTGCCTTGTACTCCACGGGGGAAAACTTTGCCCAAGTCAGATCAATATATTTATTGAGGCCACAACATCAAAGTTTTAGGTCAAGAAAATCAAATGTTGGGGTAGCACACAGCCTGGTGTAGATAGCAACGAGATGGGTGGGGAGGGGCTACTCTACCCATGACCTTTCGGAATTAATGATAACTATGATTGCAAGGGCGTGTTTAAGAACCATTCACATCTCACTATGAAGACATGGAGTAATGCACGCGCTGTAAATAAACCTTTCTCACACATGAGACATGGTGCATTTGGGTCCTACTTCTCCCCTGCGTATTCCACACACACTTTTAAAATTTTAGCTGAACTACGATGATATCTAAGAAGTTCATTCGAAAGTTTTTTTTAAAAATTATGATTTTGCCCTCTCCTGCCCCATTTTAATGATCGGCCATTAAAGAAGAAGCAAAACTGAACACCCATGCTCACATCTAGATAACTTATACAGGGTTTTTTTGTTTGTGTTTCTTAGCTCTTTATGAGACAGTCTTGCTCCTAACCAGCACTGACCTGAGAGCCTTCTGGGTCATCCAAATGATTCCATGGGACAAGTAAGCCACTGTGTCAAGAGCTCTTCAAAGATCCTGTGCCACTGAGCCTGTAAGGGTACCTGTGCTTGTAAGATTACATGTCTTGATTTAGTTTACCAAAAGCATGGTAGTCCGCCTCTCCTAATGCCTTAAATGGAACCCTGATCATACCGCAGGGAAATGGTTCCTAGTTTAATTCCATATGATACTTAACCTGCCACCATGAATGAGCCCCTTTTTGCTCATCTATAAACTGAGAATAGCAGGGGTATTTGTACCATGAGTTGTTTGGGGGATTTATACACCTAATGCTTACAAAGGTCTTAGAATAGTGCCTGGCATGAATACAGCTCTATAAACGTTGGGAAGTCTCACACATACACACACACACACACACACACACGCGCGCGCACGCGCGCGCACGCTCTCTCATGTGTACATGCCTGTGTGTATTTGTAGATGTACGGTTCTCTCCTGGAGACTTCTGCAGCCAGACAGAAGAAGGACAAAAGAGTAGTTGTAGACTAAAGTCAAGTATCGTTTATTTTCTGGAGACCTTGATATAAGAAAAAGTAGAGGGGAGAAAGGCCTTCCACGAGCTAGAGGCCAGAGATAAGACAACGGTTAGGGAGTAATGTGAGAACCGGCAGAAATGAGAGGCGGGGAGGCAAAAGCAGGTATTTTAGTGAAGATCCCCGGATGCCTGACTTGGCTCAGAGGCCCAGGATCTCCAGAGAAATGTGGGGCTGAAAAGTTCAGCTTCCCTTCCCACTTTGACCGTCAGACCAAGGCAACCACTGTTTGCACCTCATCTGGTCTAAATAGTCAGTTTACAAATGGGTGTTGTTCAGCATCATGTGTTATATAGATGCTTTATATTTATTTAAGAACTCAGTTTCAAGGAATGTTTTCCAGACGTGCGGTTCACCGCAGCGGACAGCTGTTGATATTCTGATCCCATGAGCATTATAATATGTTTAAAAATTGCGACACTTTTAAAACCAGATGTTCTACATAAGCTGCGCTCGGGGGAGGGGGAGGGAAGAAAGAAAGAGGAAGAAGCGGGGCGGAGGATCTGTCGCTTGGCGTGACACCGGGTCCCTCTCGCTCACCGAGAAGTCACATCACACTGAAGCCAGCCCCAAAACTTTCTTCTGGGTTTTCTTCTGCAGAAAAGCTTAAAGGCAAATTGTTTTAACAGGAAGGGAAGTTCTTTCTCCAGCGAAGACAAGCAAGAAAGTTGCAGCTAAAGCCTGAAGATCAGGCCCTGGCACGGCTGTGGTTCGAGATTCTTTGCCACGACTGTTTTCTGGGACACACAGAGTGTGCTGCGCGCACTGGTTCTCGGCCCTTCTGAGGTTCCGTGTGGACTGGTCGACTTTAAAGCAGCCTCCGCCTTCCTTCGAAGAGTTCCTTTGGGCGGAAGCAGGCCTTGTATGATGCGTAGGTGGGGCTATGTGTAAGCATGGTGCAGTCTTGTGATTAAAAGTGGAGCTTCTGGGGTCACTTTATGAGGGTTCACCTCCCAGCCCATCACTTGCTGAGTATACAGGTTGAGATCCTTTATCTAAGGCTCCGTCTATGCCTCCATAAAACAGAGACCACAGTGGAACCTATCCAACGAGGAAGTCTAACGAGGAAGAGGAAGCACTTAGCACACTGCCTGGTCTGTAATAAACACTCAATACATGTTAGATACTTTACAAGGAAGCCTTTTTTTTCCCTAACTCAAAGTATTTAAGATGAACTTGCTCTGAGAAAAAATTTAACCACTCTCCAACCTCCCTTGAGATAATGAGATAATTTAGGGTGTCTTAAGTCAGTCTTGGACATGACTAGTCCACACAGTTGGAAATGATCCGTTTGGGGAGAAGTGGAGGGGCTGTATCCATAATGGAAAGGCAGCACAGCCGGACGGTCCAGGTCTCGGGGGGCCCTACAGCTCCCAAACTATGTGGCCTCATTGAGAGCCTCTGAGTCCTGGGCCCCAGTTTTCCAACTGGATCCTCGACAACACCTTCTCTCTTCAGAGCAGGGGGCATGAAGCTAAAAGGAGCCAATTTAGGGTAAGTGCCTTGCACACAGGAGGCACTCAATCCGTGTTTATGTCTTTTATTCCATCATCCGTACGGATGCTAAGGACATGTTTTTATGTATTTATCAGATTGGCTCCACCCAAGGGCAGAATTTATCTGTATCCCTCACGCAGGCTTCCCTGACGGCTCAGTGGTAAAGAATCTGCCTGCCAATGCAAGAGATGCAGGTTCGATCCCTGGGTCTGGAAGATCCCCTGGAGAATGAAATGGCAACCCACTCCAGTATTCTTGCTGGGATAATCCCATGGACAGGGGAGCCTGGTGGGCTACAGCCTATGGGGTCACAAAGAGTCAGACACAACGGCAACTAAACAACAGCTCCTCAGACATCCTCTCTGATAAAACCCAACCCATCAATGAACCATCCATCCATCCAAGCAACAACACAAATACAAGCAAAAGTAAGAAAACAGAAATGGTTGAGCAAATGAAAGCAACAGCTTTAATGCTATCCATTGACCTTTGTCGACAGCCCATGGCCTGACCCCTCCTTACCGCTCTAGTCCGACTCTTGTCGGACTAGAGCCTTCTGCACGGGGTACCCGACTCCTTGTGCTCTTTTCACACTGAACACTTCCATCCCAGCCTGGAGTGCCTCGAGTTACCCTTTCCTATGCAGCTGTCTTTCCTCTTTGACTGTACGCTGCTTGCAGGACAGGGGTGGGGTCCTACCCACCATGTTGTCTCGGCCCAGTGCTGTTCCCGGAGAACTGCATACCTGCTTGGCGGATGAATGGATGAGGGAACGCACGGACGATGCCGGGATGGATGGGTGAGTGGATGTGATGGATGTGACGGGTGGATGGGTGACTCATCTGGGACTGGAACGGTAGGTCTCTGACCTCGGCTCCTAGCACAGCTTTGGTAGGGTGGTTCAGAGATTCAGTAGCTGACTGTGACCCATAATATCAACAGCGACAAAGAGCTGATGGTGCGCTCAGACCTTCCCTAGGCACTCGTTGGACTTTATCTCTAGTGAGTTCTGTGTGCCCAATGTAGCCCATGCGGGTTTGGCAGATCAGCTCTACCGACTTCTCCAGATCACCTCTCACCCTCGCCGTCTCTTTCTCTGGGCTGCACACTTGCCAGCATCGCCTTAGCTTCTCTGCATGCTCGAGGTCCCTTTACCTGCAGTGGCTTAGAGATATTTTGCTCCCACGTTCTCCTGCCTGACTCCCCCCCATCCTCTGGGGATGGCATCAGTGTAGCTCCTTTAAGTGGATTTTTGTAAGGTGCTCCTCCCCACCCGCCCCAGGCTCTAAACTGGGTAAGACCCCCTCTGTGATTTGTGCCGCGGCTCCTGCTCCTGCTCCACATAGCACTTACCACAGTTCTAATTATGCGGGAACTGATGTGATTACCAGTTTCATGTCTGTCTGCCTAACCACAGTGTAAGCTTGCGGAGCGCATTCACTGGCGTAACCTCAGAGCATTGCTGGGGCCTGATGGAGTGACTATTCTTTAGAAATATCCACGACCTTGACATCAACACGGAGGGAGCAGGGGTCCATGAAGCCCCCCAAAATTGTTTGCAGAGCACAGGACTGGTTGTCGGCTGGCACGAACCAGGACCTTCATACCAGCTGTTTACAGCACGTGTCCATTCTGATCAGTTCGATCTGATCAGTTAGCTATGGAGATGGTCGATATCTCGGGTGTTATATCAGGTTTTCACAAAGGTTCGTAGCAGAACCCTGTCCTCCCAAAGGAAGCTAGGAGCTGCTGCTCTGGAGTCTGAAAGTAGACCGTGTCATGGAAAGTTCTCGCAAACCCTCGGGACCTCTGCCACGAGCCCAGGCCTCCATCTGTGCCTGCCTCGTGTGTCTTCCCTGACACAAGGTCCCTCGCAGCTGCATGTCACACATGAGAGATATTCCGGGTTTCTTGAAGTCATTGGTGACTTATCTGTGTGGAATGAGGGGCTCACTGAGAAAGACACACACACGGAACAGAACAACATACGTAACAGTTTCTCTCCTCTGAGGAAGACATGCTCCAAAACGTCTGAGGAGAAAGACTTCAGCGGCCTGCAAGCAGACGGGCGAGCATCCCCTCCAGGCATGCCCGGGGCGCCAGGAGGAGAAGGAGCGCAGGCTGAGCGGCCGTCCCTTCTGGAGGTGGGGATGTGCCGGCCCAGCCCTGCCTGGATGCCCTCTCACACACGCCAGAGAAAAGGGTTGATGGTTACAAGGCACCACATGCCATCAGCCGTGAGCCCAGGACCGCTGTCATCCCCGTGAGCGTACGATCAGAGCCTTGCTTTCCCAAGGCTATTCATGTCACGAGTGGCTAGAGTGGGGTTCATCCTGGAGTCTCTGTCTAGGCTGACCCCTAAACTACCATACACTGTCAGGGGCACCAGGGCTCTCCTCTTGGACAAAGAGGTCATCTACGCTGGCAGAGTTATGTAATCACTGGACAACTACTGCATGTTTGGTGCTGATCACGATGGTGGGCATAGAGCTGTGGGCAAGTCCCACTCATCCCCTGACCTCTGGAATGCAGTCTGGAGGAAATGAACTTGAAGCACTTATTTACACTGGAAGAGTTCAAGGATGGGAGAGGGAGTACAAGTAGGGGGAACTCAAAGGCCAGCCCAGGACACCAGACACTCAGTCAAGAAGAAGACGCACNTTCCAATGAATATTCAGGACTGATTTCCTTTAGGATGGACTAGTTGGATCTCCTTGCAGTCCAAGGGACTCTCAAGAGTCTTCTCCAACACCACACTTCAAAGGCATCAATTCTTCGGTGTTCGGCTTTCTTTGTAGTCCAACTCTCACATCCATACATGACTACTGGAAAAACCCTAGCTTTGACTAGATGAATCTTTGTTGGCAAAATAATGACTCTGTTTTTTAATATGCTGTCTAGGTTGGTCATAGCCTTTCTTCCAAGGAGTAAGTGTCTTTTAATTTCATGGTTTCTGTCACCATCTGCAGTGATTTTGGAGCCCAAGAAAATAAATTCTGTCACTGTTTCCACTGTTTCCCCTTCTATTTGTCATGAAATGATGGGACCAGATGCCATGATCTTCATTTTCTGAATGTTGGGTTTGAAGCCAACTTTTTCACTCTCCTCTCTCACTTTCATCAAGAGGCCCTTTAGTTCTTCACTTTCTGCCATTAGGTTGGTGTCATCTGTGTATCTGAGGTTATTGATATTACTCCCAGGAATCTTGATTCCAGCTGTGCCNCAGATGCCATGATCTTCATTTTCTGAATGTTGGGTTTGAAGCCAACTTTTTCACTCTCCTCTCTCACTTTCATCAAGAGGCCCTTTAGTTCTTCACTTTCTGCCATTAGGTTGGTGTCATCTGTGTATCTGAGGTTATTGATATTACTCCCAGGAATCTTGATTCCAGCTGTGCCTCATCCAGCCCAGCGTTTCTCCTGATGTACTCTGCATATAAGTTAAATAAGCAGGGTGACAATATACAGCCTCGACATATACCTTTCCCTATTTGGAACCAGTCTGTTGTTCCATGTCCAGTTCTAACTGTTGCTTCCTGACCTGCATACAGATTTCTCAAGAGGCAGCTCTGCTGGTCTGGTATTCCCATCTCTTTCAGAATTTTCCACAGTTTGTGGTGATCCACACAGTCAAAGGCTTTGGCATAGTCCATAAAGCAGTTGATGTTTTTCTGGAACTCTCTTGCTTTTTTGATGATCCAACGGATGTTGGCAATTTTATCTCTGGTTCCTCTGCCTTTTCTAAATCCAGCTTGAACATCTGGAAGTTCACAGTTCATGTACTGTTGAAGCCTGACTTGGAGAATTTTGAGCATTAGTTTATTAGCGTGTTAAATGAGTGCAATTGTACGGTAGTTTGAAAAGTATTACTTAGCCATTAAGAAAGAATGAAATAATGTCATTTGCAGCCACATGGATGGATCTAGAAATTATCATACTAAGTGAAGTAAGTCAGACAGAAAGACAAATGTCATATGATGCACTTATATGTGGACTCTGAAAACAATGAATTTATTTACAGAAATAGACTCACATATAGAAAGCAAATTACAGTTACCAAAGGGGAAAGAGGTGCAGGGACAAATTGGAAGTTATCTGTAATATAGTAGTATTTTGGTACAGACTGCTTCCAAATTGGGAAAGGAGTATATTAAGGCTGTATGTTGTCACACTATTTAACTTATATGCAGAGTACATTATGTGAAATGCCAGGCTAGATGAAGCACAAGCTGAAATCAAGATTACTGGGAGAAATATCAATAACCTCAGATATGCAGATGACATCACCCTTATGACAGAAAGCGAAGAACTAAAGAGCATCTTGATGAAAGTGAAAGAGGAGCGTGAAAAAGCTGACTTGAAACTCAGCTTTCAAAAAACTAAGACCATGACATCTGGTCCCATCACTTCCTGGTGACGAAGAGGAAACGATGGAAACAGTGAAAGACTTTATTTTGGGGGCTCCAAAATCACTGCAGATGGTGACTGCAGCCATGAAATTAAAAGACGCTTGCTCCTTGGCCGAAAAGTTATGACCAGCCTAGACAGCGTATTAAAAAGCAGAGGTATTACTTTGCCAACAAAGATCCGTCTAGTCAAAGCTAGGGTTTTTCCAGCAGTCATGTATGGATGTGAGAGTTGGACTATAAAGAAAGCTGAGCAAGGAAGAACTGATGCCTTTGAACTGTGGTGTTGGAGAAGACCCTTGTGAGTCCCTTGGACTGCAAGGAGATCAAATCAGTCCATCCTAAGGGAAATCAGTCCTGAATATTCATTGGAAGGACTGATGCTGAAGCTGAAACTCCAATACTCAGGCCACCTGATGATGGCAACACAATGCGAAGAACTGACTCTTTAAAAAAGACTCTGATGCTGGGAGGGATTGGGGTCAGGAGCAGAAGGGGACGACAGAGGATGAGATGGTTGGATGGCATCACTGACTCGATGGACATGAGTCTGAGCAAGCTGAGGGAGTTGTGGACAGGGAGGCCTGGCTTGCTTTGAGACCATGGGGTCTCAAAGAGTCGGACATGACTGAGTGACTGAACTGAATATAGTTATCTGTATAACAAAGACCTACTTAGTCGCACAGGGAACTATGTTCAATATCTTACAATACTGTATACAATATTATTCCATTGTTATAATTATTCCATTATTATATTCAATTATTTCATGAATATAATGGAAAATAATCTGAAATATATATCACTCCACTCAAACCTTGTAAATCAATTATACTTCAGTACATACAAGTAGATCTATTATATACAGTTACAACAATTATTATTATTTTCCCCCTTTTACTATTGGGGAAATGGAAGCATGATGAGACTAAAGATCTTGTCAGAGGTTACCCAGCTAGTAAGCTGCGAGACATAGCTTGAATCCCTTTCTGTGCAATACCAAAGCCCGTGATCTTTCCACTGGATGCTATTGCTTTGACACACGCCAGTGTTTTTGAAACTCAGAGGAAAAGGAAAGCTTCTGGCAGCTCAGCAAAGGCAGTTATGAACGAACCAAAACCACGCTTGCTAAACACATCTATCAGCTGGAGTGGACTGTGGAGTGTTGGAGAGACAAGGAAAGAGGGCCTGGAAAGGTTGATGGGGTCACAGGATATCCCAGTTCCAAAAGATGGGGTCTAGGCTCTATCCTCTTGGTGACATGGTGCCTCTGACCCCTTCAGACAAGCAGCATAATTTGTTAAGAATTATTTCTTGGACTGGAATATTGGGAGAGGATGGAACAGGCAGGCCAGCCAGAAGGCTGTTGCAATAACTTTCCCAAGGAGTCCCAGACCTGGCTTGCTATCCCGACGTGAAGAAATGCGTGTATTTATTTGCCCAAGTCATTGGTGCCAGCTCCCCATCAAGACATCCAAGGTCAGCATCTGCTCAAGCCTGCGGCCCACCCTTGCTCACGACACTTTAGACCACTGATCTTTCATGTGATCAGTCATTCATGTGGGCTCCGCTCTTGCCCAACTCAAGAGCGTCACACTTGCTACCTTTGTTCCTGGAAAATAGTCTCTGTGTTCAGAAGACCAACTCCAAGCCATCTTTACACAACCTTCCAGCCTCCGCCGCATTCCCGCTTCCTTCTGGGACATCTCCCTGGTCCTTCAGAGAGCCTGGTTGGCACCCCGCTGTGTGTCCCCATAGCACCATGACCTTCACGCTCACCTCATCTATCACGATTTTATTAATTAATTCAACAAGGTGCAGTGACTCGATTCACCTCTCTGACGCCTCCCTGAGTGGAAGCTTGATGATGTCAGAGCTGCTTTGCTGAGCACAGTACCTGGCCCACAGTCAGCACAAATAAATATTTTCTGAAGGACTGTGGGAGAGGATTTATGATGTTCAGCCTGAAAGTGCGGGGTAGGATGAAGTGGGTTTGGATGAAGTGAAGTAAAAAGGAGGAGGAGGTCGAGGGCTGGAGCCTGGCCTTGTACTCCACAGCTGACTATGGCCAGAGGCCATTCTCAACAGCAGGAAGCAGAGATTAGCAATTAATTGACTAGGTTAAACCAGCTCCAAGAAAGGGAGGCAGCAATACCCACAGCAGGCGGCCTGCACAGGACGCCTCTGACCGCGGCTCTTCTGTTCACGTGCTTGGGTCCCTGCCCATCGTGACTGAGGCGGCCGTTCCTGTCCCAAGTTCCATCTCTGTGGGGTAGGGAGAGTCCTCATGTGTAGGTAAAGACCATGTGGAACAGCCAGATTCTCTCTCCCTCAATGTCCAAATGAAAAAAAAAAAACACCACTCGAATCCAATGGAAAAGAGCTTCGTTTCTCGAATTCTTGCATGATAGGAATTGTCTGTCTATTGCCTTTGTATCTGAATGATAGTTTGACTGGATATAAATTTTAGGGTTGCATTTTCTTTCCCTGAGGGCGTTTTATACATTGACCCCACTGTCTTCTGGTATGGAATTGTCACGCGCGGATGTTCCTCGGTTCTTTGTCTCGTCACAACAAAGATTTGGAGTGACGGACATTAAAGCCCCCTCAAGCGTGTCACAGCTCTCAGGTCTCGGATGGACCATGTTACAGCTCTTAGACAAATCAGTGTTACAGCTCAGTGTTACAGCTCTATTTTATTTAGAAGATAGCAGGAAAATCCATCTTCGAGGCGTGAGGGCACGTCGATCTAAAGACACGAGGAGAAGAGTGCCCCAGCACGAGAGAGAGAGAGAGAGCTGGCTTTGGCTCCTCTGTTTATATGTTTCTCTCTCCCTGGGCCTGTCCTATGTACATTGGGCCGGCCAGAAGTGTTGTTTGTTTTCCCTGAGGTCCTCACTCTGGTCCTCGGACCTTCTTTTGTTCCATTTTCGCGGGCTTTTCCCTTCCTTGTCTCGTAGCCACCGCCATTTTGGACTCGTTTTCCTGTTTTACCTACCTAACAGAATTATCAAAAATAAGTCCTGAAGCCAGTCTAATTTTTTCCCCTTGATATATAATTTAACTGGATTGTCATACAATTTCTTTCTTTTTGCAGCTTGAGAATTGTGCAAGAATATATCTCAGTATAAACTAATTTCTATCAGTTTTTCCTAGGGAGCTTCATGCTCTCTTAAATTATAGCCTCAAAAATTTTTTTCTGTCTTGTTTACATTATTGCATCTTTGTTTGAAGCATAACAGTTGTGTTATGTTGAATCTCTTTTGTTTTCCAGTGCTACTTATTTTTTTATCTATAATGTCTTCTAACTCTTTAAACCTGTAAAATCACACACTGTTTTATTTCAGGGAAACATTCTTGAGTTATATCACTGAATATGTCTTCTCATTGTCTAGTGTAGGCGTATCATTTATACCTAACACACATCACTTATGTCAAATCTCTTTTATATCTGTATCCCATTGCTATTATTTTCTGTCAAATCCCTTTTAACTCTCGTCCTTGGTTAAATTTAATTTTAATCACACTCTCAAGTCTGCCTTGCTGTCCCTAGTGATTTGTCAACAGCTCTGCCTAGTGTGACTGTCAACGGTCTTGGTTTCTGCAATGGTTTTGTGTTCCTGGTTCACAGCTTTCCTGAGTTTGGCCGTGTCATTTCTCCTCTGCTTCTGTTGTCTTATCCTCTATTCCTGGAGCCTGCTGTGGTCTCACTTCATAGAGGTCATGGTGTGGAGTATCTCTTGGAACAGCCAGCCATGGGCGCAACTGTTGCTGCCAGGTTCCCCTGAGATAACCTTCTCCCTGGACCACACTACTCGAGGACAGTCTAGCACAGGATGCCTCTCAGGGAATGGAGAGTTTGCAGGCTTTAGGAGGAAGAAAGTGAAAGAGGAGAGTAAAAAGGTTGGCTTAAAGCTCAACATTCAGAAACCTAAGATCATGGCATCCAGTCCCATCACTTCATGACAAATAGATGGGAAACGGTGGCTGACTTTATTTTTCTGGGCTCCAAAATCACTGCAGATGGTAATTGCAGTCATGAAATTAAAAGACGCTTGCTCCTTGGAAGAAAAGTTATGACCAACCTAGACAGCATATTAAAAAGCAGAAAAGCAGAGACATTACTTTGCCAACAAAGGTCCATCTAGTCAAGGCTATGGTTTTTCTAGTAAGTCATGTATAGATGTGAGAGTTGGACTATAAAGAAAGCTGAGCACTGAAGAATTGATGCTTTTGAACTGTGGTGTTGGAGGAGACTCTTGAGAGTCCCTTGGACTGCAAGGAAATCCAACCAGTCCATCCTAAAGGAAATCGGTCCTGGGTGTTCATTGGAGGAACTGATGCTGAAGCTGAAACTCCAATACTTTGGCCACCTGATGCAAAGAGTTGACTCATTTGAAAAGACTCTGATGCTGGGAAAGATTTAAGGCAAGAGGAGAAGAGGATGAGATGGTTGGATGGCACCACTGACTCAATGGACATGGGTTTGGGTGGACTCTGGGAGTTGGTGATGGACAGGGAGGCCTGGCGTGCTGCAGTTCACGGGGTCACAAAGAGTCGGACACGACTGAGCAACTGAACTGAACTGAACTAAATAAACACACTGGCAGAGTCAGGCCTGTATTAGGTCTATTTACATCTTAGGTTCTAGAATCTTCCTCAAAAAATTCACCGTGGCCCAGCAGCATCAGCATCTGCAGAGGGTTGCTAGAAATGCAGAGTCTCAGGCCCCCCTGCAGACCGGCCGAGTCCCATTCTGTGCTTTCACAGCATCCCCAAGTGGCCTGTGCACACGCTACATTCATGGAGCGCTGTGAAGACCACCCAAGAAAGGCCTGCTTCCTGGGACACCATCCACTCCTGCGCTGGCTCTTAAAATGTCGGACTTCACGTACACTCCATGAAGAATGCCTTAAGGAGACAGCTCACAGCTTGAGAAAAACAGCCCATGAAAGTCTTAGAAACTCCAGAGTTGGTTAATACTTTTTAAAATGTGAGTCTTTGTCAGTTAAGATGTACTGCTCATTGGAGGGGGAGAATGGCTGTCTGAGCGAACATACTGATCAATAATTCAAATTTAGAAGTCCCATTTTTAACGCTCACACCATAACAAAATCACAGCAGGACCCAAGTTGTAATTATTACAAACTTCACCTATCAGAGATTCCGCTCTGATTCCTGTGTAGCCAGCAAAAGAGAAAGATGAGGAAAACCACTCTGCTTCTCTTAAGAGAGAGCACTTCTTCGAGACATGACCAATGGCCTGTATTATCCCCACGGGCATCTTTCACTGTGGGCCGTATCGTAGTTTGAAGGAGGATGTACCAGTCTCCGTTAATGAAGATGGAGACACTGGGTGGAGAGTCGTAGAATATAAACTCCACAAACACAACAAATTGTTTCCTGAAGACCTGAATCTATCTAACGCTGTGAATGTGGTTTTGAGGCACTCAGTTCTCTTGGGTTGTGATTTGTTTTCAGAGAGGACAGTTGATGAGAACGTAGTCTTTCCGAGCACCGTGAGAAATGTGAGTTACATGGAAGGGAGCGCTTGCTCCCAGCACAGAGCAGAAATCAATGAGGGGATTGTTGACAAGCATCTCTGAGCATCTCCGCTTCAGAAACGTCTTCATCACATAATGGATGGCTGCATGCTACCCAAGGATATTCTCTCTGGAGTCTGAAGAATGCAGCTGATGACCTTCAGAGGCAGTTACCAGTTTTTCTGGGCTGTAGCTGTGTGACAGAGCCCAGATATTTTGGAAATAAAATAAGAAGTGTAAACCTGTGGTTTGATGTTAGCGGCACAATATTAAGGGTATTGATTCCACTGACTTCACTATTCCTTTCACCAGAAATAGAGAAAACTTCTGTGAAGGTAGAGGGCCCAGAGACAGCTTGCAGTTCACTGTTTCCAAATCTTCAATCCAGTTTATCTTTCTTCATTTATGCCTTGTGAGGGATCCAGCTATACTGTGTCCGCATCTTTGTATCATCTCACTTCTGAAAACGTCTGTACTGCTCAGATCAACATAATTAATTATTTTAACAGACTTGAAGGTGGATACCATAATTATCTCTATTTTACCAATAAATGAGGCTCGATGAAGCTAAGATACTCTCCTTGCTTCTAAGAGCCAGAATTTGAACCCAAGCCATCTAACTTCAAGTTCAGTACTCTTAACCACTAACTCTTTGAAGCCTCTGAGCTAACAGTGTTAAGAATCAGGCACTCCCCTAAGTTTTTATGTAGATAATAGAATATGCATACTATAAGGGTTCTAAGGAGGTGTTGAGTGGAGCTGGGGTCCACCTTGAGGTAGACCAGATATGCAGTGAGTGGAGTCCACCATTATTCAATAAGTTTTCTTGGTGACAGTGAAATAGTATACATACACCAGCCATATGTATATGTCATAAATATATATATATATATCATATATGTATGAGATGATTTTATATATATATGTGTGTATATATATATATGAGATGGCTATATAATATAAATGAAATGGTTAGATAGCATCACCGACTTGACGGACATGAGTTTCAGCAGCTCCAGGAGACAGTGAAAGTCAGGGGAGCTTGGGTATGCCGCAGCCCACGGGGCTGCAAACAGTTGGCCATGACTTAGCAACTGAACAACAACAAATATATAGCGAGGAAGGGTTTTGTCTGCAAGTAACAGAACACCTGACTCCAGAAACTTAAATAACCATTTACTTTTAGTTGTCTCCTCTTGCGTGAAATCTAGTGGTAGCAAGTTCCTGGCATTAGTCTAATATAATGGTTCTCAACCAGGGATGATTCTGCAACCCTCCCCTCCACCTCCAGGGGGCATTTGCAATGTCTGGATACATTATGGGTTGTGATCGTTGGGAGACACTATTTTTTTTTTTTTTGAAGTATAATTGATTTCTAATATTGTGTTAATTTCAGGTGTACAGCAAAGTGATTCTTTATACACATATAAATGTATATATGTTCTTTTCCAGATGCTTTTCCCTTATAGGTTATTACCAAATGCTAAGTACAGTTCCCTGTGCTATACAATAGGTCCCTGGGAGACATTTTTGATTGTCACCTGGCATCCAGTGGGCAAAAAGTCAGGTATGGTGCTCAACATTTCACAATGAACAGTACAGCCCCCTGCAACAGAGTTATCTGGCCCCAAATATCAAGACTGCTGAGGATGTAAAAGCTGGATCTAGTACTAAATGATATCAAGGCCCATTGCTGCATTTTACTTGGCCTTTGCTTCATGGCCTCAAAGTGGCTGCTGAATCACATCCCTCATTTGAGACAGGAAGATGGGGGATAGGGGGAAAGGTGACTGCCATAGTTGTGTCTTTTCCATTTATCACAAAAAGAAATACCGTCCCAGAACCCTGAGAAGATGGCCATTTCCATGTGATTAGCCAGAATTGTAACCGTACAAAGGCTCTGAGATTGACAGTGTCTTATATTGGACTGGGTCCATTGTTGCCATTGTTATGGACATTGGTCCATTGTTATCTTAGGGTCTGATAACAAAGAAGGAGAATACCAGGCAAACCTCAATTAGTATGTGCTATATGAGAGCCAAACTTTGAGCTGATACTCTTTATAAATGCAGATAGTTCTATTCAATCAGTCCGGTAGAGGCCATAAAAGTGCAGTGACTGCACCTTCCTTATTGGTGTTAAACTAAGCAGCCTCCTTAGTCTGCCAGTGCCTCTGTTTAAAGGGCTAGCCCCATCTCCCCAAAGCCAATGTTTTGAAAGCTGCTTTCCCCATTGATAAATTGTCTGAGCAGAGACAGATTGAATTATTTATCTGGACTCTGAAAATCAGTATGGGCTATTCTCAATGCAGCTATGGTCCAACTTTAGAAAATGTATTTGTGGAGCCGTAAATAACAATATTAGTCTCAGACTCCTTCTCTTGCTGTGTGATTCATTCATTCAACAGATATGCAGGGGGCTCTGATTATGAGTGTCTGGCTAAGTATAATACTACGGACATGGTAAAATTTCCAGAGTGTAAGCTCCCCAAGGGAAAGCGTCATGTCATCCTGGGCTAGCACCGTGTCCATAGAGCCTCGCTCACTGAATGGCTTGTGAATTTCAGTATATTTATTAAATGAATGAAAGCACGCAGCGTTATCTTCATGGGGATTATATTCCAGTTGGTAGTGGTGGGGGTTGTGGAAACTAAGCAGGCAATTACGGTATAGAGCACAGAAGTATCAGATCTTCAGGATGGTCCTTGTTCCAGCTTTGGGAGAGTCAGGGAAGATTTCCAGAAGGAACAACTAACTAAGCTGACACCTGAAAGACGAAGAGGGGTGAACACCAGTGGATCTGTGTTGCATCCGCTGTGTACCCACTCACCCCAGAGCACCTCCTTCCTTGTCTATAAGGCATTAGGGGGGCATATGTATAATTCCTCTGTTAAGAAGATAAACGATTTAATATGTTTAAACTTCCTCTAAGTTCTAACAATTTGAGAGTCTCTTAAGCTCAATATTTCTGGCTTGAGCCAACGAGATGTCTTTTCTTCTTGTGGGCTCACCACGTACCAGAAACAGAGGGGAAGAGAAAAGAAATACAGGACACTCGTGGTGCCCTTGGATGCTCTGCAGAGGCTGCCTCCGGGGGCAGGTCACGGGGTCTCTGGCTGCCAGCGAATGTGTTTCCGTTTCGCTGGCCTCCCCCTCTCCCGCCTCAGCCTTACCAG
>SJYA01002349.1:48006-83183 GCA_006410615.1 Neotragus moschatus | reverse complement strand
CCCCCCCCCCTCCCCGGCCCGCCCCGGCCCCTTGCCTCCGCTGGTTTAGTGCCGCACGCTCCTCACCCCATCACCGTGATAGTCTTAAAGATCATGTGGCTTTCCTGCACACGTCCTCCCTGGCTTCCCCACGGCTCAGCAGACAGGCCCCGCCTTCCTTCCCTTTGAGTCCCCTGCTTCCGTGTGGTAGCTCTTCCCCTGGGTGCTGGACTTGCCACACTCATTCTCTCCCTTGCGCGTTTGAAACTGCTCTTCTCTCTGCCCCAGTCCCCTTTCCGTTTTTCCTCACCTGGTGGCCCCCGGCTTACTTGCCCTTTGTAGAACTCCCATCTTGGGGTGCCTTTCCCAGCTCAGCTGGGTGGGCTCCCTCAGGGTGGGACAATGATGGTTGGTGGGACCATGATGGTTGATGAGCCTAGCTTCTCCCCGAAGCCCATGGGAGTCTTCCTCAAGAATGGGGATGTTATTTTATGCATCTTTGTTTCTCCAGCACTGTGTCCGAAATACACTAGGGACTCAGTAAAATGTTTCTAACAGGATAGGGCATTTTCACAGCCCCCTAGAAATACTCACTGTTAAGACACAAAATTAATAGGGTTTTTGTTTTCTAAAAAGGATAGCTACCATCACCAGCAAAATCTTGCAGTTGTTTATTGAATAGCTTTTTTGTTTGCTTGTTTTTAATGAGCAGCATCAGAAGGACGGCCTTTGGCTTTTGTTTATACTGTACATACTTTACTTCAAAATGAATCAGCAGCTTAGCAACGTTGGGGCCAGGGTGCCTTGCCCAGAGAAGATCTTCCAGGGGCCTTTGAGGAAACCAGGACACACGGACACATTTCAAGAGCTGCTTACGGACATTCTTTTTCCAGAAAGACATCTGGAGCAGAAGGCTCTTGCCAAAGGCTTTCCTTTCCAGCTGTCCGCTGGGAACCTGAGGTCACAGTGAACAAATCGGATTTTCTTTTTGAGAAGGTGACTGTGTGTCCATGGAGCTAAGCGAGCCCACTCCAGGCTCACTGGATGAGCTTGACTCCACAGCCCCGGAGCCAAGATCACCTGTAAGCCCTCCGGTGAATCGGGGCGTTTTCTTAACTGGTCTCTGAGAAATTAAACATATACATGACACTGCGCTCAGGAGCTCTGCGATCACTTTTACGAGGTCGATTTATCACTGCCACTTCTACTTCCTGTGGCAGAGCGCTTACTGCTGAGCGGAATGCTCTAATGAACTTAAACTTTACCATAGCTACAGGACGTCAGGCGGTGTCATCTCAGAAGACACCACCCCATTCATCAAATTAATACCAGGGTTCCGTGAACGCCGTATTCTGGGGTTAGTGGATCTTTTGAAGCCTGGGGTGACTCAACAAAAATATCATTGATAATTTATGTAATTGACCAGGCCTGACACATCACTTGCCCAAAGTTCCCAGGAAGGCAGTGAAGAAGCTGTTGCTTTGTTTCTGATTCCAAACCCATGCTGGCCTCACCGAATAATTATTTATAAACAGGATTGCTGCCCATTTGGAATGGCAGCTCAAAGGTTTTTCAAAACACGTTTTAGTGAAATTGGAAAGAAAGAAATGAGGCTTACTTGATGTTAAGGAGCAAATTTGCCTTATTGTTTTGCCTCCCCTCCCAGAGACCGAAACACTTAAACACTTAAAGAGAATCTTGAACACTGGAGTGATGGTTTCCATCCACCTCCAAGAATTCAGCCAGGCCAATTCTGCCGGCGATAATGTTAATAATATATCTTTTAAAAGTTGCAAGCATGAATTATTTGCAGCGCGAGTTTGATGGTGGTAGCATGCATCATGCATTAGTTCTCCAAGCTGAATTATGCAGGGCTTATGCAGCGTGGGTCGATAGAATTTGGATTTCTCCGAATCTTTTGCCCTTTACTCTCTCACCAGGAAGACAGTCCCTCTGAGAGGGGAGTTCCTCGGTGACAGCAAGCCAGGTTGGTTACCTCGCTGGATGCACAAGAAACAACGTCTCCACACTTCAGGATCACACCCTCTGCATCCAGACAGCAGTTAGTAACTAATTGATGAGAATTTGTCTTCCAGGCACATTTCTTGAACAGTCCACTTTCTGCATGGGCAGGAAAAGTTCAAATGGAAAAGAGGATATGAGACAGCACTCTTTTTGCCCAAACCAAAGCACATCAAAAGGGTACCAGGTAGTGAAATGGAGAGAGTTCACCTTGTAAGGCACCTCTGAAGTTGCCCCCGAAATAACAGGTCTTTCCAGCCCCTTGCCTTTCTCCTCTTTTCTCCCTTCTTTTTTTTTTTTTAGTTTATTTTAATTGGAGGCTAATTACTTTACAGTATTGTGGTGGTTTTTGCCATACATTGACATGAATGCGCCATGGGTGTACATGTGTTCCCCATCCTGAACCCCCCCACCACCACCCTCCCTCCCCATCCCATCCCTCAGGGTCATCCCAGTGCACCAGCCCTGAGTGCCCTGTCTCATGCATTGAACCTGGACTGGCAATCTGTTTCACATACGGTAATATACATGTTTCAATGCTATTCTCTCAGATCATCCCACCCTGTCCCTCTCCCACAGAGTCCAAAAGACTGTTCTATACATCTGTGTCTCTTTTGCTGTCTTGCATATAGAGTCATCGTTGCCATCTTTCTAAATTCCGTATATATGCGTTAGTCTAGTGTGTTGGTGTTTTTCTTTCTGACTGACTTCGCTCTGCAGAATAGGCTCCAGTTTCATCCACCTCATTAGAACGGATTCAAATGCATTCTTTTTAATGGCTGAGTAATATTCCATTGTGTGTATGTGCCACAGCTGTCTTGTCCATTCGTCTTTTCTCCCCTCTTGGTTCCATCACCTGACTCTTGATCTACATTAATGGACCATTCTCCCGGGCTCATGTTAGCTGTTTCCACTGCTGAACACTTAGGATAATGCCTTACATAGCAAGCGCTCAGATGATACCCATCACACGACCTGAATGTATGAGGGGAGGGCAGGGGCATGGCCCCATGCGTATCCTCACTTCCGCATGTGCTGACTCTGCCCACCTTTCCCCAAAGAGGGCAGAATTGGTCCACCCAGGCACTGCTGTGTTACCTGGGCACAGCAGTCTGACCTGGCCAAACCACAGGCCACCTTTGGGTTTGGGGTCCTTTCTTTGCTATGGGTGAGGCTCATTCGCCAGGTGACATTTTCTGAGTAAGGACTGACCTTGAGTGATGGTGGGCTGGCATAGCAGTGTGCATGTGAACGCTCTGGACACCCCATTAGGACTCCAGTAAATATGCCCTGATCGTCCGTTTTGTGCTCAGCAGTGTGCCAGTTCTTACAGATATGGATGGGTTCGAGTGAGTGCTTGAAAGATGCCTCCAGGATTAGAAAGGAACTCAGGGAAACTTTTGGGGGTGATGGATAGTGTCTTGATTCTGGTAGAGGTTTTGTAGGTGTGCACAAGTGTCAAGACATCAAATTGTGCACTGTAAATGTATTCAGCTTCTTGCACATCAATCGCATCTCCATAAAGCTGCTAAAAAAATGAGTAAAAAGATGTCCTGCAAAATCATGAAGCCATTGTTTCCAAGGCTTGGCCATTCATTAGAATCTCTAGCTGGGACAGGTGCTTTTACACCTCTCTCGTTGCATAGTGTTTGTCTGAACGTGAGACAAGAAAGATCTTGATCTCAAGTAATTACAAGTGCATTGGAAGGATGGGCCAGATCCAACAGATGCTGTTTGATTTAATGGGGAACGATGTGAAACTCCTCTGTGTCTCAAAAGCTAATGACACAGGGATGGGTTTGGGGAAAAATAGCTTCCCGGGAAAGTACACGAGAGTGTTCAGCTGACAGCAGATTTAACAGTGTGCCGTGATTACCGAAAAATGAACAAAAGTAAAATTTTAGGATGCGTTATCCAGAAGGAAGGAGATTGTTCTCCTTCTGAGTTCTTAGCTAGAATATTGCGTTTGTGTCCAGTAGAGCTCACTGTCATAGGGACATTTGGGTAGGATTTTTAGAGATACAAATCTGGATGGTAGAAAGATTTAAGGTAATGTAACATGAGGAACAGCAGAAGGAGCGAGACTGTCTAACCCAAAGAGTACCTTCAATGATTTGCCAACTACAGGGGAGTGAAACTTGGCAGGTTCCAGGCATTCTGCAAAACGTACATCACATGCTAAGCTGAAATCTGTAAGTCTGCAGGGAGGGGATGGGGGCTTGCCAGGTTCACCAGATTTGTCAACTCTCCACCTTCTCGGGACATGTTAGAATTGAATTTTAAAATTGGGCATAGCCATGTCATATTCCTTGGCCAGTGGAGTGTGTGCAAATGATACATAAAAGTTCTGGGTGGAAGCACATGTCAGGATAGACCCATCAGCTGGATCACTGAATGAAGACAGGATAGCTGAGACCCTGGCCCCACCCACAGCGAGCCTGAGCAAAGTGGAAACTATGTTATGTAAAGCTCCTGAAACTTTTGGAGCTGTTTGTTACTGCAGCAAGCAAAACGTGCCCCGATCAATACAGATTGTCATTAATTAGTATCGTCATATTTCAAATGAGGAAATAATTTGCCTAATACCCTACATCCAGGATGGAGCTAGAATGTGAATTCTGATGAGGCTGCCCCCAAATCAAACGCACTTCATCACCCTGATACCCAAAGGGGTTAAATCTCATGAGCAATATTTGAGCAGAAGAAAGACCAAACTGAAAGTTAAAAGAGACCTCATTTTCGGCTCAGTGTAAGAGATCTTGGCCACAGTTATCTGACAATAGAAGAGGCTGCTCGGGAGGATTTTATCTCCCCATCNGGGATGGGGGCTTGCCAGGTTCACCAGATTTGTCAACTCTCCACCTTCTCGGGACATGTTAGAATTGAATTTTAAAATTGGGCATAGCCATGTCATATTCCTTGGCCAGTGGAGTGTGTGCAAATGATACATAAAAGTTCTGGGTGGAAGCACATGTCAGGATAGACCCATCAGCTGGATCACTGAATGAAGACAGGATAGCTGAGACCCTGGCCCCACCCACAGCGAGCCTGAGCAAAGTGGAAACTATGTTATGTAAAGCTCCTGAAACTTTTGGAGCTGTTTGTTACTGCAGCAAGCAAAACGTGCCCCGATCAATACAGATTGTCATTAATTAGTATCGTCATATTTCAAATGAGGAAATAATTTGCCTAATACCCTACATCCAGGATGGAGCTAGAATGTGAATTCTGATGAGGCTGCCCCCAAATCAAACGCACTTCATCACCCTGATACCCAAAGGGGTTAAATCTCATGAGCAATATTTGAGCAGAAGAAAGACCAAACTGAAAGTTAAAAGAGACCTCATTTTCGGCTCAGTGTAAGAGATCTCGGCCACAGTTATCTGACAATAGAAGAGGCTGCTCGGGAGGATTTTATCTCCCCATCTCGCAAAGTGTTGAAGCAGAAGTTTGTCAGCTGCCTTTCTAGGAAATGGTGGTAAAATTTCAAGCACCGAGAAGACGCTTGAGCCGAAAGACTTGTTAGCTTCCTTCCCGCCCAGAGATCCTAGGAGACAGTACCTTTTAAGTGGTAGATATGCCCAGAGGGCAGCTGATAAACACGAGCTGAGTGCAATAAAACATTCTCAACCAGAGAGGGGAAAGGAAGGCTCCCTCCTTCTCAGCATCTAGGTAACTGGTAAATTAAATCAATCGTGCCAGCCCATACACCCTGTAGAAGTTCAGAGCACCCAGCTGAGTCCTCAAATATTAATTACAGGAAATGATTTGTCTGCCTTAAGTGGTAATGCAGACCATATCCTGGGGTCAGTCTTTACTCTCTAAGATCCCCCCAAAGCAAAATACATTTTTACCTTTATATTTTGTCCACGACCCACCCCTACCTCCATCCCCACCCAAACCCAGGTTAATACATGCTGGCATTTTGTTGTGACCAGGGATTCTCTCTGCATTTTAAATTTTGCCTTCCTCCAGTAAGACACTAAGGCCCCAGCTCCCCCAGCCTGAACGTTTCAGCCACATAAATCATAGAGCAAGGAGATTTTTATGCAAAATAAAGCTCTTTCCACGCTTTTCCCTTTGCAATGATTACATGATTTTCTCCTGAAACTGAGCAATATATGTTTCATAAATAGATCTCTCTCTCTGTAAGCAAACCTTGGAAATGGATTATTTGTTTGGTGTGCATTTTGTTTTTCACTGTGGCAGCTACCAGAAGCCACTTCTCACAGGCCAGGGCAAAGGTGGGGGGGGGGGCAGGGGGAGCGAGAGAGGAAACGGCAGGGCTGAGAGGCACAGAGACCGTCCTTTTCACTGGGACTCCCTCTCTTCCAGGGGCGCATTGCCTCTTAGAGCTTAGAGCACAAGGTGCCCAGAAAGCCTTGAAAAGGGTCCATGCCAAATCCCAGAGAGTGTGGTTCTCAAATTATCAGTGGGGGGAAGGGGGGGAACAGTAGAAAGAAATAAAATGATGTGTTTTAACATCTGAAATTCATAGCCCTCCTAAGCATATTTTTATTCTTAGTAACCTCATGTCCCTTATGACGAAACCAGAGAAATTTCAATATTTGAAAGAAGTGACCATTCTTTGCTGCAGGTACAGAATGGTGGGAAGTTAGTGGCACTCTGCGGGTTGATGCCACATTGAACACAATCAGCTAAAAAAAAAAAAAGGGCACCAGTGATTCCTTTGAAAGAAAGGGCACGTTTAATGCCAGGATTGTGCATGCTGGACTGAAATAACTTCTGAAAGGTATTTATTTATTCCCTGCTTCACAGAGAACCCCTGTAGCTCAGAAGGCCTCCCCCACTCCATGCCCACCATGGAGCTGAGGCTGGACCCGGGGTCTCCTGGCTCTGACTTGTCATGTCCACTGGCCACGTGAGAGCCAGGGCTCCCAGCCCNGGACTGAAATAACTTCTGAAAGGTATTTATTTATTCCCTGCTTCACAGAGAACCCCTGTAGCTCAGAAGGCCTCCCCCACTCCATGCCCACCATGGAGCTGAGGCTGGACCCGGGGTCTCCTGGCTCTGACTTGTCATGTCCACTGGCTATGTGAGAGCCAGGGCTCCCAGCCCAATGCATCTAAAGAGACCAAATCATTTGATTTCCCAGGACAAAGGGGCCTCATCGGAGTGGACACAGCCCGGCAGGGAAGTCCTGACATCACACAAAAGAGAGACAACCTCATTATTCTGGAATGTGGGGGGGACGAAAAGGAGAGCAGAGTTGAAATGTGGCTTTGTACTATACCTGACTCTGAACGAGGCCTGGGAGTTTCCAAGTCTCACTGAGAACGCGGTAAATAATTTCAGCACCCTGCGGCATGCAGACACTTGGCTGGAATGTGCACCAACGTGTGTTGACTTCACACGAGCCTGAAGTCACACAGCCTAGTGGCTTCGGAGCAGGAGCCTGGTGTCAGCCTGTTTAAGCTTGACCCTTCCTTCTCCTGCTTGTTACCAGTAAGACACTTTGCACGAGGACTCCTCTGAACTTTCGGTAACTCATCTGCAAAATGGGATCCGAGCTCATCGTCGTCAGGCTTTGAACAGTTCCTGCCTCCGAGCAAGTGATGTTAGGCTCATTGCGATCACACTACTATCATCATTGTGAGGGAAGGTTTCCTGAGTATTTCACCTGGGCACCCTCCTGCTGCTGTAGGGACCTTACCATGAAGATCCACACACATTAGAGAGTGCAAAGATCTTGGATGTCGTGATCCAGTGTCCGTGTTGAACACTTGAGTTCTCTACATTCAAATGTGTGTGTGTTGAAACTGACTTGAGGTTTAGCTTTTCCATTCAGTTCAGTNTCGTCAAAGTGTGCGAGATGTGTATAAGAGACAGGTCATCGTGTCCCATCAGAATGGAAACCTCCAAGCTCGACTTGGAAGAAAGGAGGACCACGGCCTGCAGGACATGTGCTCCTGGAACTGGAACACCGCCTGCTTAGGCTCTGACGTTCCTGGTGTCACCAGAGCCCAAAGTAAAGCCAGATGTGCCAAGCCCCAGTCTGAACCCCAGGCTGTGTTTCCACGGGCAGATGGCTCCAGGATTCGCCACAAGGCTCCCCTCCATGGGCAGTGTGTGATGACTGTGTAAAAAAGGAAACCAGAGGTTCAACCTGGGTGGAATCCATGTCTGGTTAGATCATTTACGTTCATAATTACTTTCCGTCACCACACTGGATTGTGTCTGGTTGTTGACAATGGGAAAAGTGATTTGCTGCGGCGTCCACACGGAGAAGGGAGTGTGACTCACAGGTTCAGGCCCAGCTTCGGGAACGCAGTGTGGCCGAGTCCCTGCCTGGGCTGATTCAGTTGGTGGCTGCCAGGCCTTCCTGGCAAGGCCTCCAACACTCAGAGACAAGAAATACTGTGCACTCAATCGGGACACAAACCATAGGCCAGTATTTTTCCCAGCAGGCCTTGCCATTGTCCACGGTAATGGAAGTTGTCACTGGAGCAGCACCCACTATGTGCCGAGCACTTTAGGTGCCACGTGTCACTGTGACCTCCTACTGTCTGTCTGGATACAGTTATAAAGATGATGACACGAAGGGCAAGCTTGTAAGTGACAGAGCCAGAAACTGGATTCTTTCATGCCTATCTGGACTTTCCTAATGAAACCTGCTTTCCGTTGGCCGTGACCAAGCCCTATACTCAGGATTCCCTCAAGAATGACCACACCACTCTCCTCAAAGGACCAGTGTCTGAATCAGGCCAGTTAGCCCAGTTCTACTTGCCAGCTCTCAGTGCCTAACCCAGGCTTCCCTGGTGGCTCAGAGGTGAAGAAATTGTCTGCTAAGCAGGAGACGGGGGTTCAGTCCCTGGGTTGGGAAGATCCCCTGGAGAAGGAAACGGACACCTACTCTAGTATCCTTGCTGGGAAATCCCATGGACAGAGAAGCCTGGTGGGCTACAGTCCATGGCGTTGCAAAAGATTCAGATACAACTTAGCAAAAAAACAACAACAACGATCCCCCATCCAAATTTCACATCCATTTGGGAAGGACTGAAAGTTGAAGGTAGCCCCTTGCTTTTTTCAAGGAAATTGACCACAAGAAGAGCAATGCTCAGGAAATCTTGGAGTCAGAATAACTCAGCCTTTTCAGGTTAAATCTCACACATACTTTTATTCCTAGAAGATTCCAAAAAGAAAACAAGAGATGTGAAACTTCATATTGGCTCCACCAAATCGCATGTACACATCCCGAGTGCACAATGGCTGGAGATTGATGATAGAGGCAAATAAATCAAAGAAGCCACCCTTGGCTCCCATGCTTCACATGTAAGATATATTCAGTGTACTACAGTCATTGGGTTTATTGTCATTCCATAAAAGAAAGGTATTAGTTTTCATCTCCTGTGGATGCTCTGAGAGACTTCTTACAAGGATCCAGCTTCTAAACAAGACTTAAACCCCCCAAGAGAGTCCTGCAGAGGGGAGATCTCACCTTTGCCCATGAGCTGCTAGTTCTCTTGGACCAAGTGGATTCTCACTTCGCCCTTGGAATCTTGGGAGCAAGGTGTCTTCCAATTACAGGACAGAATCAAGCTCTTGATCATAGTACAGGGCACTAGAAAAAAGAGACCAACACACACAGGCGTTTGCACGAGAGGAACTCACTTCTCCCTTGCAATGGACTTGAAGCCCATCTGGGGCTACCAGGAACCATCGTGCCTGGCAGATGCAGGGGTGTTCACCACCAGGCCGTCTCCAGGTGAGTGGACATGCAGCTAAAGACAGGCAGTTCGCTTGTATTGATCGCTGTGGTTGCCGGCAGTTCCGGCAACTGTGCATCAGGAGACACTTGGAGCGGAACAAATGGCAAGCTTGGGTGTGTTGCCGTCACGTCGCCCAGATTTACATCTGCTTAGAATAATTTTAGCTCAACACATTTCTCGTCACTGAAACTGAGCAGGAGCTGTTGCATACAATTTGAGCTAAGGCCAGGCTGGACTCTGCTTCCTATTTCCCAGCAGCCAAAGGCCCGCACTTCAGGACTCATCTGGGTGATATTGGAAAAGATGAAGTCGTTGCAGATTTCATCACCGGGAAGGCCTGCCATGTCTTGTAAGTCGTCTGATATTTACATAGATCAGGCTTCAAAAACAATGAACTCCCAGGAAATACGTAGTGGACACTAAATATGTAGTCCCAGAGAAGAAAATGTTTCATGTTAGGGAAGGAACGGAGGTCGTGTTCGTCAAAGTGTGCGCCATAGGGGCTGAGGTCTGCGTTCCTTCCATGAAGAGAGGGGGTCTGTCATCAAACAATGGATGCATATTACAGCCCCGTCTCAGAGGTTCCCAAAACATATCAGCAGAAAAACAGTTCTAAAGTCCAGCAGTCGTAGGGTTTTTCTGGAAGTTTTGCTCATGGAAGCTGTTTTTCTCAGGGAATACCTGTTACCTGGAGTGACTTCTAGGAAACAGCTGGACAACTCAAGAGCTTCCACAGTCGCAGAGACCCAGAAAAAACATTCCGTCAGATGGCAAGTGCTCAGAGATAGCTCCCAAGCAGGAGCCCTGCTGAAAAGAGTCTAGCTGGCAAGAATTATTTCTCACTGGTCCGATTTCCAGAGGAGGAGAGAAGAGGCTGGGGAAATCACCCTCAAAAACACAAGAAGTTTTTGACATTTTGTCATGGCTGTTTGCCTTAGTCCACTTAGAAAGCTAAAGGGAAAATATCACTGCCTGGGTGGCTTAAACAACAAACACTGACTTCTCACAATGTTGGAGGCTTAGGAAGCCCAAGATTACGGCACTAGCATATTTACTGGCCGGTGAGGAACCCACGTGCTAGTTGATAAATGGCCCTCTTTTCCCTGTGTTCTGATGTGGAAGAAGGGGCGAGGGAGCTCTCAGGGGTCTCCCTGGCCCTCCCGCCCTCCTGCCCTTCCTTTTCTCTCTCTTTCTTTCTACTGAAGCATAGTTGGTCAACAGTGTGGTGTTACTTTCAGGCGTACAGCAGAGTGATTCTGTTGTATATATTTTATACATATGTATATTATTTTTCACATTCTTTTACATTATAAGTTGCTATAAGATATTGACTCTATTTCCCTGTGCTATACAGCAGGTCCTTACCATCTCTTTTATATATACTAGTCTGTATCTGTTGATCCCAAACTCTTTAACTTATCCCCCACCCCCTGCTATCCCCTTTGGTAACTGTAAATTGGTTTTCTATGTCTGTAAGTCTATTTCTATTTTGTAAATAAGTTCATTTGTATCATATTTTTTTAGATTCCACATATAAGTGATATCATACGGTATTCTGATATTTCTCTTTCTGACTTATTTTACCTAGTATGATAATCTCTAGGTCCATCCATATTGCTGCAAATGGCATTATTTCAATCTTGTTTATGGTTGAATTATACACACATACACACACGCACACACACACACACGTATATATAATAGTGCTGCTATCAACACGGGGGTGCATATACCTTTTTGAATTAGATTTTTCATCTTTTCTGGATATCTGACCAGGTGTTGGTTTGCTGGATCATAGGGTAGTTCTATTTTCAGTTTCTCAGGGACACTCCAGCCCTATTTTTCATCGTGGCTACACCGATTTACCAGAGAAGGCAAGGACACCCCACTCCAGTACTCTTGCCTGGAAAATCCCATGGACGGAGGAGTCTGGAAGGCTGCAGTCCATGGGGTCGCTGAGGGCCAGACACGACTGAGCGACTTTACCTTCATTTTTCACTTTCATGCATTGGAGAAGGAAATGGCAACCCATTCCAGTGCTCTTACCTGGAGAATCCCAGGGACAGGGGAGCCTGGTGGGCTGCCATCTATGGGGTTGGACACGACTGAGGTGACTTAGCAGCAGCAGCAGCAGCAGCTCCAATTTACTTTCCCACCTGCAGTGTAGGGAGGTTCTCTCGGGTTTCTTTTATAAAGCCAATAATCCCATTCGTGAAGTATCCACCCAGCTGGCCAAATCTCTCCCCAAAGGCTCTACCTCCTAGTGCTATCACCATGGGGACCAGGTTTCACTTATGAATTTTAGAGGGACACACACAGTCAATCTATAATACCATCCAAGTTAATATCTTAGAAACAAAGTCATAACAAAGTCATAGAAACAAAGTCATGACCCTAATAACGTCCTAAAAGGGACCTGGCTTACTGACCTGGGCTCTGGGGTCATTAGAATAAAGTCTAAATCCTTTAATACAGTGGTGTGGCCTCGGGAAACTTTGTTAACTTCCTCCAGCCTCACAATCTTAATCTTTAAAAAGAGGACAATATCATAATAACAGTAGCATCTGCTTGTGTGAATCTCATGAGGTTAAAAGGAGGCTAGAGCTGCAAACTGTTAGAAGCATTCGATAACTGCTAGCTTTTAGAATTAGTTGCTATTTTTCTTTTTTATTCTCCAGTCTTCCCATAGTGATGAGTTCTGAAACCCTGTAAGGAATAACACAGTGATTTTATTCCAAGGCAAGGAGGGAGGAGGCAGACAGATTGAGGGGAGGGGGACCCCAAAACAGAAAGTTGGAGGGGGCAGCCCCATAGAAGAAAAGAAAGTGGGCCCAGGGGTGGGCCTGGTGCTGGATGGAGAGAGGAAAGCCAGAAGCAGCCTCCTCGGCGCCTCACGGCCACATTAGAAAGGAGAGGAGGTGACTGCCGCCAAAACAAACTTGTCAGACACGGCCACAAGCGCCGATGAGCGGCTGCGGAGTGCCGCACGTACCTTCAGGGACAGGAAGATCCAGCTCTGAGCTTCTGTCGCTTCATTTTCCTCTTGCGATTCTAGTTTAGAGTTTTTTCCTTTCAGTAAAACTTTGCTGCCATCTGGACCTACGGGTTTCTCAGGTATAGGCGGGTCTCCACGTGTTCACACATTACACGGGAGCTTGTCCTGCGAGCCTGGAAAAGCAGGTGCTTACCACCTGCTCAGAATCCGCGCAGGCGTGCATGGACGTGGCACTGGATGGCAAAGTCAGAGCCTGACTCGTTTGTTAGTTTCTTTGGGATGCCTTGGCAAATGACCCCAAATGTGGTGCCTTGAAACAAGTGCTGAAATCAGGGTTGGTGGGCCATGCTCTCTCTGAAGGCTCTAGGGACCAATCCTTCTTACATATGCCACCTTCTAAGGCTAGTGGCCTTCTTGGCCTTGTGGCAGCATAAACCCCAATCTCTGCCTCCCCTGTGTGTGTGTGTATGTCTATGTTTTCCACTGTGTTCAGACCGTGGATGTAGGCCCATCTTCATCAAGTGTGAGCTCATCATGAGACTCTAAATGAATGTTGATGTTATTTAGTCACTAAGCCACGTCTGACTCTTTGAGACCCCGTGGACTGTCGTCCACCAGGCTCCTCCATCCGTGGGATTTTCCAGGCAACAATACTGGAGTGGGTTGCCATTCCCTTCTCCAGGGGATCCTCCCAACCCAAGGCTCCAACCCACAGCTCCTGCTTGGCAGCTGGATTCTTTACCACTGTGCCACCTGTTCAGTTCAGTTGCTCAGTCATGTCTGACGCTTTGTGACCCCATGGACTGCAGCACACCAGGCTTCCCTGTCCATCATCAACTCCTGGAGCCACCTGGGAAGCCCCTACATGAATTACATCTGCAAATACCCTATTTCCAAATAAGATTTCATTCTAAGATTCCAAGTAGACAGGAATTGGCTGGGGTGGGACCTGGGGATGAGGAGGCAGGCAGCTAGTGTACAACCCACTGCAGTGGGGGGTGGGGGCTGAGGTCAGAGCTGTGGGGGGAAGGGGGTGATGGGGCAAATGACAGGGTTAAATCAGATCTGGTCCCTCAGCTGGGAAAAGAATTATTGATAATAATAAATGGAGGCAATGGGGTAGTCCGTGTGCTAAGTGTCTCCGCGTATTATCTCACGGAATCCCCATGAGGATGAGCAGGGTGGCGTGAGTCAGCGCTGCTTTGCCGGTGAGGATGCCAAGGCTCCACAATGCCGTGGAATTTGGCCACGTCCACAGAACTCATTAGCGGTGGAGTCAGCTCTTGAGTGCAGGGTTCCCAGGTGGCACAGTGTTTTAGGCTTTATGGGCCACGCAGTCTCTGTTGCAAGTACTCAGCTCCACCACATCCTCTGAAAACAGCCAGATTTGATACGCAAACTAGTCGGGGAGGCTGTTCTCCAATGAAGCTTTACCTACAAATCCTCGTCATAAGCTGGATTTGGCTCAGTTTTGATCATGATAATTTAACTCTATTCCAGGTCTTTAAGATAATCCATTTAAAAAATCGAATCCATTCAATAACACTTTGAAGTAGTATTGTCAGGCCCGNTCCCAGGTGGCACAGTGTTTTAGGCTTTATGGGCCACGCAGTCTCTGTTGCAAGTACTCAGCTCCACCACTCTGAAAACAGCCAGATTTGATACGCAAACTAGTCGGGGAGGCTGTTCTCCAGTGAAGCTTTACCTACAAATCCTCGTCATAAGCTGGATTTGGCTCAATTTTGATCATGATAATTTAACTCTATTCCAGGTCTTTAAGACAATCCATTTAAAAAATCGAATCCATTCAATAACACTTTGAAGTAGTATTGTCAGGCCCANAGTCGGGGAGGCTGTTCTCCAGTGAAGCTTTACCTACAAATCCTCGTCATAAGCTGGATTTGGCTCAATTTTGATCATGATAATTTAACTCTATTCCAGGTCTTTAAGACAATCCATTTAAAAAATCGAATCCATTCAATAACACTTTGAAGTAGTATTGTCAGGCCCATTTTACAAATAAGGAAACTAAAACCACACCGATGACGTCTTCAGTGGAAATTCCCACATGTCTTCAGTGGCAGAAATGGGATTTGAATCCAGGTCTGAGTGACTTCCAAGTTCCTGCCCCTAAGCAGGAACTCTTAAGCTTAAGACCTCAGTTCTTTTCAAACTTAAATCTGCCGGGGCTTTTGCATTTTAGCAAACATCCCCAGGTGACCTTGATGTAGGTGGATCTTGGGAAGGACACTCTGGACAGTAAGTTATACTTCATTCCACGGTCACCTCCAAAGTAGGGTGAGCAGCTGTCTCAGTCTATACCCAGAGCCTTGGAGAACCTGGGACAGCCGGTCACTCAGATCCACTCCTTCCCAACAGTGCCCGGCAAGTGGTAGACACTTGAAAAATCCTCATAGAAAGAATGAATGAATGAACCCAGCTCTCAGTGGAAGCCCTGGTTGACTGGCAGGGCTCCCCGGCAGCAAGAGATCAGAGGGACTCTTCAAGGCCTAACTCAGAGGGACAGCTCCTCCCGCTCCCCCGCGGAGCTAGTCACAGCCCTGGAAAAAGTGATGCCTCATCGTGTTCCCATTTGCGCTGACGTGTTCAGACGGAGCTTGTGCTTAATGCAGGAAGAAAGGCGAAGGAGATGGGAGTGAATCTCTGCTGTCAGGAGTACTCTTTCTGCCTTTCCGCTGCCCTTTCCCAAACTCTCAGCCCTCCCCTCCCCTCCTGCAGAGACCTGGCCCCAAGCGGTGGGGGTGGCAAGAAGTTTCCTGGTGTTGGGAGGCTCTGCCTGTCCAGGTTCGGCCTGGGATCCATTGGTGACCCTCTTTGGCAAGTCAGTGACCCTCTTAGGACCTGAGAAACGGCCTTGTAAAGCTGGGGGTGGGGCCAAGGTCAAACCCTTTTCCTGCGTATCTCATAAGGTCAGCCTGAGGCGCTCACTTGTGGACAAGACTATGCCAAACCAGCACAGCTCAGGCAATAAAACATATAGTTACCATCGACACCCACCCATTTGTCATCCACCTTCTCAGGGGGTGTCTTAAAGTCCTGTGCTGAGCCAAGGAGGACCCCAGGCTTTTGGAGTCTCACGAGTTCAGAACTTTTGGTCTGTAGGGGAGACAGGCATATAACAAATAATCACATACAGGGGGATGTAACTACAGTCATGAGCATTGTTGACATAGCCTCTGAAAGAGAAGAGGACTTTGTCAGACCACGTGATAGGGAAGCTGGCCTAGTCTTGGGGTGGCTGGAAGATCTCCTAGGGGCCCAGAGGTAGTGTTGGAGTTAGCCAGACGAGGAAAGGGAGGAACGGCATGCTAAGACGAGGGAACGGCCCAGGTGAACAAATGTACGAAAGGCGGCCAAAGTTTCTAACCTCGCTGTCTTGTCTTTCTCTTCGCACTTGCTTCATTTCCTCCTGTGTCTTTTTCTCCTTCATTTCCTTGTACTATTTTTCTTGTTTTTCTTCTCGTGCGGTGAATATACGGTGACCTCTTTGCTGCTGTTTCTGCATAGATATCCCCCTAGACTAGAGAACCGGCTCCCAGTCCACAGAAGCACTGTGTGCTTTCCTTCCATTGACCCCCTAGATGTGCCCCAACGGTGGTCAGCATTGAGTGGCCCATGACAAAACACAATTCCCCAAGGGACACCTCATCCTATTGCAAAGCACTCCAGGCCACGAGTCTTGGTCCTGACCTTGCACCAGCTCCCAAGCCCTGGGTGGGCTCCTGGGGGCCTTGAGGACTTCAGATGGGCATTGAGGCCACGGCAGAATCCATTCACCTTGCAGATTTCATAGAGTTTGGAAGGCTTGTTCCCTAGAGGTAGAAACAAGAGGCATCTTTGAGGAGAAATGGACCTCTTTTCACGTCGTTTGCCCTGATTTGTGCTCCATTAAAACAAACCTTCAGAGTCAGCTTCTGGTACGAGCCTTAGGACTCCGCTAAATGTATCCTTTCCACGAAGACGCTGCCATTGTTAATCACCGGGCACCGTGGATTTGACGCCCTGGTATTGGAGTATGGGTTTTGCAGCTCTTTATTTACCAACAGGGAAACAGAACAGTGGTTCCATTTGCTACTCTTAAATTTATTGTCAGTCCTTCAGTGTGGTGTAAAATTTTTAGTCATCTTCAACAGCTCTCAGAAATAAGCATTCCAAATATATTCGCCTACTGTACAAAGATGTGCTGATATCATTCCTTGCAATTTTTACAAGAGATAGTGGGAAATAGTAGATCTAACTGGTGGGAAATGAATCTTGGGAAGAAGACAAAAATCTGGGGCCTTTGTAAAGCTTAGAAAAAAATCTCAAGAATTGCAAAGGTGCCCCCGGCATGGCCCGCAGGAAAGAGCCTAGGTTAACCATTGCAGATAGCAAGGGAAGGGAAAGGAGTGNAGTGGGAAATAGTAGATCTAACTGGTGGGAAATGAATCTTGGGAAGAAGACAAAAATCTGGGGCCTTTGTAAAGCTTAGAAAAAAATCTCAAGAATTGCAAAGGTGCCCCCGGCATGGCCCGCAGGAAAGAGCCTAGGTTAACCATTGCAGATAGCAAGGGAAGGGAAAGGAGTGTTTCCCAGGGCTGTGAGGACAGTCAGGGGTCAAAGGGCATAGTCTCTGCATGGTGGCCACACCAGTGGTCGGCCAGTGGGCCCACCAAGCCTCCTATCCGCATTCACTCCCTGCAGCGTACATCCTTCCAGCTCTTCCACCAAAATAAAGGGAAATGGCCTGACACTGGCTGCAGAATTAGAGTCGTGAAAACCCAAGCATTCTGGAAGTCCCCAAACCTTTCTGCCCAGCGGGAGAAGCTTCCTGAAAACAAACAGGAAATGGAGCACAGTTTCCCAGGCGTTTCACCACCACCCCAGGCCGGAGGAATGGGCTCCAGCTTATGGCAGCAGACCGAGTCCATCTCTTCCCAGCTCAGCATGCTAAAACCCCTTATTGGCAGTGTGAAATAGGCCACGGTGGGCGTATGTCCACCAGGAAAGCTGGCAACTGCTACAAATCAGACTTCAGTTTTTCTCGGGGCATCAATTTGCCAGCACACAGGATGCCTAATAGCCATACCATTATTCATTCTCTATCCTCAGATTGCATATCTATCTACTCGTTCATGCAACCTGTGTTTATCAAGCCCTTATGAAGTGTCAGCATTCTGGAGTGGGAAATCCAGCCCCCATTTCATCTGTGTGAACACCACTCAGAGAAATGAGCTGACCTGCCCAGAAGCACGGAGTGCCATTCCTGCCAGGCACTGAGCGTTCAGAGTGAAAAAGACAAGGTCTCTGCCCTCAGGGAGTTTACATTTAAAAATCTGCATGTACGAGAAAATTCTTCATTCGTCTCCCATTTTTGTAAATGACTTAAAAGCATGTAAAACTGCCCATCAGAGCTTTAATCAGTTGAAAGAAGCAATGTGCTCACAACAAACTAATGTCCTCTCCTCCAAAGCAAAGATATTTTATAAAAATGCCTTTGTGGTGAAGAGATGTTTCTTACTGAAAGTTTGATTTCCACTGGTATGATTAATTATCAAAAGGTATATTAGATAAATCCCTGGATTGGGAATTCCAGTTCCCGTTTTATATATATATGAGAAATCTAAAGAGGTGAGCTGGCAGAGGGAAGGTTTCTCTTTCAGGAACTGGGGTCAGGACAGAGCTTGATGCCAGAGACCTGCCCCCAGTGGTACACGAACGCTGTATGAGAAAGTGCTTTGCAGATGCCAGCACTGACTGCCATGAGCATCAGCTGTTGGAGTCACACTGCTACGACACTTGTGCGTGTAAGTGCATAAGCCCAGGATACCAAACGCGATTGCAGACTTTCCTTCCCAGGAGAAGGAACCCATGTTACCTTTCTAGGGGCTGTGCCCCTGTCTCAGGCCTCTGTGTGTAGACTCCTGGGGCAGTGGGATGAGCAGAGGGGAGAAGGGGCTTGGAGAGCTGGTGTTTTTGGTAAGTGCCACACTCTGCAGAGCCTGGGACGATAAGCAGAAGAAGATTTCATTGGCTCCCCCACTCCAACCATCAGGCAGGAGTCAAATCAGGGCCATCACGAGACCCTGAACCAGAGATGAGCAACAGCTGCTGGAAGCCCAGGCTTCTCGCCCCATCTACACAGTAAGCCGCTCTTCCCAGCAAAACAAAATGTTCCCGCTCATTATTGTTTATTTATTTATTTTTAAAGAAAGTCATGCAAGGCGTTAGAGTGGTGCTGAAGCTGGTTGTGTTCAGAAACTCCAAAAATGATAACAAATGTTTTTTATTTTATTTCATTTTCTTTTCCAAACCATGTGGACTTGCCAGCTCCATGCATCACCGCTTGTTTATTCTAAACCAGCTGTCGGCACCCTGATAATGCTATAGGATCGTTCAAGTGCAGACTGCCAAACCACAGGATATGGAAATCATCTCCCAGATTGAAACGAAAAAAAGAAAGAGAGAGAAAACCCCACTTCACGGCAGATTCCAGCCATGAACTTCTGCAAGGAAGGAGGTCGGAAAAATGGGTGAGGGATCCTATAAATAGGCTTAAAACTCAGGATTGTTTTGCCCAGGAGAACGTGTGGCTCGTCTGGTTAATCACAACTAGTGTTTGACCTTTCCAAAGGTACAATTTGTGTTTCATTGCCAAGTGCAACTGGCTGTTTTCTTCTCATAATTACTAAACTCTGACTCAAAAGTCAGCCACAAGAACACAGTTTGGAAACTTGATTCCCTATAGCTTTTAGGCGTTTTCGTCAATGTATTTATTTGTTTGGACCATGAAAAGATAAACCACTCATGACAGGGGTAACCAGCCAAAGACACATATCTCGGTCTGCTGTCCTAGAATCACCCGAAACTTGTATTCGAGTCACTTGACCAAGTCTGGCCCCTGCATTCTACGCAAAGAAGAATAAGCAGAGGACTTAACCACAAAGAAGAGCCCTCCAGTCTGGAGGATGCAGGCTCGGTGAGAACTAGCTATTGGACTCGACTCAGCCTCCATGGAACAGTCCTACCTGCTGGAACGTTCTCTGTTGGCCGTGTATTCTGCCACAAACAGAGGGTTAAGGACAAACAGGAAGAGAAGTCATAGGTGAAGCCTTGCTCAGCCCAAGGCACAGGCATTATCTCAGTGAATCCTCACCAGACCTCAGTGAGGTGGGTGAAATTACTCTCATTTTACAAGACACGGGAACTGAGGCCCAGCGCGGGGAAGCAACTTGTACAAGGCTATCATGGGTTGGTCGGATCCTCCAAAGAGAGGCTGAAGCTTTAACCCCTGGTACTGTGACAGTGATCTTGTTTGGAAAAGGGTCTTTGAAGGTGTAATAAGATGCAAATTGAGATAAGGTCATACTGGAGTAGAGCGGACCCTTCATCTAAGGTGACTGGTGTCCTTAAAAGAGAAGAGCCACGGAGACAGACACACACAGAGACTAACGGCATGTGAAAACACAGCCATGCGCAGAAAGGAGACAAGGTGAAGAAGCCACGTGACGGGGGAGGCAGAGATTTTGGGGAAAGCCAAGGACTGCCCCGCTAGCAACAGTAGAAGCTAGGAGAAAAGCATGGAACAGACTCTCCATAGAGTCCTTCAGAGAGAGCCGGGCCCGGCCAACACCTTGGTTTCAGGCTTCTAGCCTCCAGAACTACGAGAGGAGACATCGCTGTTGTTTCAAAGCACTTAGCTTGCAGTAATTGGTTATGGCAGCCTCAGGGGGCTAATACAAGGGTTAAAATGGTTGGGACGTACTTTACAATGGCTGGATATCCTTTAACTAAAGTGATAAAGAGAAACACGCTCCATGCAGGAATTCCGACACATTTCAAAGAATTCCAGAGATAAATGGGAAACACATGACAGGAAATGAAGAACTGGGGAACTCTCTCCAAGGCCCACATTCTACCAGGTGCCGAGGCCGCAGGGATGGGTCAGCTGTGGTCCCTGCCCTGGAGAGTAGGGATCCGGGGATGCAGCCATCATCATCCCGACGTGCGGATGAGGTGCTCAGTAGTGGAGACACAATCGTAAAGGAGATCTTGAGCAGTTGGATGCCAGACCCTAGCACAGGCAGGAGCTGGAGACATCTTCTTAGAATGTGGATGATTAAAGCTGTGCTTGGTGGCTCTGTGAGGTTAGATCTGGTGACAGGAAGGGGTGGCAACTGAGCAACTCCACGTGAGGACTTCTGGCAGTCCTTATGGCCACACTCGGGAGGTCGGGGGCCATAAGGAGAAAGGCTCGCTGGTGCTGAAGCCACGTGTTGGCAAGAAGGGGAAGGCTTGAGACTTCCCCAGCAACACTGGAATGGCAGGGCGATCAATTTCCTGGGGCTCTGGTAGCTGCGGGCTTTTACAGACAGACAGGCATGATGCCCAAACTGGTTCTGAGTGGTCTGGCAGGAGAGGAGCTTGAGAGCCGACGGCTGTGCCCAGACACATCCTTGGGCCTTGCTTCTCTCAGATGAGTTCATTTCTCTGGAACCAGTCAAGCCAGTTCAGGGGCTGGAGAACTACTGTCATTTAGCCAAACCCGTGGGCTTCTGAGCTGTGATATATCGCTTTGCCCTTCTCTCAAGGGACATGACATCATCTCTGCACAGACACTCAGGTAATGCTCCCCATCATCTCATTTGGCAAGAAAAATCCTAGCAAGGAGAAACCCCCAGCCCAGTCTCGGGGCCTCTGTGTAGTGGGGTTTACGAGTGAAGAGCCGTTTTGCCCACATGAAAAATGCTGGGGGTGCTTCAAAGTCTTAACCTTCACTGAGCAAAAGTGGCAGGTAGCTTATTCCTCACTGCATGTTACAATTCTGATTTCTTCCCGGGTTTAAAGCTTGACGCCAGTTAGTGTGATTGCTTAAATCTCCATGTTTATTGTCTACTTTTTGTCATTTTATTGAGTGTCTATTTATGCCAGGCACTAGGTTCGAGTTTACAAAATTTTGAACATCTGTACCTTATCTCATTTAATCCCAGTGGTGTCGAGTCTTGTTATCCTCATTTTATAGCTGCGGAGACTGGGGCTGAGAGGAGTTCAGGAACTTGTACAAGTGGACCAGCCGGTGGTGGGTGACAGAGTGTAGGCCTCCGATGCTAGTGCCTTGATTCCAACCCTGTATTTTGACCCGCTATGTTACCTTTTCAAAAGATTCAAAGATGAGTAATGTCCTTTATTTTCTGGACCATTAAAGAACAGCCTCACGGTCTGCTCATTTATTGGCTTAAAGAGGAAGCAACTCCTCTCAAAACAGCATGCTCCTCTGAACCTTGTTAATGTGCAGATTCTTCCGGGAATTTTCCTATTGCCAAACACACAACACACACACACACACACACAACTGAGCCCCTAGCTACATCCTCCCCCTTGGAAAGGGTCCCAGAAACAGCATGAGATCAAGGTTGCCAATCTTTTAACCCCTTGATCTAAGAAAAAAATCNGTTTGTATTAATAAATTTTGGAAGGACTCTTAGCTAAATACCTGGCCTATGGCAGGAGCTCAGTAAGAATCTATTGAATGGGTAGATGAGCACCTCCTCAGACAAAAAGAGGGTCAGAGGGACAGGGTTCTCAAGTCCTGGTCGAAGCCCCAGAGGCTCCATGAGAAAGGAACACAGTGGCTCTTGTCCTGATATCACTGTCATAAACATTTTCAGGACACATCTCCTATTTTCTCTCAATTTAGAGAGAAAACGTAGTTTTGTGGCCCTGAGTGAGTGCCTTCCCTCCTGCCCTTGCACGCAGCTTCTTCATGGTCCACTCAGCAGAGGCCCAGTGGTTCCCATTTGCAGAGTCTACGGCAAATTTCCTAATACCTGTGAACCACGAACCACCTTATCAACCCTTCTCTTCCCTTATGGTGGCACAATTAACGAGATGATAAAGCTCTTTAAAACGAAAGAAAACCCTAAAAATATATTGATTTTCTAGCAANCACTCAGCAGAGGCCCAGTGGTTCCCATTTGCAGAGTCTACGGCAAATTTCCTAATACCTGTGAACCACGAACCACCTTATCAACCCTTCTCTTCCCTTATGGTGGCACAATTAACGAGATGATAAAGCTCTTTAAAACGAAAGAAAACCCTAAAAATATATTGATTTTCTAGCAAGCCATAATATTAAATGTATCATTCCAAACTGGAGAGGGGACTCATTTAGAAGGGACCCATAAATCTACAACCATCTCTGTGCAATGACATTAAAAAAAAAAAGGCGTCACAAAAAATTATATATATGGAAGCTTGTCTATCATTAAATTACTGAGTTTGGATTTCCACTAATAAAATAGAAGGACTTGTTACTATATTAGGCAAGTCACTCCCATTATTAATTTGTTAGATAAATGGCTTCTATAATCTTAGAACTTTAAATGAAATGGAATTCACTAATCCTAATTGCTTTGCCTTCTACCGGAATTTTTTCCCATTAGTTCAGCATGTTTTTTTTTTTTTCCCCCTCTTTTCCACTTGAGGAGAGGAGCCTTCTTCAACTTAAAGCCTCAGGGTATACTTCATGGGTTTATTAATTATCAGGTATTCATTCAGAGGGGTTAATTAAGCAATAACTTTCTGTTGACTGTGGTATACAAAGAATAAAAGGCTTGACTTTGCCTGCTGATTAAGCTGCTAGTGACCCTGCCTTCATTTTCCTCCCTGTGGTTGGGGGAAATAAAAATCTTTGACCATTTCTGGTCTTGAGTTCCAAGGCCACTCAGGAGGCCGGTTAAAAACAGTTCATGTTTACAACTCAAGCCACCGTGAGATCATCCAAAAAAAAAAAAAAAAAAGTAGCAATTCCCACTTTTGGGGGGAAAACTTTGTGCTTCTCTAATAATCATGCTTCTGTCTTCTCAGCCCAAACTTCAATATTTGCATTTTTCCTTTTTTTTTTTTTTCCAGCCAGTTGCTCAAGATGCCTTTCTTTTCCTATGGCTTCAAAAAGTCTACAGCATGCTTTTGAGCAGTGGAAGATAAAGAATGAGTTTCTGCCCCTTCTCTAGGGAGTTTAGTGGAATCAAAATAAATCACCATGGTAAGTCCAGACCAGGCGGAAGTGGTGGGAGTTTGGAATTTTTTTCTTGATCATTTTCATCTCAGAGTGTATCTACTCAGGTCCATGCTCAATAGTTGTGGTTCCCCAAAGGGAAGCTGGGATAGAAGCAGGACATATGTGCAGGGATGATGGGGTTTTTTCTGTGTTCTTCGGTCATGCCTCTCGGCTCCAGAACTGGGTTGGAGAAACTGAGGGAGGCAAGAGGCCACATTCGCTGATGCACTGAAGTGCTGGAAAGCTATTTATCAGATGGCTATTCTTGCCAGGTTCTATGTTTTGAGTTAGCACCTGCCTTCAGGAAGCTTACAGTCTTCTGGGGAAGTCAGGGAGGATGCCCCGTTACTTTGTAGCACTGCAGTTTTGATCTCTCGATCTTACAGTTTTGATCTATAAGAGGATAAGTGATGAAGGGCAGGGAAGAGATATATTCATAAATCCCCACAAGACCGAGAGGAAGGGGCTAGAAGCGTGGGGCTCACATAAGAGATCACTGGTACAGAGACCTGGGGTCCCTCCCCTGAGCACGCAGCCCTCTCTTTAGAGGCCTCATCCCCAGTCTCTGGGGAAAAGCAAGCCTCAATTCAGCATTTAGCAGAACAAAGGAGAAACAATTGTGACCCAGAGACTACAAATGTTTTTCTTAAGCAACCACAAGGGACAGCCTCTTTGGTGAGTGTATTTACCAGATGGCCGGGGCTAGTCAGCTGCTTCCAATCAAATCTTGCACCACTGAGTCGGTGTATCCTACACACTCAGCAAGATTCTGCTGAGTGGAGGAGTAAAAAAAAAAAAAAAAAGAAAAAAAACACTTATTTTGTTCTATACCTAGAAAGTGTGCTCTTGGGGTTTTCGGGGACAGAATCCAAAACCAACAAGACCTTATCAGAGGAGAGTAATGGAAAACGACCAGGCGCCCTGTCCTGGGGCATAAGTTTGCTTTCAGTTTATGGTATTGGGGTTAAGGCAAGCAGACAAGCCGGTTCTTCCAGTCAGGGAAGGAGTGAGGGGATGGGGAATACTTGGGGGAGACGGAGAAGAAAGATTGTGAAAGAGAGAAATGAGGACATTTGCAAGGTCACAGGGGCTAAAGTTCAATTAATATTTTGCAGATTATAATTTATCTTGCTTTATCTTTAGTCTTAAAAAAAAGACTAAATTCATCCCATCACATAAATGTCATGTAAGTGAATGTCAATATATATGTACTTGACTATCGATATCAATAAATATCGATTATTGATATAAATAAATCAGTGTTCCCCATGGGAACTTTGGGAAACATGCTATAGTGGAAATTTTAAAATATATCGTCCATACCCAACCTGTCTCAACATAAAATGGTTTCCTTTTAAAGAACCTGCTGGAATGACCGTTTTTCTGGGAAGAGGAGGGGGCAGCTAAGAAATGAGATAATTTCTAGTGCTTGTTGACTGTGAGGAGGGTCCTCACACCTTCACACACACACACACACACACACACACACACACACACACACACTGAAATGCAGCTAGTTCCCCAGTTGGAAATGCTCCCTCTAACAAACAAAAATAGTCCACCCTCTCTCCCTCTGAATCTGAATGACTTTTTTCAACTTCTCTGTAGAAACAGGAAGTCCCTTTGGGAACTGGAACAATGCTTACTGAACTGGACACCCCCAAACAGCACCGCCCCCCTCCACACCCCATGAACAGGGCGATGCAAAAACGCCCAAGTCTGCTGGAGACGGTCGGCATCTTTCAGGTCTGAGCACCCAGTCTGTCCTGGAGCCATCAGGCTTGTTCGCACCTGCTTAACTGTTTCAAGACACAGAGCAGGCAGATGGGCACCTGTAAGACACTTAAGAAAAAGGCAAGGTGAGACTCTGCTGTGCAAAGAAGAGTCCTTTATGTGTCCCAGCCTGAACCATTCCAGACAGCAGAGGTGTCAGGGGACGGACTGGAGTTTTGGTGTGGTTTGTACTCAATAAAATGCTTAGATTATGTCTTCTCCTCCTCTCCCCCCAACCCCACTCCCACCACACCAAATCACACAAACAGAAAAGTGAGGCCCAATAATCCTCTTATAAATGCAAGTGAAAGGAATCCTTACATTAGCTACCTCCTGTTAGCCAGGGCTCTCCCAAGGCCTGAGATTAAAACTCTGTAAGATTCCATTTCTGCGCCTCTAAAGTTGGGCAGAATACCAGCTCACAGGGCAGTGGGAGGTGTAAAGAGATGAAGAGATGCAAGTTTGCAAGACCCCCAGCGTGTGGGTCCCCCGTTCCCAGTGGGAGCTTCCCTCCGCTGTCTTCTTTCAAGTCTGCACCACTCTGATCCAGCAACACTCTTCTGATAAAACACAGTTTGGCAGGCTGTGAAATTGTTAATGTCTGGATTTGGATGATGGTGAGGGAGAAAATTAAATTGCATGCATCTAAAGTAAAACCAGGAGCTCAGGAATTATCTGGCAAAGGGAAGCTTGATCTGGAAAACTGCTCCCCAGTTTTTATGACTTCCCAGTATGAACGCAACCACCAGAAAGGGGTCAGCATTCAGGAGATGCTGTGGTTAAATTTGACTCGGTGACGGGAGGCCTGGAGGATGAACCCTGAACCTTCCGAGGAAAGAAGGGGGCTGGGGCCAGGGAAGGCAGGAAAGCACCTCTCTTTCCTGGAACTGCAGTGGAACGCGGCCCTCCAAACCCCGGCAGCTTCTCTCTGCCCAGAGGTGACTTTGGAATCTGCGTCTTCCTGCAGCCACTGGTTAACGGTTAGAAATCTGTCCATAAAATGTGGCCAGAAAGCTATAATTTTCCCTCTGGAAGATTGCCCCATTGTGTAGAGATTTTGCTTATTTGTTTGTTTGTTTTAATTCTTGTAAGAGACTAAAAATAGCATGGGACTCATTGTCAACAAGGGTAGCTAAGTGTTTCTAAATCAGGATGTGAACGGATTTTGCTACCATTATACGTAGGCTGTCTCTGAGAAAGAAGCAGTATGATGAAAAGGACTGGGATGCAGATATGCAATCCTGTTTATTTTATTTTAATTCAGTCAAGACTTTTCTCCATCATTTAAGCTGCCAAAAGCCATTTTAAATACTACAGGGTCCCAGTGTGTCTGTATTATTATTCACCTGGGGGTCTCAAGTCCCTTTACTAGTATGATTTCTGAGTCTACAATAGATGACTAGCAAGTGTGGAATGGGAAGCTGAAGGAATGATTGCATCAAGGGTGATAGAATTAACTCTAAGTGGTCCCAAGGCTCTGGCTATTTCTTTCTCTCTTCAGTGGTTATTTCTTCCACCACTCAACGTTCCATCTTGTAGAGAAATGCTCAGATTATGCCAGCTGAGACTGGATTGCGTGACCTCTAGGCTGGCACTGGCTCCTCTTCCCACCTCCTCTTCTTAAGTTTGCTCCCTCATCCCTCACTTGTAGGAGTGTTTTCAAAGTCCTCTGACTGTAAGAATCACCTGGGATGCTTACTCAACTCACCGCTTCCCAAGCCCTTTCTGCGGATCTCCACCTCACTTGCACATTAGATTCAACAGGGGAGCTTTTAAAACTGCTGATGACCAAGCTGTGTTCCAGACCAATTCCATCAGAAACTCGGAGTATAGGATCCAGGCACCAGCGGCTTTAAAGCTCCCCAAGCGATTCCTGCGTGCTGCCAAGTGTGAGTGCTGCCGTCAAGTCAGGGATTCGGCAGGTCTGCGCTGGGACAGAGATTGTGTGCAAGCGTCCCTGGTGATTCTCAGCATCATGGACAGATTTTTTTTGAATTGTCCCTATAGTTTGAGAACCAGATCAAAGACTGTTTCTGAAACTGTGTCAATTTCTCCTAAGACTAGTCAGTTGAAAGCCACCTGCGTACAGTTGAGTGGGCCAGGGGTAAACAGCTAACTAAACTGTACCAATCACATTCTCTCACCTGAGACAGTGGAAAGGGGAGTCACTGGGCTGCGGGTGGTGTCCTTTGTAAGAGAATATGAAGGACATTTTTGATGGGATAATCCTGTCTATTGCATTACATGTGAAGCTGGGGGAAGGAGGGAACAGACACACTGAGAGAAAGAAGCCAGAAAAAAGGAAGAGAGGACGACCCTGGCGAAAACTTTCTTTCTGCTCCTGGTTTTTGATTCCCATGGGGCCCAGATGCTTGTTCTACCCATAAGTTCATTCATTATTCCTTAATTCTGTCCACGTTCTACGTGTTTCTATATCATTGTTTAGTCGCTAAGCCATGTCCAACTCTTTGTGACCCCAGGGACTATAGCCCGCTAGGCTTCTCTATCCGTGGGATTTCCCAGGCAAGGATACTGGAATGGGTTGCCATTTCCTTCTCCAGGGGATCTTCCCAACCCAGGTCTCCTGCATAGACAGGTGGATTTTTTTTTTTTTAACCACTGAGCCACTAGGGAGGCCCATGTTTCTATATACTTCTTTATTGTTTTCTGGATTAAGTAGGTTTTTCATAGCAATTCAGATATAATTGGAATGGGACACAGTCACTATTCTTCCCAGAGCCGAGTGAACAGTGGGGTCTGTCCCGGAAGCCACGTTTCCGAATAGCAATTTTTTTTTTTTTCTTTTGAAGTCAGGTTTGGGGCATTATAATTTATCAATGGCAAAATTAACCTTTTGTGTTCCATTATGTGAATTTTGACAAATATGACAGTCATGTAGCCAGCTTTATATTCACAATATAGACTATTCCATCACTCCAAAAATGCTCCCCACGCCCTCTTTGTAACCTTGGCGTCTGACATTCACTGATGTGTCCTCTGTTATAGTTTCATAGCTTTTTTTTCTTTCCATCATGTCACATGATTGGAACCATGCAGTTGGTTTATTTTGAGACTGGCTTCTTTCACTTACCAGTGCATTTTTTACTAAGCCACACTATTGCAGGTATTAGATGTGGTTTTTTATTGTCCAGTTTGTATTTCATCGTATGGGTATACCATAATTTGTTTATCCATCCACCAGCTAAATGACATTTGAATAGTTTGGTTTCTTCTGGGTTTTGGTGATTATGAATAAATCCACTATAAACGTTTGTATTGAGGTTTTTGTGTGAAAGTATACTTTCATTCCTCTTGGGTAAACAGCCAGAGATGGAATTACTGGCTAATATATAAGTGTATGTTTATATTTATAGAAAGTGTCAAACTACTTTCTAATATGACTGTACCATTTTGTATTTCCATGGCACTACATGAGAATTCCAATTGTTCTTAACTCCTGTCAGCTCTTGGTGTTGCCACTTTGATTTTTTAAGTTCAGCCATTTTAATAGGTCGTTGTGTCTCATTGTGGTTTTAATTTGGATTTCCGTAATGACTAATAATGTTAAGCATCTTTTCAAGTATTTATTTATCATCTCTATCTTCCTTAGTGAAATGTCTCTTAAAATATCTTGCTCATTTTTTTATTGGGTTGTTTTCTCATTATGGAGTTTTATAGGCTCTTGATAGAAATCCTTCATCAGGCATTTATTTTGCAAATCTTTTCTCACAGCTTTTGGCTGGTTTATGCATTTTCACTGTGTCCTCTAAAGCGCAGAAATCATTCCTTTTGCTGAGGTCCAATTTACAAATGTTTTAAAAGTGGATTGTATTTGTTGTGTTGTAGCAAAAAGATTTTTGCCCAACCCAGGATTTTCTCCAATGCCACTGTTTCTCTTACCTTTTCTTCCAATATTTTACATTTTTAGCTAATTTAGTGTATAATGGTTCAGGATGTAGACCAGTGTTCATTTATTTTGCATATAGTTGTCCAATTAGCATGTGTTGAAAAGACTATCCTCCCTACTGACTTATTATTTGTACCTTTCTCTTGAGCTGGTTTTCAGAGCTGCTCTAGGGTTTACTGCATGTGTTTTTAAATTATTACAGTTCACCTGCAAATAACATGTTAACCCTACGTGTACAATGAAAGTATCTTACAAGTCAACTTGCGGTTCTTTTCTGAGGTGGGCCTGCACACCTGGGCCTCACAGGCGGGTCCTCTGGCTGTCTCCGTGCCTTTTCTCCAGGGCAGCCAGCCTCTGCCCCACGCCTGGGATGGGTCACGTGGGACAGCATTTTGCTGCCCTCCCCCAGCAATGGCTCTTGATTGTAATGAACACTTGCATCGCCCTCCCCAGGTATAGAGGGACTGTATCTTTTATTATTCCCCAGGCCTTGATGTGGAGAAGGCAATGGCACCCCACTCCAGTACTCTTGCCTGGAAAATCCCATGGACAAGAGTAGGAGAGAGTAGGACAAGAGAGGAGCCTGGTGGGCTGCAGTCCATGGGGTCGCTGCGAGTCAGACATGATTGAGTGGCTTCACTTTCACTTTTCAGTTTCATGCATTGGAGAAGGAAATGGCACCCCACTCCAGTGTTCTTGCCTGGAGAATCCCAGGGATGGGGTGGGCTGCCGTCTATGGGGTCGCACAGAGTCGGACATGACTGAAGCAAGTCAGCAGCAGCAGCAGCAGGAGGCCTTAATGAGTCTTTGCCTGTGCTCTGGATGCCGCAGGGTTTGCTGGGCCTCTCAGGTAGCTTAAGGATTTTGATCAGTAGGAGGAAAGGTGTCCTGCCCACCCGCCCCCCGCCCCACTGTGGCAGGGGTCCCCTCCCCTAGGGCTGTATCACCCAAGGAGGCTCACTCTGGTCTACTGCAAGTTCTCAGCCTTATTGCGAGCATCTGGTAGACCAAACTGGAAATGCTACAAGTGAGTGACGGCTCCCAGTGTGTCTGTGGGTCCTAGAGGTCTCCTATCCTCCTGCTGGCCTAGGCTCTATCTCTGGTAATTTATTTAAAATGTTAAGGTACCTCCTGGTGTTGATTCTTCCCTTGGCCTGCCATGTGGAAAACTGTACTCCTATCCCAATTCTCCCATCCCTTGGAGAGGCCTTTCTTTACTTGGAAATTGGGCTACTTGGTGACCTTCTAACTTCAACTCTGTCACAGGTTCAAGAAAAGCTAGTTTATCTGGATTTTTCTTAGTGTTAAGGTGGGAATAATACTCTGTTCAGCTTTCTATCCCCAAGGCAGAAGTGGAAAGCTCTGTTTACACAAAGGTGCTAAACTTCCAGAAATACTCCCTTTCTTCTTAGACACATACAGGACACAGGACAGATCAACAAGTCGCTTCAATGTTCAGTTCATCACTGAACAGCTAATCTAATCTAGACAGTCTCTCTGAATTATATACATAAGTACTGACTGATTAAACCTCACGAACTATTTATTGATATACAGACACACTAATCTCATTTTTAATCATTTTTTCCAATATGTTTCTAGGCAGACAGTTTTAGTTTGGGATTCTTTTAAAGCTGTTTCATGCTGTGTTTCTTTCCTTTTTAAAATATGGTAAAATAATTTAGTACTTGTATTACGTTCTTACATCTTTGATAATAGACTGCTACAAACTAGTTGGCCTAAACCAAGATATTTACTCTTGCAGAGTTCTGGGGACCAGCAGTCTGAAACTGAGGTGTGGCCAGGATAGGCTGCTTTTGGAGGACTCATGTTCCATGCCTCTCTCCTAGCCTCTGGTGGCTGCCCGAAGTCCCTGATGTTCCTTGGTTTGGAGATCCATCACTCCAATTTCTGCTTCCTTCTCTTTTTTTTCAATTGAAGTACAGCTGATTTACAGTGTTTTAAGGTATACAGCAAAGTGATTTAGTTTAATTCACTATAAATGTGATTTAGTTTGATTCATATTCTTTGATTGTTTTCCATTACAGGTTATTACATAATGTTGAATATAGTTCCTTGTGCTACACAGTAGGTCCCTGTTGTTCATCTGTTTAAATAGAGTAGTGGATATCTGTTAATCACGAATTCCCAATTCATCCCTCTCTTCCTTTCCCCTCTGGTAACCATACGTTTCTATTTTGTAAACAAGTTCATTTGTATCTTTTTTTTTTAGATTCTACATATAAATGATATCATAGGATATTTGTCTTTCCTCTGACTTAGTTCACTTAGCATGATAATCCCTAGGTTCATCCATTTGCTGTGAATGGCATGGTGTCTTTTTCATGGCTCAGTAGTATTCGTGTGTGTGTGTGTGTGTGTGTGTGTGTGTGACATCTTCTTTATCCATCCCTCTGGTGATTGACACTTAGGCTATGACCATCTTCACATTGCCATCTTTACTCTATGTATCCTCTCCTTTTATAAGGACACCCATTATTGGAGTTAGGGTCCACCTTAAATCCAGGAACATCTCATCTTGAGGTCCTCATTTATATCTTCAAAGACTCTCTTCCAAATAAAGCCACCTTCACAGATTCGGGGGTTGGGAATCAGCTATATCTTGTGGGGGCCCTACAGTTCTATTGATCCGTTTGCCAGGTCACACAAGTATTGTTTTCTTAGTTGTAAGCTTTGAATCCATTGAGTCTCTGTTAACTGGTGAGAAAAAGCCTTGGGGAAGTCTTTGTCATCACAATAGCTGCCAGTATTTGCCAGTTTCACCTAGAATCAAATGATTTAATCAGTGAAGCCATTTGCCTTTTTTTTTTTTCCCCTGAAAAACCTACCAAGAAAATCATTAGACATATTTTGGTTGGACTGAGATTTTTAGTGGATCTGCAGTTTCAAAGTGAATGAGGCACAGCATCACCAGAAAGCCCACAAAAAATGGAGACAAACCTGAATTAAGAGTAACTAATAACCCAAAGTTAGTTTATGTTGACCACAGCAGACAAATTCTGTTTGGCAGCTATAGACTCATTTCCCTAGTTTATATTGTCATTAACACGAACTGCCATGGAGCCATAATGACCAGAATAATTTAGTTCTGCTATTCAGGGATTAAGAAGAACTGAGTTCATATCTCGGCTAATCCATTTACAAGGTGTGGAAGCCTTGGCAAGTTATACCATGAGTCTGGGACTCATTTTTCCCATCGGTGACATAAAAATAATATTCCCTATGTTCTCTCAATGTTGTCCTGAAGATTCAGTTAAATGAGACCATGTAGGCAAAGCAGGGGCAAGTTCCAGGCACTAATAAATGTTAGTTACCCTCCCCTTTGACCCCATATTGCTGTTCATCAAATTAACCTTTCCCCACACGAACTGATTATGTAATGCTTTATGGCATTTTTCTGCTCACACCAGAAATGAAAGCAAGAAAGAAGCCTGGAATGGAAGTCAGGAGAAGTGGACTCTAACCCACTTAGACCTCTACCCCTCAGCTCTTTAGCCTGCAGGACTGGGCTTAGTTCCCTGGGCCTCAGTTTCCTTTACCACAAGACAAACACAGGTCTCCAAAATTATCAGCCATCTCAGAGGCCCTTACAACTCTGACTGCATGCAATTTATATCCTGGTTGCCAAAATCAGTGTCAGGGATACATGCACACTTTCTTCTCATTTATTCCAGACTTTCACACCATTGGTGATTCACCCATAATCTCCTAACTGGGAGAGTAAAGTCAGCACAATCGGGAGAATAAAGACCAGGCCTCTCTTTTCGCCAGGAAAGAGGACTCGGATTTGGGGATAAGAACAGATGCAGGACTGTGTGGGTTTTCTGCCAGGCCCTGCGGATGGTGTATTCAAGGCTTGTCTCCTCCCAGAAAACCTGGCGCCACCCCATCCCTCGTCTCACACAGACCAGCATTTGCCGCCTCTCCAAAACCTCCCAAGTATGTATTTCATAAAAACAGGGCCTGGTTCAAATCCCTTGTAATGTCTCCAAAGGGAAGGAACAGAGTCAATAATCAGGGCTGTGTCTGTGTGTCGTAAATTCCCCAATCCCCTATTCCCTCTCCCAGCAAGCACACGCAGGCGCACGCACACACACATAAACACAGCCATAAATATATACACTCCCATTTAATAGACAGGGGACTCAAATTACAGTTACAGTGTAATAAAACAGACTAATCTGCAGGGTGTGTGCAGAAGCGTGTGTGTGTGTGCGTGTGTGAGAGAGAGAGAGAAAAAGAGAGAGAGAGAGAGAGACACTTACAAGTCTTCTTTACTTAAGGTCTAAATTCCCCCAGTGTTTCCTCTGGGACGCTGAAATAAGCTGTCTTCACAGAACTGTCCTAGAAGCTTCTTATCCCTGGAGGCACAGCTGGTTACCTAATTCGCAGGCCCAGAACAAAATGAAAACACAGGGGCCGATCTTTAAATCTTGAAGAATTTCAAAACAGCAACAGCAGAGCCTGAAACCGAATGTGAGATGAGACCTTCTCACTGCCAAGACCTCATGCAGGTCACACCCTGGTTTGGTAGCAGACCGGGACTCCAAGGTCAGCTCCCCACACCCTGTACCGTTTTCCTTTAGGGTATCTTACACGGATGCGTGCTCCTGGACGTGCATGATGTGTCAAGGAACCGGAGTGATCTTTGCCTAGCTTTGAGTCCTGCTAGACTACACACCAAGGGTGCCTGCTTGGAAACTTCCCTTGCTCATTTGGAACTTCAACTTCCCACCTCACATGGAGACAGGGCGATTCATTTCCCAGAGTTAAAAGCAGCCAGACATATAGAACCGCGAGGACGAAGCCTGGCACACAATAGATGTTCAAAGGGCCCTTCCTTTGGGCACAGACCTTGCAGATCTGTTCAAACAACAACCACACTATTAAAATCGAAGCTACTGTAACTCAAGTTTGCCAAGGGCCGGTGGTGATGGGGATCCAGTGGGATTTGAAAGCCCGACCAACCGTTTCCAAGGTCCTTCGCTTTTTACCACGAATGAGGTTTTCTCCCTTGGGAGCGGGAAGGGATGACCTTCGAAAAGGCGTCGAGGTGGGGGGACTCAGGCAAGCGTCGACTAAGGGTGAAGACGAGTTGCAAGGGGAAAGGGGAGGGGAGGGAGAGAAAGAAGGAAAAGTTCGCGCTGAAGTCTGAGGAGCGTCAGGGTTTGTTTTCCTGCCTGGGACGGTGATCTGTCTGCCCACCAGGTTCCTGGAGCGCGGTCTGCGGCTCCCATTGGTCGGCACGCGGCTGTTGCTACGCTGATGGACCAATGGCGCACGAGGCCCGTGCTGGCTCCGCCCTCCCCCGGCTTTTCCCTCTCCGGCCTTTTTTTATTTTCCCCTAGAGGAGGGCCGGGCGCTGAGTTGGGGGCGAGCCCGGGCGGGGCTGCCGCCTCCCTGCACCGCGCCCCGGGAGGTTGGTTCACCTGTCCGACTCGTTCCTCTTCTCGAGCTCCCTCGCCCTCCTGCCTTTGCACCGCCCGGGGCAACGGCGCGGGGTGCGCGGGCTGTTTTATTGCATTTATTTATTTATTTATCCCCCCTCCGCCCCCCCCCGCCCCCGAGCCAGTGCGTGTTTTGTGTTTTAATAACTTTATCAACTCGGCGAACTTGCGCGAGGGCACGGGCAGCTTCTCTCGCCCTCCCTCCTTCTCCCCTCCCCTCGCCCCCACCAATCTCTAACTGGC